>VZSE01012186.1:486508-634927 GCA_013398275.1 Promerops cafer
AAGCCAGAGCTCAAGACCTGCTGCAGGACATGGGGATGGAAGACAGCTGCTGCCAGGATCGAGTCCCTACAGGGGAGTGGAGTGCCAGGCTGAGGGTGGGAAACCTGACAGAGAATTGCAGCCTCCTTCTCAGACAGAGCACAGGGGCAGGAGGATAATGGTTGGACTCGGTGATCTTAAAGGTCTAAAGGTCTGGAGCAACATCCTAAACCCTGCTATGATTTTATATTTCTATGACTGCAGAGGTGAAGCTGACTCAGGCTGCACGTGGGTGTGTACCTGTCCCAAGCACTGGACCCCACAGCCCCTCCTGTGCTGGGTGATGGCAGCCTGGAGCAGATCACTCATCCTGCTGCTGCCATAGGCTCCATCACTCCACGAGTGGAGTGTGAAGGCAGCAGCAGTGGCTCCTTCGTCCGCCGGGCTGGCACGAGCCCTTTCTGGTCCTGGTCACATCCAGCTGCCATTAACAGCAGCTGCACCCAGCTGCACTGCCCCAGCCTTGAAGCTGGACATACAATGTTGTATCCAAAGGGAAATTCCTTTGGTTGGAGGCAAGTTTTCCTCTTGCTCAGTGCCTTTGTGCCCAGATTTCTAGAGCATGATACTGCAGCTCTCCTCCCCCTGGTTAAGTGCAAAGAGTGGGGTACACAAGAAATGGGTGGCCTGGCTTCAAATATTTGAATAATCTCACCAATGAAAATATTACTCAAAGCAAAGCCTCAAGATGTGTTCAGTGGCTTGCTGCCAAAGCTGACTTAAGAGGAAACTATGTGGGCCATTCAGTCAAGTGATTCATCAAGCTTTCAGTGCTTCCAAAAACTCATCTAGAAGAAATTAAAGTTAAAAAAAAAAAGCAGGATTCAAAGAGAGACTGCACCTCACAAAATCTCTGTCTTAAACCACAGAGAGATTTCTGCTGCCAGGCCAGATGTAGCAGGACAGAGAAAGAACAGCATCGATTAATGCTCATTGCCGAGTTAAAATGGCATCTAATCACTATGCATCAGCAGCACTCCCAGAAAATGGCCTGTGCAGCCTGCAAAAGCCACCTTCAGCACTCTGGTTTGCACATACCTCTTTGTGTTCCTTGTCCATGACTTGAAAATATCTGCAACTGGAGGAAAACTGTGTTGCTCAAAGACGGGTGAGGTGGGTAATGCAGCTAATAAACACACAAACCTCCATATTTTAAAGCAAAGATCAGCTCATCTCCTTACTTTTTAATGAAATGCAGTCAGGCTGCAGTAGCTCATAGAAGACCTGTTATTTATGAGACTATCAACCTCTCAGTGCTGCAAAGGTTCCCCACTGGTGACAGCTCAGCAGGGCCCTGGTTATCACTGCTGACTTACAGTTCCCTCTCTGCTGGCAATCAGTTCAGCCACTACCAGAGAATATGTGTTAAGCCTCACCCCAAAGACCCCAGTCCTGCAAGGTGCCGAGTGTTTAGTGTGGGAAGCAGCATTACAAGAGGCAGGAAGGAGGTGAACATCTCACCCCCTGCATGCCCCCTCTTTCTTAGAAGGCTGGATCAGATTCTTAGCTGCTAAAAGTAGACATGGCTCTGTTGCCTTCAGCAGAGCTGTGCTGGTGTATGCTGGTGCAGAATATGGTCTGTTTAGAAGCTAAAGGTTTAAGGAGAGGCGTGCATTTAAAACACAAATTAAGTCCTTGCTGGCCTTGTTTCTCAGGGGATTGTGTTGATAGTAAATTGTCCTGGAAGTTGACCTGTAAGAAAATCCACATCTTTCTCTGATGTGCCGTCCTTGGTGGGTTTGCAGGCACTGCACAGCTCCATCCTGCCTTTCCCTTCCCGGTGCAGGGTTAGCAAAGGAAGTGGTGTCCTGGTTACAGAGAGCTGCCACATCACATGTGCTCACTTCTGCTTCTGCCCTTGCCCCACTTCGGGGTGTGATCTTAGGCAAAGCCTGTAGCTGGGCGTGGCCTTGATTTCTCTCTCTGAAAAACAATGATGGCAGCACTATCTGAATGCTTTTACCTATCCTTTTTTTTTGGGGGGGGGGGGGGAGGAGGGTGTAAAGTGGCACAAAAGACCAGAAATCTGTGTCTGCTCTTCATTCCCTGCTGCACAAATAGCTTTTCAGCCCAGTTTTGTTACTTCAAAGCTGTAGCATTAAAGCAAAAAATAAAGCCTGATATTGGGCTTCTGCTTTGTAAGTCACAAGCCACTATTACAGCAATGGAATGCCCTAGTAATACTCTGCTTCCAGTCAAAGAACTGATGGAACTAGATGATCTTTAAGGTTGCTTCCAACCTAAACTGTTCTCTGGTTCCATGATACTCTCCATGTATGGGATTCTGATCTATGAATCTACAGTTACACTTAATAAGATGTAACAGTTGCTCAGGGGACTGATAATAGGATACAGAGTCCCTTATCTCTGTTGCATGTGTTGAAATCCAGTCCAGGCCATTAGCAATTAAAAGGTCTTACCATCTGATATCTGTCCAGTGACCTGTGCAAAAGGAGTCTCAGCTCAGAGGTCAGTGCATAAACTCTTCAAGTTTTAGATTGCTGGATTTTTTTCTCTCTTTTCTTTTTTTCCTTTGAAGGGAGGAAAGTGCTTTTTCAATCCCATCCCTGCCTTCTTTAGCACCATGACCAGCCGTTTGTAGGCAGGCAGGCAGCCAGGCAGACATGGGGCTGTGGTGTTTTCCCTCCCTAAAGATGGTTTTCCAAACCAAAGTTGAAGTATGTTAGACCAAGACCCTTGGGAGAGCAGCCAGCACTGGCTCTACTAATACTGAGTTTGTTTTGGGACTAAATACACAGTTGCTTTTTCTTGACATCTTAATACAGCAGCTATTTAGGCATATAAAAATAATAGCCCATAAAGTAAGATTCATGGGTTTCCTCTCTTTCTGTCTGTATGAAAAATACCCCAAATATTTATTTTCAAGAGTATTTGACAAATGGAAAAGAAAGATGAAAACCTTTACTATTGCTGCATTTTCATTCAGACACAAACATGCCTGTATTCCATTAATTTATGGTGAGACTTTATATATTTATATCTTTCCCATTTATTTATACCTGCTAAGATTTTTTTTTTTCAATCTGAAAACTGATGACAAGTGTGAAAGATTCCATAGTTACCATTCATTGTAACACGTGTGGTGGGAAAGGAGGTATTTTCTTTTTCTGTCCTCAAAACAAGGCCATGCTAATGTTCATACACAGATGTTTGTGTTTGAGAGAGTTTCATAGCAGGAAAGACCATTGTTACAATGGCTGGCCAAGCACAGAATTCAAATTCTCTGTGAGCTGAACCCAGGTCTGTGACTTACAGCTGGGTTTGAGCAGTCCCCTCTAAGTGATGGGAGCTGGGGCTTCTCAGGGGCTGGGCAGCCCCATCTTGGTGCTCATGTGTGACCAAGTGAAACTGGCTGGTTCCTCTGCCACCCTCCTTCACCCCACTGGGAGCACTGAGGAGGATTCATGGCTGCTCTTCCCTGTGGGACTCAGAGCCTGGCACTGACCTCCCCAGACCACAGCCACCCAGGAGCCAGCCTCTGCCATGGTCCCCACCAGCTCCAGAGGAAGGTCCCAGCCCCACCCACCTTCAGGCTCTTGTGAAACATCACCAGTGTTGGAGGAAAATGGAAAGCAGAGGAGAGGACACAACTGAACCCTAATTGCCTGGAATATTTTAGCAAAGACTGCCACTTCCAAGCTGCTCCTGAGCCATGTCTTTATAAGTGGAGATCTGAGTCCTGGAGGATTCCCTCCAATGGGAAATATTGCAGTGATAGGACATTGCTCCTCTTTCCTCTGATCTGAGAAGTGCACCTACTCCCAAATATAGGTCCTATGGAACACTTGCCAAATGGCATGCCAGAACAGCAGGGGTAGGAATCTCCCACATCCCTGTTCTCAATATCTCTGAGAACTTTGAATTCTTTCCTCAGAGTTTCCCCTTCTTGGACAACCACTGTCATATCCATCAGCACAGCCTTTACCTCGTGGGAAGGAAATGCAGACTCGGTGAGCCGGGTTGCTGGCTGATGTGTATTGCTGTTGGTCTGCTGCTGGTGCTTCACACCAACTGAAATCATGGCACAGCAGTCCCTGCAGCAGTCCAGTAAGATCCACAATTATTTAGGTGTTACCTTTTAGTCATTCCAGGATCTGAAATTTTGGCCCAGAACCTTTAGTTTCATGAAAACCAAGCAGGAAACCTGGGGATTTCTCCCTTTCCCCTCCATTTATAATACACTGTGATGTTCCAAAAATTGGCAAGTGTTTTCTTTCTGTTTTAGTAAGGAGGACCCCTGTTACACCAAGAGAGGGCTGGCAGTACAATCTCCCTAAGCTTGTAGAAAGGCAGTTTGTAACAAATTCCTTCAGGTCATCTCTTTATGTAAGTTCTGACCTGGTGCACCTGCCTGAGCTCCCAGATCCAGGTGGAAAGATTAGCTCATGTGCAGAGCACGGTGCCTGCTGGAGCTGTGTGAGCTGTTCTCACGTGAAGAAACCCTGCCCTACATTAGGATCCCAGAAGGAATCATGGACTCACTTGGAAACTTTTTCAGAAATCAAGGCTGGACCCAGCCTTGCTTATCAAGCTCAATGGTGGCCACACCAAGTCTGTGCTGCTTCTATGCCCAGTGCCTCCCTTATCTCTGCACTGCACCCACTCACTGGTCCTGTTCCACCTCCCTGTCTGTTCCCCAGGACTCTGCATTTGCCATAGCTAAACTCTTTCAAGAAGCTAAGTTGAACCTGGTCCAAATATCCCAGGCAGACACCAGTTCTGCTGCCTCCATGACCATGGCACAGCTAATCCCCCACGTGGAAGTACCTGAGGTGATGCTGGGCGATGCTCCTGGAGACAGGAATGGTGCTGATGGACCTCCTGACTCAGAGCCCAGGGGTGTCAGTAGTCCCACTATGTCCATTCCCTCTCTGGTGTTTGAAATGCAAGTCAGCTAACACCTGGAATACCTGTCTGTGACATGGCAGGTGGTGTGCAGAATTTACATCAGGATATGATTAATATATCTGCAGGGAGAATTCCTCACTGAATATTTTTGTTTCAGATTTTGGAACTTGCCAAAGGAGAGGAAAGGGAGAATCTTGAATGAACTAGAGATTTGAATTTTCTTCCTTTGTGGGTTTGCTGTCCACCCATCCATCCAGAGTCTTCTTAGAATGTTCTTGTGTTTTTCCCTTTTTGTATTGAACAGTCTGAGCTGATGATGGACAGAGATGCCATTAAGATAAGCACATGTACTGTACACAGCAGGATCACAAGTGTCCTCTTGAATGCCCTTAATAAAATGTTCAGTTCTTTTGAAGGTCAAAGAAGGCTGTGATACAGATCAAATCCTTAGATCAGCTCTTGGCATGCTCACTTCTCAGCAGCTTCCCAGATGCTCAGTGGTGCTACTCCAGGTGAATTAAGTGGACAAAGTCAAGCTTGAGCATTAGGCACATTTTCTTGATTGCAGCAAAATATGGTGGGTTTGTGTTTTTGGTTTTTGTTTTTTGTTATGAATAGGAACTGATAAGGCAAATTAATGCTAGAGTAGGCTTTTTTTTTTTTGCATTTTTTTGGCCACCACAGGGAGTAATTAACCTTGTAAATACTAGACTCATAGAAAAGTCTTAAGAGCTCACAGCAGGCTATCTTCATGCCTGTTGCTTCTGGCTATTTAATTGTCCCCCATGAAGCACCTCATTAGGTAGGCTGGCTGGAAATTGGGAAAATCAGCCATTTTCAGGGAGAGTTTGAGCATGGTTGCAGCATTTAGTCACCTTGCCCCCAGATTTGCCAAAGACCACAGTGAAGGAGTAGTGGACAACTGAGCACAATGAGCCCTGAACAGCCTCTTCCCTGGGCTGTGTGGCAACAAAAAATGGTTTTATCTATATTTCACCTGAAATTACATAAATCATTCTCTTTTCTACTCCTTGTTCTCACCCCTTTCAACTTTGTGTTACCTGATAACAAGGTTTAAGATGGGGCTGGCCTTGCAGAGGGTATGTCCAAGGGAGGCTGCTCTGGGGGCTGCTTTTGGAGCTGCAGCTGAGCAGACGTGCAGCAGCTCAGGGCTCTCTGACTGCTTCTGGGATTTGATGGCTGAGGAAGGGGCACTAATTCCAGCTCCACATCTGAATCCCAGTAGGAATAATTGTACAATACCCACCTGTAGAGCCCCCTGTGACTTTGGTGGGCTCTCCTGTATCTCCTGCCCTAGGTCAGTGTGTCCTGCACTTCTGCTACTTCCCTGCTGCCTTTTGCCCCAGGCTTGGCTGGGCTTACCCCACTGATGTGTGGTTGTCCGTCCATCTGGATTTTTATTGCCTTCTGGGTTTCCCTCACATGAAAGGTTCTGCTTCAGTCTTTTAGGACTTTATTTCATTCCTCTGTGGCTTGGGGCTTTTTGCAGGCAGGGCACTTGGCACTTGTGCTCTGATACAAGCAGGCAGGGGCTACTTAACTACCCACATCCTCTCAAAATAGAAATTCACAGCCCCACAGTACTTAGACACATTTTCATTAGTGTATACAGTGAGCTTTCTTCCAGCTATCCCAGTCTATTAATAACAGCTCCAAACCTTTGCTTTGCCCAGGCATTTTGGAAAATTCACTTTTTCCAGACAGGGGCTGTTGGTATTTCTGTACTCTGAGATCAGAGATTCTATCCTGTTCAAATGCTTGGTGATGGAGAGAGGGCACATGGCTCACTCACCCAGTTCTTTCTTTCCTGTGATCTGCTCTTTCCCAAGGAGCATAAAAATACATGTCTTTTACTTATTCTTTAAATAAGAGCTGACCACAGAGAAGGGGACAGAGAGGAAAATTTGGATATATATTAGAGTGTAGGAAATGGCAGGGAGATAGAAAAAATAGCAGAGAGACGAAAAGGTGGGAAGAAGGTGCCTTTTTGTTGTGAAGGGATTAGCTGAGAGCCAGCTTTTCAGATGCTTTTTAAATAAGGCATTCTCCTGGAAAATACAGATCCTGATCGATTCCAAAAGCCTCAGGGATTTTTGAGGTCAGAACTCCCCTGGGAAAGGGGACAAATTAAGCTAAGCAGCAGTGCCATCTGCAAATGGACTTATTACTTTTCAGTGAGAAATGCAACCTAGAGGTTTCATAAAGTTCTTGAAGTTTCAAGTAAAAATGTTCTTTTGTTATTTGCCCCATGAATAAGGAGAGGTTCTTCAAGGGTGGATAAAGAGGCTTGCCTTGGATGGTTAATACAAGGAGAAGTGCATGGATGATGCAGGGAGAAACAGCTCTGCAGGGGGTGTGATTCACATGGACCCTTCTGCTCCACACTGGCGAGGGGCTGTTCTGAGCATCCTGCGGCCCCACGGTGCCTGTGGGTCATTTGTCCCTTTTGCCTTTCCATGAGGTTCAGGCCCCGAGCAGGAAAGTTTTTCATTTCCCTGTTGTTTCACTGACACTTTCATAGAATCACAGAGTGGTTTGGGTTCTAAGACACCTTAAAGATCACCTGGTTCCAAACCCCCAGCCATGGGCAGGGCCACCTTCCGCTAGACCAGGTTGCTCAGGGTCTCATCCAACCTGGCCTTGAACACCTCGAGGGATGGGGCAGCCACAGCTTCTCTGGACAACTTGTTCCAGTGCCTTACCACCCTCAGAAGGAAGAAATTCTTCCAATATCCAATCTAACCCTGCTCTTTTTCAGTTTGAAGCCATTCCCCCTTGCCCAGTCACTCCATGCCCGTTTCAGAAGTTCCTGTTCAACTCTCTTGCATGCCTACTGGAAGGTGCTGTATTTCCTCTGCATGCTTCCTAGCACTTGCCATAACCCAGCCCTGAGATGTTTGCAGCCTGTGAGGTTCCCTCCCTCTCTGGCCTTTCTTATTTCTTTACTCACAGCTGAAAAAGTTGATTCCTGACAATCCAAGAAAAAGCTGCCCTATCCATTTGTCTCAGGGTCACAGTTCAGCCCCTGATCTGGCTCGGCGGTCCCACTGCTTATTTCCATTTTTCTGTACATAGTTTTTCCATTTCCACACATTAATCTTTCTTTGTTAAGACTCTACCCTATGCTGAACAGAAGAGGTGTAGATGGCTTGATACAGATTTGGTTTTGGGGTTTTTCTACTCTTTAATTTCTACAGTTGATTGAACAGGAGCAGAGTTTAGGTTACATAAATATTAAGTATATTATTTTCAATGGAAAGTGCACCTGCTTAGCCTAATCCTCCCTAGCCTAACCCTAACTACATGCCTAGTGCTCAAGAACATTTCACCTTTATTTTCAGATGTAGCAGTTGGTTGTGCTGAGGAAGGGATGGTGCTCTTTATCTGCTATGGAAATCACCTCAGGCTGCTTGGTTCATCTCAGCTGGTTCCCCTGAGGATAATTTTAGGAGATCCTTTGGAAGTCCTTTCTCCTTGGCACTTATTTAAACAGCCTACCTGCCTGAGATGAACTTCAGCACCTGCTACAGACTGTCTTTCAGTCTTTAATGGCTGGTCAATGGAGATGCTTTGGGTACCCATGATCTATAGGTGAACACCTAAATTAGCATATAGAGAATGTGCTTTGAGTGCATTTCATGTGTTTGTTACTGAGCAGGGAAGGAAGAGGATGCAGCCTTGGGCTGGTGATCCTCTCAGGCTTGGCACAGCAGATGCCCAAAGCCTCACCACACTCTGGATCTGGGCCAGTGCCCCAGGGAGGATCCCTCTGCAGCCTTCCTGGGTCATCCCTGCCAGGTGACCACAGACAAAAGAGGAGACAACCTGGCCACTTATACCTTCCCACTGAGGGATGGGTTGTCTCCTCCATTTCAAACCCAAGACATGGCTTAGCCACATGCTGCTCCCCAGCCGGGGCAGCACGTTTCAGAGATGGACCCAGTTTTGGGAATGCTGCTGAAACTCCTTGTGAGAACTTAGAGAAGAGAGTTTAAATTTCTTCAGGTGCTTTATCACTTGCCTGGTTGCAGGTTTCTCCCTGTGGTGGGTGAGGCAGCTGCTGTGGCAGTGACGTTGTTCTTGCAGGGGGCAGCTGCTCAGGGCTGTTCTTCCCAGTGCTCTGGTGTGGTACCCCCCAGCCCCACTCCCTGCTCACTGAGCTGCCACTGGCAATTGGGACTGTTCCATTATATTTTAAAAAGCTAGTTAGAGGCCTAATTTATAAAGCACAAATCTGTCACACTGACGATGTAGACTTTTAATATGCTCAAGCTTTGAAATCGTGTGTTTTGACTTTTTCCAAAGTTTTCTTTTTGGCAGCTCAATTGCAGTGCTGTCTACTGGGACTGACTTATGGGGAAGTAAGGACGTAATGTACTTACAAGTATAAATGGTGTATGTTTATTCCCCTGAATGGAATAAGTGCCAGACCCAGAGGTTGAATAAGATAGGTTCATCAGCTATGTACTTGTAACTTTCTTTACACCAATTATGATGAAGTTTTGTACTTTCGTGTCAGTTTTGACATATAATAATAGTGGGTAGTCATGTAGCTTTTATACTAGCTGCAGAGTGAGGGCATTTATCCCAGCTCTGAAATACAGAGCTCATTAAAATGGGATTGAAGGCATTTAGTATCAATTGTTGTAATTTCTATTTGTATTCAAAATGGCCAGCTTCATTATATGGGGCAAATTCAAAATAGTTCTGCTGAAGTCACAAAGCCCAAATTTACACCCTCAGAAACACAAAATCAGTCTCCCCTAAGTGTTCTCGGAAAACTTGAGTTTCCTATTTCTAGATGAGGTAATTTACATTATTTCAGAAGAAATTTTTTACAAATACAGAAAAAGAGAGAGAGGGAAGGAGAGTTCCTCTTTCCTACCTCATAACCCCAAGAGACTGAGCAAGTGGGGGCCCGGAGTCGGACACAGCCCACAGTACACAGGATGGGTCAGGATGCAGAGAGAGATGGGGACTGGACACTGGCATGGCCCAAGATCTCAGTGGAAGTCACAGTGCTGGCTTGATCCATGCTGCTCATCCATCCATCTAAGCCAGAGCAGTGTCCTGCCCACTGCTGCCATCTCCAGCTCTGCAGAGAGCTTTCATGAGAAACCAGCTGCATTTTAGCCACTGCCCACTCCTCTGGCCACTGCAGGGCTGCTCTGGCTCCATCCCATCTTCCATTCGTCCTGGTGCTCATCCCAGCTGTTGTGGCCCAGTCAGCTTGAACTCTGCTTGTACCCCTTCCCTTCTGAGCTTAGAGATCCATGTTTTGGCACATCCTCTTGAACAGCTTCGACCAAGCATGAAGGGAGGCCTGGCGCCGCTCTGCGGTGCTGCGGTGCCGAGGGACTCGTGGCAGCAGGCGTGACCCTGCAGGTTCCCATACAGCTGGGTTTGCATCAGCTGTTCAGTTCAACCTTTTGCTAAGCACTGGAGTCCGTCTGCTGCTGGGGGATGCTGACTGCATCCCCCAGCAGAGTAGTCCCCCACTGGAGTAGTCCAGGCTGCCTGGGACATGATGAACTTCTGTCCTTCTCAGTTGCTTTGTAACTGGTCACTGAGATCTGCACTCCCTTCTGGCAGTTTGCAGGAGGTTGTTTTTTCGTTTAGTGACCAGCTTATGGACCCTCTTGTTTGGTTTTGGTTTCAGTGCTGAAGGTTTCACATCGGTCTCTGGTTATAAGAATTACAGTCATCAGGCTCAGGGCTGTATTTTCCCTTCTGCCCTGCCATGGACACAGAAATGCAGTGCCTGGGCACAGAGAAGGAGATAACACTGAATCCACAAAGTGCATCCTCCTCCCATTCCCTGACCTGTCCCAGCTACTCTGTGCAAGAGCAGGATAGGATTTACTGGGTGCAGGTGGCTGGCAGAAGGGACTGGGTCTGTGAGGCACAGGGGGACCTTCCTCTGAATTTCCCAGCATGAGATTTAACCCTGAGCCCAGCAGTGATATAACCCCAGTCCTTACAGCTCTCCCATTGCCGGACGAAGTCAGAGTTATGGTTGTAATTAAAGGGCTCCTGACCTTGGAGGCGATGCTGACAGAGTTGGGGTGTCCCTCCAAAGGCTGCTCTCGGGGCTGGCTGCCTGCTGTCAGCATGATGCCACTCATCCAGCCCTCAGATGGATTAACCATCAAAAATAATAATAGAAAAGGCTTCTATAGCCTTCATAGGTGCAGTCCCAAGGGTGCTGGAGGTGGCACAGGCGTGCTGGGATGCTCAGGCATGGCTTCTGCTCCCATTTACAACTCCATGGGACATTTGGGTTGGTTGTTACTATCAGCAGCTGAGAAAAATCTGCTGAATCTCACTTGAGACTTCTTTCATCTTTATGGTTGCAGCTAATGCACGCTTTTTACCCTGTTACTCACTGAGAATTTGACTAATGGAAGACATACTTTGCTGCCAGACCATCAGAGGGAAACAAAAATTAAGTTGTTACCAGTGTACTCATTTCTTGTCTCCATGACAGTGAATACCTGGGCTATGCTGAAGCCCACACACTGCTTAATTCTTTTACCAATCTGCCCTAAGAACTGTCTTTACTCTGAAAAGACAGCCCAGAAGAGAGACACAAATTGTCCTTTTGCCTGCTGAAGCCCAGCAAAAGTCTTGTCCTCTGTTGAAGAATACTTGAGAGGTACAAACGTCTGCATGCAAACTCCTTTAAAATTACTGGGCTTAAAAGTTCATGAACAGGAATTCAGTTCTTTCCTCTCTTTGTTATTTATGTTATATTTTCCTCACTTCATAATTTATGTTATGTGAACATAGAGAATTGTGGTTAAAAATGTATCTTAAACACCAAAAATCAAATAAATGTAACCCAAGAAGGAAAGATTACAGCATTCAGCTGGGGCTGAATCATGACACCTTTCCCTTTCTCAGTTGCCTTTTTAAGTCACCAACAAAATACTAGGCTATTCATTAGTCAGATGGCTTCTCTTTTTCAAGGAAGGCAATGCAGGAATATGAGATGTTTCTTCCTTTTCCAAATTACAGAAGAAAAATATGCTGCCTTTATGCAAGCTGACTAGTAAAGTTTTGCAAGGCTGCTACTGCTCTAAAAGGGTGGTCCCAGCTTTGGCTGTATAGATGTATGTGTGTGTATATATATATATATGTTTTATGTTCATTACCATTTAAACACACAAGTGCAATACACATTTCAAATAAAATCCACCATCAAAGAACAATTTCCTGCCCATTGTGGAGGGTCTGTGAAGATAATGAAATAAACCCACTTGCAATTGTTGTTTTGCAGCGAGTGCTGGTACATTTTTTAAGCTACTGACAAGCCTGTTAAATAACTGGCCATCTTTTAAGCTCAGGCACCCTGGAGTGTAGGAGGCGAATAATTCTCAGGGGGGATTTAACACAGTTATGTAAAATAATCTGAAGCCATCCTGGCTGCTCCAGAAAGATTATAATTAAGCATGGGGTTGTTTTTTAAATGTCTGCTATCATCAGTTGATTCTTCTTTGCAACAAAGCAAAACAAAAGTCTTTTTCTCATTTGTTTGAGAAGTGGTTTCTGTTCCTCTCCTGAAGAGGAAAATGATTCGGACACGTTGCTGAATGCTCTGCTGTCAGTCTGGGTATTTATGTCACAGAATATATTTTGAATAGTAATTTTTAACATCTGATTAATCTTCTGTTCCGTTTGAGCAGAGAAGCACCATCGTGCTGGGCTAGATGCAGAAGGGTCTCGGCACTCACTAACCAGTGTCAGCCTCTGTAAGGGCTTGCAAGCAAAGTCCCCGGGGTTGGTGTTCAGCCTTGCCAGTCAGGAGCTTGGCAGCTGCTTAGCTTGAAGTTGGGGGAACAGATATTTTTCCATAGGAGCCTATGAGAAGCAGATTTTACAGCAATCCTCTGGTATCCTAACATGTACCTGATGCACACAGAGAGCAACCCGTGTACCCACACGTGCCGTGTCCCTGTGCAGGGTCAGAAGGGGACCCCTGTACCTTGAGCATTTTGTTACCTTCTGGTTTAACCCACTCCTCTCCTGTGTCCCCTCACTATGTGTCTTCTGCCTCCTTGTTCGCATTACCCTGCCCTCCACATTGCAAGGTTTTTTATATCCTAGATAAAATAGCTTTTGAATTAACCTGGACATGTCATGATTTAAAGAGAAAATCCGTCTCCGTGCCCGCTGGCTGGGCTGGGAGTTTGGCTATCTGTGCCATTGCATCAGCTGCCACCTGAGCCACACATCTGAGAAGGAAACCCTCAGCTTGTGTTTGATAAGCTCCTAGTCAAGGCAGATAAGCCACTGTGCTGCTGAGAGTCTCCCACAGCTGCATGGTTTAACCGCAGTGGCCAGAGTGGAGGGAGAATAGTGGAAGTTATTAACTGGTACCCAGTTTTTTAATGATGCTATCATTTTTTTATTTCACTATAACTAAAGCAGAACTTCTCACAGATGACTATGTTTAGGGTCATTTGGGTGCCCTGCAATATGTGCACACATTTTACACTGCTGAATGAAAAGGAGAAAATGAATGTGATACTTGTAGGTGTCTGTCTTGCTTGCGGATGGTCTAGATTTCTGCACAGCTCCTTCTCTGTTACATGGGGCTTTCAGATTTCACTATTGATTAGAGTGGTTGCTTTCCTAATTAAAAGAATTCCCAAGTCTAACTATCGACTTGGACAGTAAATGTGCCGGGTTATTAAAGATAAGAGGCTTTAGTCAGAAAATATCGTACCCTGTCTCACAAAAGAGGTCAGTGTAACTCGAGCAAAAGAGTGTCCTAAAAATCAGAAAACAAGCAAAGGAAACGAGAAAGTAGGAGCCAGGCAAATGCAGCTTATGTAATCACAGCAGAACAAGTAGGACAGAGGAGAGGGCGCCCGCCTGCTGTGCAGGGTAAGGCTCGACTGCACGTGTGGCTGGTGTTCCTTCTACCAGAGGGGGCTGACCTCACCCACAGAGCCTGCACGGCTACACAGGGAGGGGATGTGCTTGCCCAAGGTGAAGGGACAGTGATGGGAAAGTGTCTCTTTTTGGGATGAACCTTCACAGGGCTTCAGTGTACAGCTGCTTGTGGTAGCTTCAAGGGGTTTTGAAGGTACATTTCAACCCCTTCTGTAAAATATTCCTTCTAAGCTCTTGACACGCCTCCCCAAATATTACAACAGCACAACCATTTCCAGAAAACAGAATTTCCTGCAATGAGGTTGAAGTCACCGGGCAGCCTCCCATACCTTGCCCAACAAACTGCTGTGCAATGTTCATGCCTCTGAGTCAAAGTCTTTGAAGGAGCCTTTCTCCCTCCGCTGTTTCTAGAAACAAGTCAGCACAATTAACTGGGAGTAAGCATTGAGTTCTTAAATAATTTAGTTTGGTTGAGATGAATCCTGCCCTGGAGAGCCTGAATTCCTTGAGGTAATGCGTGATTACCCTTGTTGGAAGTTACTCACACCTCTGGGCATAGGTCTTGGATGTGGTTCTCAGTGTGCTGTGATAGTTACAGGACTTGCAACATTTTATTTGTATACTCCCATCCATCACCTGGGGACATGAAATTCCTGCTTATAAGGGTCAATAGACAGGTATTTGCTGGTGGGCAAACAGAAATGTGTGCAGTCAGCAATGATAATTGTAAGACCCAGCCTTGGCACTGGGGGTGTGATTTGTAGCTCTGCCTGGTCTCAGGCACATGGAGGCACTGGGCCCTTTTGATGCTGAATAAACACACGAGAGCAGCAGGCAGGACCCCCAGAGTGTCGAGTGTAGGGTGGTGCTGGAGGCAGTGGTGGATCCAGCAAGAAATGGGAGAAGAGCAGGATGACCAGGAAGTGTTGCCAGGGTGGCTCTGAAGGGTGTCTGAGCTTTTGTGATGCAGCAGCTTCTGAACTGCTCTTTCACAGTGATAGCAGGGTTGCAAACAGTAAGGTTTTAGTAAACACACACCCACACATGTAAGAACCAAATGTGGTTTTGGTCCTGCTCTCTTCACATCATTAACTGGTCTTTCTTTCCATTTTCCACCTCAAATTTTTCTATTTCCATATGCTTTTAGAGAGCTTTACCTTATATCAGATTATTTTTTCCACTTTCTTGTATAAATTTTACCCTTGTCTCCTGTCCTGAAGTATTTATAGCTCAGTGGCACACATAACCATTTGGCATATAGTAATTTCTCTTTTAATACTTTCCATATTTCTCCTGTGTGCTTTTCCACCCACACGTGTTCCATTGCCTCATCCCAAAGGATGTCTTTATTCCTCTTTTATGCTTCTGGTATCTCTATTGTTTTTTTCATGTCTTTCTTCTTGATGGGTTGGGTGTTTTTGCACATCACACAGCTTGAAAAAAAATTTCCCTTCAGACTCTTTCATTGAACCAAATCTTACTCATCTGATATGCACACAGACTGAAATTGAATCCTGAGTAAAAGAGCAACCTAACTGCTGCTGCTGAGAACCTATTTTTGAAGAATTTTTGTGACAAAGGCCTCAGATTGGCCTCTGCACAGGGAGTAACTTCACCCACAAGAGTTCCACTGGCCACAGTACTGTTGTGACCTTGAGAGTTGTACCTTGATTTTCTTGTTGGCATTTTCTTTCCTATGGTATTTTTGCACCAAAGCAGAAAAATGATTTTTTTTTTTTTTTAACGTTGACAATTTTTTTCTGATGGGAAAGCAAGTATAATGGTGATTCAAATCGTGCAGTTATTTTTTTCCTGTTTTTATTTAGCCCTGTAAGGTAATACATAGGGAACAGCTGCCTATGGCAAGCACGTGGGTGCAGGCTGGTAGAGAATCATGCATCAAAAGACACAGATGGGAAGGCAGGCTCACAGGATTGAAAGTAATGACTCTGGGTGAGGCTTTAAGAGTCACAGTTAAATAGTCACAGGGCATTAGTTAGAAGGACTACAGTCAGGCATATTTAGTGGTATTACTTTGTTTATACAAGCCTTCCTTTAATTCAAGAAGGATGATGAAAGTCTGCAGAGGAGCAAGAGTGACAGAGGAAAATGCCTAAGTTGATAAAGTGTCCACAACTTCCACCAGCTGCACTTGCCAAAGAAAAGGCTTAGGACTGGTTTGACTGCAGTCTAGAAAGTGCTAACATTCCCTACAAGGAACATTTCTGAGTAGGGAGGCCTCCTATTTAGCACATAAAGGCATTATGAGAGTCAGCGTCTGGAAGTTGGAGTTCTCAAATCAATTCAATTTGCACAGATCATTGTGGCTCATCAGAGATCAGATCCTTCTGTGCAGGGCAGTTCCAAGTGCAGACAGACTTTCTAATGTGCTGGTGGCCAGCTCAAATGTGCTCCAGCCAGAGACACTGGCAGCACCTCCTCAGGTAGCTCCACATAAGGACAACACAGAGTGGCCAGCAGTCACGGGCCACACAAGCTCTGTGTGTGCTCAGGGAGGAGTTACTGCAGACATTGAATGCACTGCATCAATGCCTAGAGCCCTGATGAGATGGCCAAGGTAGATTTAGCTTCTAAGAGCAATAATCTCTTTATAAAGAAATGCTGCAAGAAATATAACACTCTTTGGCCTTACTTTTCAAAGATAAAGAGTGCCAAGAATGAGTTGAAATTTCCTTAGCATTTCTGAAAATCAAGCCATAACTAATTAACCCCTTCATAACATTTGGCTTAATTATTTTTTTCCACTTGATTTAAAAAAGGAAAAGAGAAACTTTGGACTTCTCAAAACTTTGTAGCAAGTTTGTGGTCAGAGCTTGGAAGATCCTGAATTATCACCCCATCACTACTTTTCCCCCCGTTCTAATTGAATGAGTTTTTACCATCACAGTGCAACCTATTGTATAGCATAGACCATATAAGCTACAGGACAAACTGCAGGAATACCCCTGACTTCATTCCCATTCAGAGCTGGGATATGCCAGCCAGGAGCACATCCTGCCTTTAATTACTCGGAAGAGGACTTGGTGATTTGGTGTCCTACATCAGTATTAGGAAGCTTGGGCATTGAATTGCTATAAATCAGGAGCTTTGCTGCTCTCACAACAAGCCCAGTGGGAGCCTGACTTTCTCAAAGAGTTTAATTAAAGAGTGCTTATTGTCAGCTCACCCCTGCAGCCCATTAGAGCTCCGCAGAGACTTCTGTTCTCCAATATCATTGTGAAAAGTGGGACAGTCCTTGCTTCTGAGGAAACTCTGTGTTCATAATCACTTCCTCACATGTCAATACAGTCCTGGTGATCTTATAGTCATGTTGCAATTAGTTGGTGATAGTTGTGAACAGGGCATGTCTGAATAACTGTTTATGGAGATCCTATTGGCCAGACAGTCATTTAACAGAGTCATGATTTTCCTCCTAGCTAGTACTTTTTCTGGCTGTATCTCAGTGTGCTTGAAAAAGCAAAAGTGATGCGTTACATTTCCAAAAAGCAACAATTTTCTTTCTTCAGAAGCACATACAGCCCTGCCCTCTGAAGGACATGGCCCCTTGTGATTTACAGAGAGAACCCAAGTTCCCCTGTCATTACAGCCCTTCAAAACATTACGTACTTTTGGCTTGAAATCTGTGTCATGGTAGAGTTGCACTGTAGTTACATGAATTATTCAGACTGTAACCTCTGCTGCTTGATAGAACCAGCTTCAGTTTTTTCTGTGCATAGGGGTAGTGTACTTGGGCCCCCATCAGTCTCATCCACCTTCAACAGGCTGTTTGTATGCGCTTTGTTATTGAAAAAACAGCTGCTATCAGACATCAGGATGCACAGCTGCACAGTCAGGGGTGAGAAGAGAGGGGTCCTGTTACACCACACATGGTGCAAGGCCTCTTGTGGGTCAGTTCCTTCCTGGGCTTGTCCCACCCGCTTCCCAAGCTGAAGCCATCAGGCACACTCATCACCATGTCTGTCCCAGGAGTGCTGAGAAAGGGTTTTTAAATTTGATTCAGAATGAACACTTCCCCCCATTACACAGGCACAAACAGCCACCTCCCTGCGTGATGGACTCGGCAGTGCTGCAGCCAGGCAATCCAGGGATTGCGCAACTTCTGGCTCTGCTGGCTAACCCACATCCCAAAGGAGCTGAGAGGACACATTGATTCAGGTCTGTCCATTACTAGGTGTTATTTCCCAATGCTTTTATGGAGCCATCCTGCCTCCAAATTTCAGCCCGGAGAGGTCAGAGATATTTGAAGGCTTCAAAAGAAATTTTGGACAGCAAAAAATGAGCGGAAATCTCATGGATCTAGACTTTGCTAGTCATTCTTAGAATTTTCACATCCTTCATGATTGCAGCTATAAATAGATCTAGTATTAATCAAACCCTGGCCAACTAAATGTGCCGATAAGATTAAGGAGCAACGTGTAGGCTGTCATCCTGCCAGTGGCTATTCCCAGAGCAAAACTGACTTTAACAGAGCCTTCTGAGAGATGGGAAGCTTTTTTGCAGTGATACCACAAGGAAAAGACTCCTCTGATTTGTGTTCTTTGTTATTACAGTAGTGTTTCAAACTTGCTGGGTTCTTGTGTTCTTCACTCTGTGCTAAGCAATCCCTAAATTGTTTTCATTATATTGTATCATCGTTGTCTTCCTGATGTCTGCTTCCCCACCCAGGAAGTGTTTATCCTCATGGAGGACAAGAGTTTATCCTAGAGAATAAGGGAAGTTTTGCCTGACAGTAAGTGATATATTGTAATATGTAAAGCTGGCAGCCACTTGCTTATAGCTCCTGGTTTGTCCACAGTCCCTAACCCTGCTGTTTCATCGTGATGTCTTCTGTGCAGATATAGATCTGTCCAAACACAAACTCTTCAACTGCCTTTTGGCACAGGGGAAGCACTGCAAACCCCACCTGCACACCCTGCCTTACATGCCTGCAAAACCAAGTGACTTTCTGGCATGAAGCAAACCCTTTCCTCCTTGGCACTCTGCATACAGCAGATCCTGTGCCACAGGTTCAGGTGGCAGCTGCAGTGAGCCAGGTTTGGGAACCAGCTCAGGGTATGGAGCAAGGGAAGTGCCACCCCTGGGCAGGGACACCTGCCTGTGGCAGAGGCAGGGCCTGAGCAGGGACACCCAGGGAGGCAGGATTTCCCCATGCAGCGTAATCATTTTTCTCACTGGAACTGGGGAGCAAGTTTGACTCATCAGGCACATATGGAGACCCCCATAGCCCTGGAAAAGGGAAAGGAAATGCAGCTCCAGTCCTCCTGGCATGAAAGTGGTCTGGTTTTGCAAAAGGGCTCCTGGCTTTGGAGAAGGAAGGTTAAGCAGCAGAAGTTCCTGAGCTGGGTCTGATGGAGTATCCCCTGGGATGGTAGCCAGTGACTGAAGGGAGCAACTTCTGAGCAACTCATGTAATGAGTGATGAAAATATAATTGCCAGCTCACTTGGGCATAATAATATATCTAGATAAAGAGCCAGCCAAACCAAGTCAGCCCATTTTATCAGGCCAAACCTCACCCTATTCTCTATTAACAGAGAAAAGGATGTTCAGCTGCTTAGTTTTTAAATGTTCAGTGGTGCTTATTCTCTGACAGATCCTACAGTTCTGATTTGCCATAGCACTGCCTGCTCCATGGCATTCTTGTATTGGGTCTATTAATTTTATTCTGTAATGGAGTTACCAAGTAACTAGAAAATATGTGTTCTGTTCTGAATATATGCTATGCTGCCCAGAGAGGTTGTGGAGTCTTCTTCTCTGGTGACAGTCTAAACCCTCCTGGATGCGACCCTGTGCAAACTGCTCTGGCTGAACCTGCTTTAGCAGGGGCGTTGGACTCTGTGATCTCCAAAGGTCCCTTCCTCCCCAGCCATTCCATGATTCTGTGATTTGCTCTGCTCTAGTATCCTCTGCACTATGTCATTTTCATCAGATGAATTTAGGACTCAACTTGTCCTTTTGGAGAAGGATAGGGACAGGCTGCTCAAGGCTGTTTACGTTAGACTTCTCAAACTAGGCCAGTTGTGTCCCATATTGAAGGATATTGATTAATTTTGATGGTGCCTGAAATATGTTCCTGCATTAGCAATGATCTATGTACTTTGCAAACTTGTGGTGCTGTAGCAACAACTGGAAGTGTGTCCTTAAGAAAAACCTCCATTTGGCATGGTTGGTAACAGCAGGCAGCAGTAGTGTGGTACATGGGAAGCAATGTAAGGAGCTGATGGGCACACACCAGTGTCCTGGCAGCACTGATGGCCACACTCTGCATGAGTGTATCTGCTGGTATGAGCCTTGGGGGCCTCTGCCTTCCCTCCTTAGGATGGGTCTTCTAAAATCTCCAGAGATCTCTCTCTTTTATGTGCAATTTTTCACATGCTTGCCTACTTCCTTCAAATGAAACAATCAACCCTCTGAAGTTTTATGTATCACCTTTCACTGAAAATTAGCACCTGATAATTTTCACTGAAAATTCTACCTGATTAACTAACTGAAGAAGTTTCAAACTCCTGGAGTTTCACTGTTCCTTTCCCCCAAAAAGGGTGAACACTGAAAGCTCTGCTCAATTTATTAACTACCAAACCAGAAATTAAGATCTAAAAGTTAGAGTACACTACATGTCACGGTACTTCCTATGAATGCACACTCAAAGCTACACCTTAATCTCCACTTTAACCAGATTATCTATGATAGTAAGTAGGATAAAATTTTCCTTCTTATTTACTAAAATAATACTGGCAAGGAAAATGTATTTTGCATGATCACTTCTCAGTCTGAAACACTTCTAGGCTAAATATATTCATCTAAGATATGTGCTTTGGGCATCTGTTTTCAAGCTGCATTCTCCCTGCAGGCGCCACAGAAGATGCTGTTCTCTGCCATCACTGTGTGCAGCATAGGTAGATGTAAGAAGAGAATCCTGCCTGAAAATTTCTGTTGTCTTTTTGTTCAGTTGGAGGATATAGTTCTACTTACTCCCATGTTAAATTGCTGGCTGAAAACCTTGGTTATACCTTCCAAGCTAATCTTAAAATACAACTCAGGCCCTGCAGTCCCAAAAAATAAAATCCAGTGCTCCAAACATGCAGGGGAGCCTAAGAGAGAGAGTTCCTTCACAGCACACAGTTATCTCTCCCAGAAGAGAATTGATACTCACAAATGCTTATTTACCTTTAAAATTTTGCCCATTATATGTTTTATGAGGACACAGAAGCAAAGGTCCCTCCTATTACCATTCTGAGAGGATTTTAAGAAAATGCGATTAAGTTCTCTCCCCACCAGACTTCATGAAAGAAGAGACACCTCACCCTCTGGGAAGTGTTAGCAAAACAATTTTTGTGGCAAAAAATTACAAGTGTAAGACTTATGCAAAGTTTATCTTTACTGGGCCACAGTGCATATTATTCCAAAACACTCTCCAAGGCAACTCTTCAGCTTTAGAGGTCGTGTTGAAATGAGCCACCATGACGAGGCTGAGTCCCACCCAGGCAGTTTTGTTCTGTGAAAATGTTTCTAGCATTTGCATCTGAGCTCTTGTTTGTTAGGTCAAACAGAATACTCATTAGCTTACACTTGTCTGAATGAGGAAAGGTCACGATACAGAGACATTAAGTCATAGGATCATTGAATCATGGAATAGTTTGTGTTGGAGAAGACTTTTAAAGGTCATCTGGTCCAACCCCCCCCCTGTACTGAGCAGGGACATCTCCAACTAGATCACTTTGCTCAGTGCCCTGTCCAGCCTGACCTTGAATGTTCCTGAGGACTGGGCCACCTCTCTGGGAAACCTGTCAGTGTTTCACCACCCTTTTTGTAAAAAAATCATAATCTAAATCAACACTTTTTTAGTTAAAGTCTTTACGCCTTGTTCCATCACAACAGGCCCTGCTAAAAGGGTCACCCCTTTGTAGCTGTGAACAGCAGAAAAGCTACATAAAGGAGGAAATTATTCTTCCAAGGATGACAAATAAGCACTATCTGGGATGCCTTGGCTCTGCCAACCAGCCTCAGGATGAAGAATCTGTCCACATTTCCAGCACGCACTACACAGGATGCAAATGCTTTTGCATCTTCTTTCTGTTTACTGTGCAGTGTGTCAAAGCTGCAGGCACTGCGGGCAGGGGAAGCTGCACATCAAACCCCTGCTTTGGCCTGGGCAGAGGAAAGCTTGCAGTGCTCCTGGTAAAGGGGCAGCTTTTGAAGTCCACTCTCTAGATGACTTTGTATAGGAAAGACCCATGTTCAAAAGATTGGGCTCCACCTTCTGGTCCAGAAAAGCAGCCCAACAAAAAGCAAACAGACCATGTTTCATTCTTCTTATAATTAATTGATGGGCAGAAGCCACTACACTATGGTCTGTGGGTCTGGAAATCTGAACAATAAAAAGCAAGCTATTGTTATAGAGAGCAGAAGTTCTCCCAGCTCCCTCTCTTCCCCAGCCTGTCAGCACAACCTTAGACTTATCTGGGTTGGGTCACAGCCAGCTTGCCCTCATTCAAGCCCTGATCCTGGCAAGACAGTAGGTAAGCTGATCAACTGCTCCAGCCAGCTCCAGCAGCCAAGACCTGAAATAGAAACACACAGCTCAGTGTTGGCCATGCACAGGGACATGTCCAGGCCTTCATGGAGGGAGGAGGAGGAGATGTTCCTCAGAGATCATGTCACTGCTCCCTGGCCCCTGTGTGTTTTGATCAGTGATAGCAAAGCACCTGATGTTCACGTGGACAATGGGTTTTGCCTGTGACTAGCAGGAAATTACAAAGTCAACTGGTTCGGCACCTCAAACTGTAAGTCCTTCTTCTAGAGGAAACCTGTTAAAAAGTTGAGGTTTGCCCTTCTTCACCAAGAAGCTGTAACTCTAACCTGTACTGAGTATGAAGATTAAAAAAACCCACCCAAAACTGTAGTCTCACAGTCACTAATCTGTGATGAAAGCTGCTTTTCAAAAAGGACTGATCTGACCCCTGTGAAATGAAGAAATGCTCTTCTAGCTCTTAGGGGCTGTGATGAAACCCTGAGACGTGATGAGAAGTGCAGGAGCTGCATGAGCCCATGTGGTGCATCTTCCCAGCAGGAGAGCAGGGGCTGCAGGATGAATCAGGAGAGCTTTTGCTCCCGTCCAGGCACCAGCAGTGAGTCCCAGGCATACACAGGCAGGAACTAAAAAACTTGGGCTTAATCATGGCTGGGAAAAACTACTTGTTCCCTCCTAACATAAAGGCCATGTTTTTAATCTCTCTTCTCCTTTGTTCCCATCACTGATCTCTCAGCACCATCACCAGATGCACTGAGCAGCTACAGCAGTGCCCATGCAGCACCCCTGGGAGCAGCCACACACAGCAGGGTGGTGGGACACAGAGTGTGCTTGCTGAGGGTTTATGAAAGGCAGATGCAACAGGAACAGCCTGTTCTTTCTCACCTTTATAGATGAAAGTGCAATCTGGCCCCTAGAATGAAATACTGATTTTTAGTGAAAAAAATCACTGGGGCTTCTTACCACTTCAAGTATTTCAACCTGTCTGCAGCTTTTTTTGTACTAGTTCTCATACCTCAGCCATTCTTAAGAGGTTTCTTCAATCCAATAAGACTTTGTTCACAAGAAGCTATGTATTTATTTACTGTGGAGAAGACAGCCAGAAGGGTTTCTGAGCAGATACAAATGCATGAACAGTTAGGCAGAGACTCTGAGAACAGCTTGTTTAACAGCATGACTGATGGACAGGTAACATTTAGTCAGCCACCTGCTTGGGGAGTTGGGATGGAGAGCATTTCATCCAGCACTTTCTGTGGCATGGAATCACACAGGCTGCTCCTGCCAGGGTTTATGGGTGCCCAAAAGTACTTCTGTCATCTTTCCTCTTTAGTGCAAAGCTGGTCTGTCCAGGGAATACAAGTTGAAGAAAATACACGGAGCTGTATTTTACATTATGCAAAAGTGCTCTGCATAGAGATGGACAAAACCCAATCCTTCAACCTGAACAAAGGCCTGAAGTCACTGTTAATTCTTTGCAAAATTTACTACCCATGCAAGCAGGAAGGGTTAAAGACACCAGTCAGGCAAAACTTTCTTGGCCATCAAGGCTACCATAATCAACTGAAATATCAAGGTGATTTATATGGTCCTGTTACGCATTCAGGGCTGCACATGAGCAGTGTTTCCTAAGATGCCATTAAAGGATAGGTTGGCTCCTTGCACTATGTATTGGAGTCCACATCTTAAGAAACAATTTAAAGTAAAATACAAAAAAAAATTGGAAAGGAAACTATTGCCTTCATGTGCGAATGGAAATTAATTTAATTATGAAACACAACTTCTGTGCAGCACTGCCAAAAGTGCAAACAACTGAGAACTTAACTAAAAGGAGAAAATTGTCAGTCTTTCAGCACATAACCATTTTGATCTGAACAGCAATAATTATGAAAACAGGCAGAAGAGTGTTTCACTGATGATAAATCTACAACATGTCAAGCAATATTTGAAGATTCATATTTAATTGCTGTGAATATGCAAATTAAGCAGTGGAAAAAAAGTTGTCAGTGCTGTTTTTTAAAGTAGGGAAATAGATCCAAAGCCAAAAGCAACATCGTTAATGTCGGTAACTCAAAGAGAGAGAGTTTCCCTCTAGGCTAAATCTTGTGATAAAGGAGAGATGTCACTTATTATGCACTTCTGAACGTGTCTGGCAAGGTTAAGAGGTAAATAGCCAGAATAATTATTGTCTGGGCTGGTAATGGTTTTCTCAGTCATATATTTACTGCAAGCACATTCTTGGTGTTCCAGGTTACTCATAACTCTTGATCACAATTTGTTGTTTTCTCTTTTTTTCCCTCCAGAAATTACTTTAAGGCAATAATTTTAGAAAACTCCATGCTCCACTAGTGGACCAGGCATGGCAGGACTTCAATGAGTTCTTAGATAAAGTGCAACCTGGCCACCCAAACTGGTGGCGTTTGCTCGCCCTGTGTCGCCGGCTGTGCCTGTTGGGGAGCAGCACGAGGTTTGGCACGGGGAAGCCCATCTGCCAAAGGGCAGTGCAGGTTTGCAGGGTGACCAGGATGAACACAGCAAAGGCAGTGTGTGCTTTATTTCAGTGTGCACAGCTCTGATCAGCAGCAGCATGCACAGCTCCTCTATGTGAAGGGGGAAAGGAGTTTTCAGAAGCATCTTGTGGAACAAAATGCTACAGGGAGCACAGTCCTTTCTCTGCAGTGGTCTGGCTGGCACAGAGAGTGCCCTCCATGCCCAAACTGCCTACGGTGTCCAGCAGTCATGCAGCCACCCAGGTGCACCCCAAACCAGGGGTCAAGGAGATCACTGTGGCATGTTGTTCCTGTCTGATCAGAGGTACTGGTGCACTGGGCTCACTGAAGTTTTCCCCAGCAGCTGTTCTGCCCTGATGGTGCAGATTCAATCTGGCTGCAGAGTTCATCCCACCTTCTTGCAATGAGAGCCATGCTCTTGTTGCTGGCCCAAGTGATGTGGGTACAAACACCTCCTGATCCTGCTGTTCTGTGGGGGACTACTGTGAAATTTTTTGCCTGAATTGCTCATCTGTAAAATAAACAGAGACGTTTTTTGTAGAGATTACCTTTGCAAAGTGCTTTCAGATGTATTACTGAAAAGGGTATGTAAGAACCAAGTAATAAATAATATTAGAGACAAGGAAATATGCCACAGTAAAGTGCAGATTAACCACTGTGCCTGAAAAACACACACTGAATTGCTCTCAAGGACACAGAATTTTGTAGGATGTATGAATGGGAGTGGTTGCTTTGGAAGATGCTCTGTGTGAAGTGGATTATGTGCCACATTCTGCTGCAGTTGTCATGGCAAGTATTCCTATTTCCCATGGCAACAGAACTATCAACTTTTTATGCAGTAAATAACTGCATAAAAAGCTACATTTAGTGACCAGGGCACAAGTTAATTCTCTCACCAACATCCTTAACTTCAGCCCTTGTATGGAGGTGAAACACTCCACTGAAAAGTGTTTCCTTCGGCTTGTGACAGGTTTCCTCTTCATAGTTTCATTATGATTCACGCACCAGTTGCTGTGCTAGTGACACTGTCTGTGCTGGGCATGTGGTGCTGCATGGTGTCTGAATTCACTGAAGGAGATGATGACAGGGCAGCAAACCCACAGTGAGTGCTGCTTTTGTAGGGCTCTGTGCGAGCGCTGTCTGATGCAGGTCACCCGAAGTGCTGCCACTGAAACCACTGACGCTCTAGAAGAAACAATGCACTTCTAAAAATTTATTTTGGGCACCTCTTGCTTGTGTTTGTCCTCAGCTGAAATGACTTATTCTGCAAACTAGCACCACCACCAGGGTTAAGGGCAGGCATATGTATTAAATGGACAAGGGAAGGATGAAAACTCAGGGAAACTAGATGTCACTATGACAGCACTGATGTTCCAAAGAATGACAGCCTTTTGCTTTATTGAAACAAAGTTTGTTGTAAGCTAGCATTTTCCTAAAAGTGGTTTCCAGTGCACTGAGAACCCTCAGGCTCTGTTCTGCAGAACTATATTGTTTGCATACTGTGCTGAAATAAAAAAAAAAAAAACAAACAAAAAAAACCTCCAAAAAAAAACCCCAGAAAACCCCCCAAAACCCCCAGACAAACAAACAAACAAACAAAAAAAGACCAAAAAAGGTAAAAAAAAAATTCCAACAAAAAACCCCAAATAAACCAAAACAAACCAAAACAAAAGAAAACCAAACCCAAAATCTGAAAAAAAAACAGATCCACACCACAAATCTCATCAGGCTCATTTGGCTGCCTGCAAATGTGCTGGGAAGGTGATGCTTGGCTTGCCAAACAAGATGGATGCTCTCCTGGAATAAGAAGTGAGAGGGGGTTTCTTAATGAGGAGAGAACCAGAAAACGTTTCTAAGAGAGTCAGAGGAGCAGTGAAGGTTTGGGGTCAGGGTGAGAAGTGTGGCAGTACAAAACTGCCCTCATGATCACCATATCTGGGCCAAGTAAAGAGCCAAGTCCAAAGACCAAAAATGCAATTCGTTTTTCATGGGTCTTACTTCTGCAAAACACTTCCTGAGTTGCATGAAAACATGCTCACTAGATAGCTCCCCTCTCCAATCACAAGCCCTGACCAAAACTGATCTTGATATTCCCATTTTGATGAGGAAATTCCAACTGTCTCATATACTTATTTTCTATAGACACACAAAAATGCCATCGCTTAGAGCTGCATAATGAACCTGATTTCCCCAGGGAAAATCAGAGTCAGAGGTTCATTTCCTCTTATTAGGGATGACTTTTTGCAACACTGCTTGTGGACAAAATCTTTCGCATAATACTAGTTTCCAGTACCATAATCAATTCACTGATGATGTTCAGCACCTCCCCTGTGCCCAGAAAAACCATGTGCTTTTCTGTGAGGAGAGAGCGCAGCAGCATCCCACGCAGTTCTGAATATTTTTTTGCACATTTCAGTATCATTTTGTGGTAAAACAGTGATAAAATCTCATAGTCTTGCAATTTAACTTGGTTTTGTTTAGGTATGAGCAGAGTGGCACAGCGTCAGGAACACGAGGCTTTCAGTCCCTCCTGCCCCCTAAGCAAAATCTCTGTTGAATATCAGTCCACCTATTTTATGCATTCAGGAAATTATTTAGAAAGTTTCAATGTTTTTAAAGAGAGGTAGAAGGAAAACAGTGGAAATTACCCAAGAACCCTGTTGACTTTGGTGCAGGGATGAAGGACACACATTTTCTTTTCTATGTATCCTAAAAGACCATTAAGGGAGGTGTTTGGAGAGCTCTGCCCTGGGGCTTGTGCTTCAGGCTCCTGTCCTTTCCAGTGTCTGGGCTGTGTTGTCAGTGGTCCCTCGAGACCATCAGCCTGCTTAGTTCTTCTAAAGAACCACTGGCACAGCTTATGCCTAAAAAGCCACTGCTTGACATTTGTAATCTGACTGTCAGACTATGCCTGGCTGTTTGAGGTGAGTGAGTTTGCATGGTATCAGGTGCATACACAGATATACACAGATATATCTGTATTGCTTTTTCAGTGTTTGCCAATCAGGGTGTGGTAGAAGTGTCAACCCACTGTCTTCTCCACACAAATGCTGTGTCTGCTTTCTGCTGCACCCTTATCCACCTTAAATAATCTTGGTTTTAATGTCTTCTTGTACAGAGCTGGGAAAGGGCCACACAGGTCACTTGGTCATGAAAAGGAAGATTTTGCTTTCCTTACAAAGTGAAATCAGCAGTAGCTTCTCTCAGCACCCCATTGCAGGTGGTTCTGCAGAGGGAAGGTTTTCCCACCAGCAAGGCTGCACAGGGGGCAGGTGGGGCCTCTGGAACTGCCTGCAAGTCACAGCCACCATAATGCCACTGCCTGATCCAGTTACCCAGGTTTGGGAGATTAGGATACAGCTGGGGGCCTCCTGGCCATAGCCCAGTCCAGACAGAAGAGAGGAGGAGAATGACAGGAGCTGTCAGAAAGATGGGGACGTGTGGACGGAGGCAGCTCCTGTACCAGCACAGCCTTCCCAACAAGTGTGCCCTTTGTCACCCACATGTACAGCCTGGGTGTCTGGTCAGACTCTGGGTTGTAGTAGGAAGTCCAGGTGACAAGGGGAACTTTCCATCTGGCATGTTTGGCCAGAAGCCCATTGGGTTTTGTCTTGAGTCGGCAGTTGCTGCTCTAATCCAATATGTTGAAAACTAAGATGATAATGTTACCTTTGCACATGCCCTAAGTAAAGGCCCAAGAGGGAAACCTTCAGTGCAAGGAATAGTTGACCTGCACAATTCCCAACTGCTGTGTATGGGATCAAGTAACTAAGAATGGACAAGTACCAGAGAGAAAATTTAGTGTTACCACCTCGTATTAATAAATTTCAGCATAAGTATTAGTAGGAAATATGCATGTTTATCAATGTGGATTTAATGTGCTAAGTAGTAACCACTATGATTTATTAGGAAGGATGCACTTCCAGATGATGGACAGTAATTCTGCACTGACTTGTCTGTTCTTCCCCTGTGCTTCATCCAAGGGCAATACTGCAGCTGCTGCTGTTGCCTGGTGCTCCCTCTGCTCATTTGTCCTCTGCCTGCTGAATTCAGGGGGATTTGTGCCTTTAACATAATTACTATTAAGTTTCTATTTTATGTCCCTGTTCAAGAGGCTCCTTGGTAGCTGATTATACTAATCAGAGGTGACTTAACCCATATTTAAATGCAGCAGTCTGAATTTGTCTTCAGTACAGTCTCCAGAAGATATGAACCAAGCATCAAAGAAAATTAATTCATAGGTACATTATCCTGTGGGATCAAGCTAAAATGTGGTCAAAGAGCTTTAGCTTTAGCTTGTATGCTCTCATGCCAGGATATGGGCAGGAGAAGGCAGCCATGCTCTTGTTTGTGCAAGCTTCCCCCCTCCCTTCTTTGAGTTAGGCAGAATAACAGATCACAGGAATACTTATCAGAGAATATTTTACTGCAGTTAAGACAGAACACTTTTTTCCTTTACAAAAATAATAATTATTTTTGGAGGTACGATCAGCCACATGAAAAGTATTCTTTAATCTTTTTCTGGGCCAAAAATATGACTTGGGCACTTCTCAGCTTTTCAAATAAGTACCTTCATTTATCTGGCCAAGGTATTACTCCAGCACAAGGCAATACAGGGCCTTAAATACACACAAAATTTGGGTACTACTGTTGCCTCTATAAGAACCATCTTAAACCATTTTCTACAAAATAAGGTCCTGGATAATGGAAATGAAAATATTCCAGTTGGTTCTCAAAAGCTTAGGTGGAATTTTGTCCTAAATGGCGATTAACTCATTCATGTAGGTTCATAATCCTTTTAAGCAGTTGCATAAATATTCCAAGCGGCCCTAGAAGATGCTGGGTAGGACAGTGAGTGGCTCATTTCAGCCCACAGGAATGCAAGATCTTATGCTAGGCGGGAAATGATGTTCACACTGGAGTAAATGTATTTTTTGTTCTGCCTTTAATGGCATTTCCGTTCCTTTTTCTGAACTTAAGTGAGAATTGGATTTTACCCATCTCCTCACATGATTCTGGCTCAGACCTGAATTCTAGCTTTGAGCCTTTTTAAATGGGGAGAATTAAGGTGAAACTAAACAAACCCAGAGAATGGATCCATCTCCAGATGGAGAAGGACTCTGATAACTTTCCTGAAGCAGACATGCACCCTAAGCAAACAGTCCCTGCAGTGCCAGCAGTGCTGCAGGTACTGGGGAAGCAGCTGTCACCAGACTGCACTGCCCTTACAGGTGGGCAGCGTTGTCCCTGGCCAAAGGGCCCTTCCTTCTCCCACCACAAACACAGGGGTGTTTGAGATGAGGGGAAGGTCATAATACCACAGAACGGAAAATGCTTTATTTCCAGGAACTTTCAGTGAAACTTCAGGCTTCACAAAGATAAGGCTAGATAAGGAATTTCAGGGACAGAGTTCACACAGGTAAAGTCTCAGGCAGTATATTTTTATGTTGCAAGTAAGTGAGACTAAAATATGCCATAAACTTTCACTGTATTCTTTGCATTAAATTCAATAATTAGTTATTCATCTCTCAGCTTTGATTTTGTTAAATAACCAATACCCAAATTCAGAGGCAAGAATTTAATCCGTAGAAAATTCTGTCCTGGGAGAAGATCAAAGTGAGTCCTGTGGTGTTAAGCACACACCTACAGCACTTGATCCTGAAAAAAAATTAGGTGCACGTTTCAATCAGCCTATCCCTTCTTACTGGTTCCCATGCATTAACCTAAGCCTCTGTAGGAGCATTTTTGGTGCCAGGATCAAGGGCCTGTGGAGATGCTCACACGGGGAGAGCAGGGCTCTGAAAAAGTAGCAAGCAAGCAGGTGAGAACCCCAGCAGGCTGTGGTGGCAATGCCTCCTCATTCCTCTGCATCTACCAACGCTACAGGAAGAGATCGAAAGTCTCTTGGGCGACATAAATACGCACGATAAGCTCGTACAGAAAACACAAAGGTGAAATGGCCCTGCTTATCAGGCACAATTAAAATGAATAGAGGATGACTAATAAAGAGGCAGTTTAAAATCTTTACATGACACAGTGTCAAGGCAACTGTGTTGTGCAATAGCAGTGACACAATTAACTCTGTGTCCCTGCCTTGGGCAGAGCCGGGAACGGGGCTCCCGCCGGCCTCGCCCGCACCATCCCATGGCGAGCGCTGGGTGGGCTCTGCCGCTCCAGCTCTCCGCTCTCTGCCGCATCCCGGAGCCACCGCGGAACCTGCGCAGAAACAGCCACTTCGGAGCAAGGCAAGGCTGCTTTTTCCTCTCTGTCATCTCTGCTCCTCTCTTTCCTTTGCGTTTGCGGGATCCCAAGCCTCACGGTTACTACTGTGCGAAAAGGGAAAAACATCACGTTGAATTTCTGGGCACACTCTGAAGGGAGACAAGGCTGAGGTGCCTGATCCTGAACCGGGACTGGTTGTTGACTTAGCACTGAGGAATGCAAGCATTTCCTGGGTAGGAATATTTGCAGTGTGTAATTTAAAAGCTAGTTTGGACAACCCTTTGCTTGGGATGATAGATGGTGAATGGGAGTGTGATCTTCCAAAACACAGCCCAAGGTATCCTTCTAGTTCTTCATTTCATTATGTTGCTCCTTAGTGGTGCCTGTCAGGCTGCAGGATCTCCCAGTCCACTGGGCAAGTGCAGCAGGGGCAGGCTGGGTTTTATATATGTATATATAATATGTATATACATGTATGTACTTATATATATACATAGACACTCTCTCTCTCTCTCTCTATATATATATAGACACTTCTATTCACACACAAGAATGTATATAAAAACATATGCAAGAATACATATAAGAACAACAAAGATAATGTTTTTTCTTTGATGTTCTTATTTTCTGGCCAATACCAGCTCTCTCTTGGTTTTATTGCTGCTGGCATGTCTTTGCAATGCATCACTGTCAAAAACTAACAATATAAACAAATTTGAGGCTATGCCAACCATTGCTGAGCACAGCCAAAGCTGCCCAACACCACAACTTGCTGAACAATGTGTGAATTTTGCAGTGGCAGAAATGTCTGTTTCCCTGTTCTTTCTTAACTTTTGGAAAGATCTTGGTGGAAAGTGTGTTATTCTAAATGAGATAATTAAAGTAATTCACCATTGCTGCAGGAGGAGGGGCCCTGTATTTGCCCAGCCTGCTAGCTCTGCCTGCCAGGGGCTGCAGGGGAGTTGATTGGAACACTGCAAATAAAACATGATTTCTGGTCAGCAAATAATGTTTTTTTATGAGGTAAAGTGGTATTTCTGAACAGTTTGCTTTATTAGAAGGCAGTGTTGATGCTGTTTCCTGTGCCTGTCAGGCTTGTGCGATGGGGGGTGGCCATGGAAGTGTCCCAGCAGTGCCAGCACCCCGGCCAGCTGCTAGCACAACTCAGGGCAATGGCTGTGGCTCTTGTACCTTGAGGGGAAACCTACCACATCCTCTTCGGGGCCACATCCTGCCTGCCTGTGCTTCCCACCCATCCGTCTGTGGGTGCCTAATCTTAAAGTGCCTCAGTCACAGAGTTGGATGCTCTCATCATTCCTCATCTACTTTCCCAAATGTGTACCTGCATGCCCACGGAGGGAGGCAGTGACATCCCGTCAGTGATGGTCACTGCTGGGACAGGGCTGCACTGCAGGCTGCAGAGGCACACCTTAACCCAAGTAAAAGTGGAGAGAAATGCAGCATTTGATACCTGTTCGTATCTCGCCTGAAAGTGAGCAGGAAGGATTTTTACCACATGAATGAAGGAAGGGTTGCTGTGTTTTGCATGATGAGGCTGCGTGCCTCAAAAACCCACTCTAAGTGAGAAAAAGAGATTTGCCACTTGTGGCAGGCAGCGCAACCAAGCTATTTTGTTTGCCTCCGATAGGAAAGTAAATAAGAAATATTAACTACGTGCAAAGGTGCCCTTTTACTTGTCCTCATTAATAACAGCTGATGTTCCTCAGGGTTATTGCTGTAACATCATCACTTCCCTTTCCTCACTGGCATCAGGTTCATATTAAAAACCTCATAGCAAAGTCTTTTGTCCACTGTCCCGTTTGTGGTTCTGCTTTTGTCCCCCGTGCTGTGCTTTGGGGCACTGGCACGTGTGGGGATGGGGCCGTGCAGGCTGCCTGCGTGCCTGCCCCTTTCCTCCAGCAGAACGAGGGCTGGGAGAGGAACAGGAATTTTGCTGAGGAAAGAAAGCCAGCAGTGAGCATGCCAGCTGTAGGAAAGGGCTACTAGGCAGTAATGTGCTCCCAGAGGGAGCAGATCTCCAGCATTGCATAGGTTAAGGAGCAGCTTTCCAAGAGGAGCTGAAGTGGAGAGAGGAAAAAAGCACCCCAAAAAATTAACTTGTTGGTAAGGGAGTGCACTCAGTCTTGGAAGCTGCTTGGAGTAGCCCAGGGCCGGAGTCAGGGACCCAGTGATTTTCTCCCCAAGTCGTCCCAGCTGTGGCGTCAAGCAGTGGCTTCCCACAGCAGCGCTGGTCCCCACCCGGCAGTGCCTTGAGAAGAGAGAGGAAGAGACTTCAGAACAGTCTTTATGCCCCAGCTTTGGTACCTACTGCTTTCAGATACAAGAGGAGCATAAACCAAACTCTGGTGTTGGGCAGGACCACATGGCACGACTGAGCAGCGGCCCCAGCGCGACTGTCCGGCGACACCGTGGCAGCGCCGGCGGGACCCCGCTGCTCCTGCCGCCGGCTGCGGCTCCGCGCCCGCAGCTGCGCACGGCTGTAGTCGCCGGTAGGGGAAAGGAGCTGCCCGCTGTCCTTGGAGAGGACGGTAAATAATTACAGTGGAGAAAGGGAATTTAAAAAAAAAAATACCAAAAAATCTATGAGGAAGGAAGCGGCAAATGTTAAATGGGTGACTCACGGTACGGGATGACTAATCCCGTCAGGGCACAACTCGTGCTGCGCAGGGAACCGGTGCCGCGCGCCTGGCAGGGAGCGCAGAACGGCTGCGGGGTCCGTCGGGGCAGCCGGAGCCGGACCTCCGGGGCTCCGCTGCGCCCGGTGAGAGCCGCGCACGGAGGGAGGACGGGCCGGTCCCGGCAGGACTCCGCGGCCGGGGCCACCCCGCGGCCGGTACCCGCGGATCGGCGGCGGTGACCTACTTTCCGCCGGTTCCTCCGGGCGCACGACACCGCCGCTGCCCGCGCCACCTGCCCGGCCCTNCCGCGCCGCGCACTGCTGGCACTGCCCCCCGCCCTGCCCGCGCTCATGCCATGTCACCGCCGGGCAGCGGGACCCCGCGGCGAGCGGTAACCCCTGTCGCCGTGGGGGCACCGCGCCGGGGCTGGGCATGGCACTGAGAGCGACTCCGGGACGCGCATCTTCCTAGACGGTACGTACGGCCGCGGGGGCCGCGAACCCTACCGGGGTGAGGCGTGCGGGAGGGAGGGTCCCCGCACTTGCAGCCCGCGGCGAGCGGAGGCAGCCCGGGAAAAGCCCCCGCTGCAAGGCCGGTACGCTGCACTCGCCGCTCCGCCCCGCCTTCGTCGGACACTGCCAGGACGGTCCCAGGTAAGTTCTGAAAAGGAAAACTGACAGCCGCGAGTCTGCTCTGATTTTTTCCTTAAAAAATCTGTGTATCGTCGGGCACAGGAGGCAACGCAGGGTGTCCGGGGGGCTCTGGCTCTATAGGGCAGGCGGTAAGGGGACTCCGGGACCGGGATGCAGGAGCGCGGCGCATCCCGAGGCCGGGCACCGATATCCCCGTCCCTCAGCGCCCACGGACCCCGGCGCATGGAGCCGCTCGGGAGTAGCCGCGGGCTGAGCGCAGCTGAGAGCTGCGGTGATTTGGGATTGAGGGAAACCGCTTTTCGGGAGACTGAAATGGGTCTGATCGCAGGCTTCTCGTTTTGTCTTGAAGTTCGTCGTTCAAGGAATGTGACTGAAAACAGCGTGGAGAAAAATCTCCGAAATTAGTCTTACACCTAAAGATAGCATCCAGGTTGAAAAGTCATTCTTCCCACCAGGGTTGTTGTGTCATTTGCAGAATGTTTACGTTATAAGTGGGGAATTAAGAAGGCTTTGAAAGTTCCTCACATGTTTCAGCCATGGATTTGTGAATGGTAACTCCACGCCTTGGTCCTTAGTGGCAGAAATTGTGAAGTGATTGCTCTGGGTAGCTCGCACTGGAAGCACAGGTCGGAGCTGAGCCCTGTGTGATTCATCAGTGAGGTGTCGCACGCGGTTTGGAGAGCTGTAGTCCTTTGTGAAGTGCCACAGTCCCCGAAGGCAGGAGGCAGGTCCCTGCTCAGTGGATTTTGTAGACGTCCAGCACATCAGTTCCTTTCTGGGGACAGAACTGGCATGCGAGTGCTAACTATCCCTGATCCCTGAATGGAGTTATCCTCTTCAGCAGGGAAGTGGCCTCGGAAATAACGTCCCTGAAGTCAAAGCTGTTAAAATTCCCCATGCCTTACCTGCCTGGGGAGAGTAGGGTTATTTATTAGCTGAAGTTTATTTTTCTGGGTTCAGTGAAAGCTGTGGTGCTGATTTCACTAGAGGAATTAGACACTCTGGTGTATACATGAGAAAATCTTAGGAATCACTTCCTTCATTTCTGAGCAGAATGCCAGTGCTTCCCTGTCCTTATTTTGCTGGATCACTGCTGGCTAATCCCTAGCTCTGGAAATGCGAATTTGGCTTAAAGAGACAGCTAGCTCTTCGTGGGTTTGATATGTAGGCTTTACAGTCCTCACAGATCTAAGGGATGTTGTTTGAAACAGCAGACACTTTCAGGAGTACGCAGTGTGAAGCCCTGGTACTGAATGTCTGACAATGTGGTGTTTTGGTTAGGAACTTGGGTAATTTTTATAAACTTCCTAAGCTGCAATCCCTCACCATAGTTATTCAGTCAGAAAAATACATTTGGATTTTGGGTTTTTAGAAACTGTATTAAAAAAAAAAAAAAAAAAGAAGTAGATCATTCTCCTGTAATGTGCTACTCAGAGTAAGCCAGCATGTCAGTGCTGCACCAGGGAGGACCAGAATAACAGCACTCGGGACTCCGCGGCTGACGGAGCCCTGACAAACGCAGCAGGCACTAATGAGGACAGGAAGCTCCAGAAAGCCAAAAGCTGAAATTTGTGTGGAAGGGAGGCATTCGTATCTCTTGGGCTAAACATGTGTAGTACCGAATCTTCAGAATTTTTCTGGAAGAGGTAATAGGAAAAATGGAAATGGCTTTAGGAGTAGTTGCTTGCTGCTCGCTTATCCTGATCGTTCCAAGCTGTGGATTACAGTTACTTGACTTAGAGGAAAGAGTAAAATTGATTTGAAATGCTTTTATAAACTGAAAACTTCAGTAAGATATGTGATGGTTCCTGGGTTTTAGCCACTGAGACTATATCTGTATTAAATTATTTTTCATGTTTAAGACATACATTGAGTACACAAAAATAGCACAGAGTTAAAGATTAAAATTAGCAAATGAGTAGTTCATAATTAAGGTCTCATGATGGAGGAAGTGGCATTACATTGCGGAGATACTGATGTCAAATCCAACTTCTGCTCATTAGTAGTATCAAAATGTTGGTAGGATGTCTTTACAGTTAGGAGCCGGGGCTTGTCTATGCACAGAAGTTGCTTTGTTTTGTCCTAAATTACTCAACCTCCCAAGATTCACATGTAATGGTACAAAGGTTTTAATGCCAGCATAGATCATTCTTTCAAGACTGGAGAAATAAGCTATGTGCCTATATCAGAATAACTGAATTCGGGTTTGTACTGGAACAGTTACAGATCCTAGTGAAATAATATGGCTTTAAACAGAACAGTAAAACTTACAAAAACCAAAACAGTATGAACCAGTGTTTTCTGGTATTATTGAAATGATAGACCTCTCTATCACTTCAGTTACAAATCTCTGTCAGGGAAGTCAGGTGGTTACAACAACTGAATTTACTTGTTAGGACCTAGATGTCACCCTTCTTTCGAGTGAGTCCTGGCTCAGCTGGGGCCGTGCTCTGCTCAGTGTACCACTGCAGCAGCAGCTCTGTGCCCACCAGTATGGCCCTGGTGATGGGCTGTAGCTCCACCAGCTCTGTCCCATCCTCTGCCCACGCTGAGGCCATTCCAGTTTTTTGCCTTGTTTCACTGCTACTTTGGTGTGGCCAAAAGTATATGGCCTACATGCCCTGTGGCCCCTAAGCTGAAGGAGCAATGTCCCTGTAGAAGAGTCCTGCAAGACCCTATTTATTGTCACTCCAGTCTCACTTAAGCCTGGATGTAAGGGAGGCTGAGGTGGTGGCAGGCCCCAACAAGAGCTCTGTGCACAGCTGGGCTTGCTGGCTGCACATCTGCCCAGCCTCAGAATCACCAGATTCAGTCAAACCACAAAGGTGTGTGCAATTAATGAGAGACTGTGACCTACTTCATATTCCTTTATTGTCTTTGGCCTTGTCTACATGGGGAAATTACACCAATTGAGTTTAAGTCTGTTTTTAAAGTGATTTGATTAACCTGATGTGACCTTGTGTAAGGACATTCTTATTTTGGTTCAAATGAGCTTATTTGGGTTCAACCAAAACCTGCACTTAGTCAATTTGCACAGAACTGAAATTAGACGTGCCTAAACTGGAAGGGGAACTGATGTCTCTAAATAATGACACAACTTTCTCATGAAAGCAGAACCTTCTGTAGAATCTGGAACAGAGTGTAATTACTGGCAAATCTGCAGGCAAGTGAAAGCTATTCATAGCAAAGGTTTCAAAAAAACCCAGGGAAAACAGGCAAAACTTAAATATCTTGGTGAGACAAATGAAGAGGTGCCAATAATCCCAGTCCTGGAATACTGAAAGCAGTGGCACAAGGCTTGCATAGCTTGCAGCAAGGCTCTCCCATGGCTCTTCAGATGCAGAAGAGGGCAAGCATTTGTGTCCTTTACAGGGAGTCCCTAGAGAGTCAGAAAATCAAAAAGCAATGCAGGAAATGTTAGGCCAGCTGGTTTGAACACAGCAGTACCCAGCGTCTTATGACGTATTTTGTAGGAAAGAATAATTAGACATGGAAATAATGAGGAAGCAGGCTAAATTACAACAAGATTTTATCAAAGATGGATTGTGCTGGACTAATCTAACATCTTTTTCGTATAACAGATTATTTAGGTGGGGTAGGGTAGGAATGTTATTTATCTAAAGCCAAGCATGTGATACCATGCCCCACAGGATGTTATGGCTTAAAATGAAGATGGTGGTTCAAGACAAGAATTGAAAGGTGGAAAAGAACGTGACCAAAGACAAGATACAACCATTGCATGCAAATAAAGTTGTCTGAATGGAAAGAGGTATTCAGAGAAAGTCATCAGGATGGAGGAAGATTGGTGGTGTTGCTCCCTTGGGACCAGGCTTGGGCATGTTGAATGGATCCACTCTGACCTGTGTGCAGGGTCTGGGTGTGTGCCCAGGAGCTGTGTGGGATGACAAAAACTTGGGAGATATTGTCAGTACAGAGGAGGATCAGATTATCACATGAAAGGTATTTAGATGGCTTTGTTGATTGGGAGTGATAGACGTAAAATGGCATTTAATGGTGCTGAGTGCAAAGTCAAGTAAAGTTGTAAGCATGGAGACCAGTAACAAGAATTTCCAGTGTGAAACAGGAGCTCATCAGTTGTCCATGACAGAAAGGAGAGATGTGGATGCACTGGCTGCTCAGAAGATACCTGGGAGCAAGCACTGAGATACAGCTGGGAAGGGGACCACTGACATCCTTGGATACCAAAGGAAAATAATATGAGAAATTCAGGGAAATGTGATAACAGTCATTGTGCAAATCATCATACAGGGTGTCAATACAAGAGCTGCACGTTGCTTTTTGAGTGGTTTACTGATGCTTTGCATAGTTCCGGACACCCCCCTGAAGAAAATGTTAAATTACAGAGGTGGGAGGGCTAGAGATGTGGTTACACAAACAGACTGTCTGTTGTACAAAGTGAGGTTTAAAAGCATCATTTGTTCAGCTCTGGCCAGGTGAACCAGTGAAGGGACAGGCTACATTGGGGTTTTACATGCAATTGGCACTATATAGCAAGAGGGCAGAAAAAAACAAGCTAAAAGATACCATCTCCACTAGGTCAAATTTTCTAAATTGGTCATGAATAAATTTGGGTGGGGAATTAGAAGAAAGCTTGTAGCTACCCAAGGATTGAAGTTGCATAAGAGTCTTCCAATTAGCGTAGTTTTGGGATAGATCTTGATAATCTTATGAAAGAGATTATACAATTAAATTAGAGAGTTCCTGGAGATAGGAAATTACATTTGCAGAGTTAGTTCTTTGGTCTGCAGTGTAGTCGTATTTTTAATGTATGCTTGAAAGGAGAATGGATCTTGTTTGCTTACACTTTTAACCCCATGTATCAAGTCTTCTGCTGTTTTCTTGGGAGATGAGGCAAGAAATATTATTCTCTGTTGCTGCAGGTTCGGGTTTCTTTTCTCCCACATCTGAGTTCCTCTCAAGCGCTTGACATTGAAAATGTACAGTGCAGACTCCTTGTAGCATTAGACAGGCACAATTGCCTGCAGATTTTTATGGCATGCTCCCTGTTTCAACCTGTTAATCAGATTTTGGGCCAGAGACATTTTTCCTTCACATTGTGTTGCCAGCAACAGTATTATTCTTCATGGTGTATTTTCTGGGATCTGTTGCTGGCATAGATGAACTCTGTGTGGCTCCATGGACTTGCAGTGATCTTCACCTGCCCTTTGCTGTGTCACAGAATAGTTTGATCTTACATGCTTCTTAGGTGTATCATAAGTTTATTGTATGACATAAGGATGTGTTCTCAGCCTTCTGGTGCTTCTTGGCAGGTTGAAGAGATGTTGTTGTTTTCCAGCATTGTTTTCCAAGACTGGAGTGTTGGTTGGTGTTCCCTTTTGACCTGATATTCCTAAAATAAGTTGGAAACCTGGACTTAGTATCAGCTCTGCTCTGGTGCTGATCAGAGCAAAATTCTCTAAATCATGCAGGATAAAATCTAGAAGAAAGAAGTGACTGCTGACCATTAGTGATGAATTAGTAACTTTAAAAACACAGAGTGGTTAGTGTAAAGTTGAATGTATGATGTCCATCTTATTACAAGAAAGAGAGAAGGAAGTAGATAAAACAAGACAGAAATGAAGCAGGCAAGGAAGAAGAAAAACAGCTCAACTTAGCCTGCAGCAGAGATCGCCTACCTGCCAATCTGCCTGTAAAGGGAAATTGAAATATTGAAAAACGTCAGCGCCAATGAGGGTAACACTGAGATGGTAGAAGAGGAAGTGTGTTAACCAAACTCCACAGAGCTGTTGAAATGCATTGAATCATCTGACTGACTTGTATTCTTAGGCAAACACAATTATACAATTGATTAATTTGTCGACATTCCTTTAGTGCATAACACTATGGCAACCGAGAGGCTCGCTAAACATTGCCGCAGAGAACGCTGCAAAACATATCTTTCTTTGGGAGCGAGGGAGAGAGGCAGAGCAAGACCTTGGAGCTCTGACTTCGGAGGACTGATGCACACACACAAACACACACAAATGCACACACCTGTGCAGCTGGAACTGGGCTCCTGTTGCAGCTGGTGGAAGGTGAGCATCGGGCGGTTTGCGGGCCACACGTTCCGGGTGTGATCGAAGAGGTGACCCTGGCAAACAACTGCCTCCAACACATTTGCTACCTGATCTTTGCAGAGCTGGCAGACTGGGACGACTGTACCGCCCTCCTACTGGATCTCTGTCACCTGGTGTCCCGAGCAGGCAGGGAAAGCAAAGGATTTGGTCTTTCCTGTACCACTGTCCCATGGCATGGAGGGCTCTGCCACCCTGCACATCACCTTCCATCAGCTCCTGGGACCGCAGTTCTTCAAGGCTGCTCTGCAGCAGCCTGTTGTGTGAAATAGAAATGAGTTTTCAGAGTTTTACACCAAGTTCCCAGGTTTTGGCTGGCTGCTGTGTGGTACCTGCACTTGTACCTGCACTGTTCTCTGTGCCCAGGCTCTGGGCAGAGGCTTCACCCCTCTTTATCCAGCAGCAGCATCACGGCTCAGCAGAGACGTGCACTGGGCCTCTGTATCCCCATGATTATGGAATATTCTGGGCTGGAAGGATCATCAAGGTGTTCCCCTCACCTCTAAGTAAGTGTGAGGTGCTTTGTTGAGTGTCAGTTATAGGCAGATCGATTAACTGATTGACTAATAGATAAATGCAGAGATATTTGTAGGTGTGTTTATTCTTGTTTACAAACTGCCCGAGCCTAGGCAAGATTTTCAAGTATGTAGCAATGGCAGGAACCATATCCATAAAAATGCTAATCTCCTCTCTTGCTTCATCTGTTCAGCCCACAAACACATGCATACACACATGCTTAAAAGAAATGAATAAGGTTTGTTGGTTCTCTTCTGGGTTCAGCCTGCTTTAATCTTGGTTTAATGCACAGCACAGTGTGCTGCATTGCTTCCAGACAATAAAATTTTGATCATAAACAACATACTAAGTAAACCATTTTTTGGACTAATTAATGAGCAATAGGTGAGCTGATAAGAGCTCCCATTGCCAATAGGTATTTTTCATAGACATGGCAGCATTATAGGAAGATTTTCAAGCCAATGCAGAGTCTTTATCTGAAGGGGATGAGATAAACCCCTGGCCCTGATGAAGACAAAGGTTGAACTTCCACCAGCTTCTTTGTGGGGACCTCTCCTGAAGTACCAGCTGAAGAGAAAAATTTATGTCCCTGGGAGTCAGTCCTTGATTTTAGGCTGTTCAAAGCTCTGCTGCACAATCTGCAAATAGGTGTTTATGTACAGAGGAGGATGCTGTGTGTTTGGTCCAGTGTTGGCTTGTCACAGCAAAGGCAGCAATTAGGGAGGCTCTAATAGCTGGGGAGGGTTACACCCCTTGCTGAGGAAGTTTGACCATAAACCTGTTTGTCCTGTCTCTGAGTGCAATGTACACTGGCTCAATTTACAGTAACTTAAAAACATTCACTCTGATCAAACTGCTTCCAATCAAATTTTATTAAGTGATGTATTAAGTGTGTGTGTTAAAATGAGTCACATGAGACAAAAAGGTGGGACTTGGGTTGACACCGCTACTGATGTATATATTAAAGATGAGTATTAATAGTTTGCCTTTACTGTTGAATTATTGTAATGGCTTCCTTTTGGGGCAGGCTTTCCGTGGAAAGGGCACGGCAGGAAGTATTAATAAAACAAACTCTTTGTGCTAATCTTAACACCTGCATTTTCTGTTTAATTTTGCTCATGCAGAGGTCTGAGCCTTCTCATTAGTGGAGACAATGTGTCAACATAGGAAAAGTGAGTTACTGTATTTTCTTTCCATCATAAACTCTGGGGTTAACCTCCCACACGGCAGCAGTGGTGTGGAGCTGTGTGATTGCACAGGGAGCTTATGCTGGCCCTTGAGTGCCAGTCCTGGGACAGACAATTCTTATTGCTCATTCTGCTGCAGCATGGACTTCTGAGAAAGCACTTTCTTACCTGAGCCACCTTTGCAGCTCATGGGACTTGGCCTTTCAACAGCAAGACCTCCTGGTATCTATGTCTCTCTGGGACTGGAGCTGAAGTCCATTATTTGGGGAAGTCTGTACAGCTCAGGAAGCCTTGCTGAAAATTATTTCACATGGGAAAATTGCCTGCAATTCTGTTTTTCGACTTTCTGGAAATAATTCAGAGTATGGAAGGAGAGGCTCTCAGAAGAAGGTTGTTAGAAGGAAAGTGTATATGATTCTGCAATAGTCCTGGTGTATCACCTGGAAGGGGCAAAAATCCATTGCCTAAAATGGGAGAAGAATAATTGTAAAAAAGTGGACTAAAATTGCCACTAAGCCATTTGTAAACCTGAAATGAGGCTGAGGCAGAATTTTGTCTTATCCAAGGCACATATTTTGAATCTGGAGCCAAATTCCCTCTATTGGATATATTCATAGTTAAAAGGGCAAGGAGTGTTCAAATGGAGTGTGAAGTCTTAGAATGATGAGTTTGTTGGTAGTACACTGTTGTGACTAGAGCAGAATTTCTGTTTTCTCTTGGGGGATGAAAAAAGACTAATGCCAACAAGAACAACTTTAATGTTTTGATTTTTTTTGAAGGAAAGCATGTGAATATTAATAAATGATCCAGCTGGGATAGCATCTTTTTTAAAAATTGTCCTTAGAGATACTGTATTATATTAACAAACATGAGTTTAGTTGTACAGTAAGTAAAATTTTATAAATATAAATCATCAACTTATTTCAAAAGTTGCAGTGTTGGGGAAAATTTTCTGGGATTTTCTAATATAGTCTGGTTTGAATTGTTTAAATAAGAAGAGATATTGGTGAATAAATCAGATAATGGGCTGCTTTACATAGAAGGCATAATGCCTATTTATGATGTATAGAAGTCCTAAGAGAGATGAATTGCCAGTTTAATCTTCTTTGGATTGTGTTTGAAATCTACTTTTATGCAGCATTTCTGACTGTTTCAGAGATTACTATTCAGACACTTACATAGACTTCATTTCTATTTGAATTACAGCTCTACAAGGTCATTTGCAGGCAAATGTTCATTTATTTCACTTGTTTTTTAGTCCCTTGACCTTGAGGTAAAACTTGATAAGTGTTGCCAAAAGTTTTCTTCTGACCTAGTTGCTCTTGTCAGAACTTAGGAAGCCCAGTTATCACCCTTACCAGGAGTAATAGAGCCCAAGTCTTTTGTCATTGGAGACTTTGGCAAAATGTGGCTGAGCTTTGCAGTTGACCTGAGAGTGATGAAGATTTCTCCCTTGCTCTTGCAGAAATAAGGAGCATATTGAGATAAATAGTTCTTTTTCCTACTGTTTTCGGTAAGTTCTTTTGATAAATTTCCTGTGAAAAAGAGAATTGCTGGATGAATTAGATTAACTTAACATTAAATTTCTCTCTCTAATAGTGTGTTGGCATTGACTCTTTACCCAAGAAACAGCTTTTATTTGAGAAAAAATTTGGAATTAATTTTTGTCTTTCCTGACATGAACGTCATGTTTTATGAGGGTATAATGTCAATCAGCTTTATTAGCAGCTGATTTTTCTTACAACCTTGCAACACTTGCAGCAGCTTGCATCAAAGGGCCCCGATGGGGAAACACTGGTGAAAGGATGACATGCAATGCTGGAGTGTGGTGGAGCAGGATTGCTACTCTGCATAAAGGAAGCAAGCATCTGGGAGATAGTAAAAACTTCTGACAGGGATAGGAAGATAATTCGCAAGATAATTCTACATCGAGCTCTACTCCAGCTTCTGTCTCTTGCCAGGCTTCCCAAGCCCTGGGTCACAAGGTTAGAGAAAACTGTGGGCTGATTGTGTCATCCTTCAGCTGCAGATGCAGCAGAGCTTCCCCATTGCAGTAAACCACCACCAGACCCAGTCTGTCATCACCCTCCTATTGAGGATGACGGTTTCTAAAACATTAACATTCATGTCAGGTCCAGATAGGGATCAGCAGAGGCTTAAATCATTGTCAAGAACAGATGTGAGATACCTAATCAGTTATTTCCTAAGGAAAATGAGTTTGATTGCATGAATAGTTGTAAATATTTCATTCAGCAGTTCAGCTACTACAGCAATGGTAAACAAGCTTCTGAGGCTGAAGAGAAGCATTTTGTGGCACTGTACTTGATTCTCATTCATTTTAACTTCAGTGTAGAAGAAATAAGTTTAGGTACTTTGCATTACATTTTGTGACAGCACTGATGGTAACCAGGGGCTCACTTTGAAGACAGCCAAAGAGAATCATTGAAAGGTTTGGGTTGGAAGGGACCTTAAAGATCATCTAATCCCAACCCCTCTGCCTGGGCACAGACACCTTCCACCAGACCAGGTTGGCCACACCCAACCTGGCCTTGAACACTTCCAGGGATGGGTATCCACAGCCTCTCTGGGCAAACTGTGCCAGGGCTGCACCATCCTCACAGTGAAGGATTCCCTCCTAACATCTAATCTCAGTCTAATCTCATGTAGTTTAAAACCATTCCCCCTTGTCCTGTAAATATCTACCTATGTTAAAAGTATCTCTCCCTCTTTTTTATAAGCTCCCTTTAGTCTTTGAATGCCACAATGAGGTCTTCCCAGAGCCATTCCTTCTCCAGGCCGAAGAACCCCCGCTCTCTCAGCCTGTCTCCATAGCAGAGGTGCCCCAGCTCTCTGATCATTTTTGTGGCCCCTTCTCTGGACTTCCTGCAGCAGGTTCACGTCTTTCTTGTCCTGAAGACCCCAGAGCTGGATGAGAACTCCAGGGGGCTCTCATGAGGGCAGAGTAGAGGGGGAGAAGCACAATGCTTAGCATCCCTAACCCTGATAGACACGGCCAGCTCAGTCCCGGTTTACGGTGTGCAGCGCTCGTCCTCAGGATGAGCACAAAGCTGGAGATTCTGCCACTGGAAGATGTTTATGGCACCACAGTAAATTCTGGCTTTGAGAGGGAGATGACAGCCTGAGCACCCCTCCTCTGCCTCGGCTTTGCACTGCCCAGTTGGTGCCAAGCTGTGGTGGCTGAGCCAGGATTAGGTGCTCTGTGCCCCTTCGGGCAGTGGCTGCCTCATATCTCTGCTGGCTCTTTGATGTACTTGCTCTACGTAAGCAATAATTAAGGACACAGCTTTAATTTCTTGTTTGTTTTGCACTTCTCACTTGTTAAAACCAAATTAAATTGGAAGAAACTTTTACATTAAATCAGGGTGGGTGTAATACCAGTTTCAGCTACTGATCCCTTGCAGAAAGGCTGCTGAGAGGAAGGAAAGGAAGGAGGAAGTTAGCTTTTCTCTCTGCCTAATTGAATGTTTTCCCTGTTTGAGTTTCAGTTAAACTGCTGTGTAGTTTGCTTGTGACTTTGAGCAGATGTGCACGTAAGCAGTGCACCAAGGAAGGAGGCTGGGAGTACAGATGATGTTTACCTCTCAAACGGGATGAGGAATTCTGAGGAAACTGGGACTGCCAGCTAAAGGTCATGGGCATTTTTAGCTTCTGCTGCTGGCTTTGTGCTCCTGTGTAGATGTTTGTCAGGAATCTTGCTGGCCTTGGTGGTATTCCGTAGTCAGATTATCACAGAAATAAGCTCCATGTGGTTTTTAGGCATGTACATTACAGTGTGATTCCTTTCATCAGCTGATTTTAATGTGGATTTTCTCAGCCAGCCTAATTTTGTTATGTTGAATACAGTAACAGACATTATTAGGATATGGTTATACAGTTTAAGGTGCTTTAGTCAGGAAAGCCCTAGGTAAAAATCTCACGTTTACCCTAATTCTCAAAATCACAAATATATCCTGCTGTTTTCACCCAAGAATTACACAGCTGGTTAGAAATAGAGACCTGTGCCAATGAAGGGCCAAACTCTGAATGCTATTTTCACTCTGTCCCAGGTGAAATATGTTCTCACACTGCAGCCTTTTCAGCTGGGCTAGTCCCTTTCTTGAAAACCAGGGGCCAGAGGTGTCAAACATTCAGATGACCATCTTTGTCAGTCACATTCATACAGGCAGGATTGCTCAGCAGGATGGCAGTGTCCACTGCTACTGACATGAACTTACTTAAGTAGAGGAGAGTTACCCTTTGAGAGAGAGGGACCCATGCATTTCATTTAGTGGTCATATTGGACTGTTGATTTTGACTAATACTAGGAGGATTCTCAGTACTGGACTATTGCAGATGTGAAATAAATAATAATTTAAAATATTCTGTGTGGTTGCACAATTGTAATAACCCATAGACAGAATTTAGATGTCCAGAAAAACACATATGTCCTTAATATCAAGGATGCCCATCCTTGAGGAATGTGACCAGTTCTCTGTCCTGCATCCTCCCTCCACCTTGAGGAGGGATTTTGTGAGAAATCCCCCTGTCCATGCTGCAGTGGGGGACAAGGGACCCTGCAGCACTGGTCAGAGCTGCTGAAGAGGCCAGAGCCTCTTTGAGGGCACGGCAGTAGAAATGTTGCTGTTTGATCCATTCCCCTTCCCCTGACCTCTGTGTTTAATCAAATCTTTTTTACATTAACATTATCTGGGAGGGACACATCTTTTCTTCAATAGTTAAAAAAAAAAAAAACCTCCAAGAAAATCCCCAAAGTGAATTGGACATTCAGCCATGCTGAGTCATATTTTGTTATTATGACTGATTATCCAGCCAGCCATGCAAATAAACTGTAAGGGGAAAAAAAGGATGTGTGTGAGTAGCTTATCTATGACAGAATGAGGCCTTGGGTCTTTGTGCATAATATGTGTAACAATAATGACCTAGTATGAAAGTGTTCCAGTGACTGACATATTTGCAGTCTAAAAAAGATAAGAAAGTAATGAGAGAGAGATCTGTGGATGTTTATCTTCTCTTTTCTTCTTCCTGAAGGAAAGTTTTACTTTCTCATTATATTTCTAGTGCATATCCATGGTACCATGCAGGATGATGAATATGATTGCAGTTAATTGTTTAAATATTCCTTTATTCCTGAAGCTTTCAAAACAAATGACCATCTTTTGAGGAGCTAGTTGAGAAGTGATGTAGGAAGATAGTGCAGAAGAGAATATTGGATGTGAAGTTAAAAGGGCCTCAGTAAAGACAAAGAGAAGAGTGTGGGGGTGTTTTTTAAAAAAGGAGAGAATACCCCAGTTATATTATTACCAAGATCAGTTATATTATTAGCAATACCAGCATAAGCAGCAACAATTCTTCTTGAAAAAACTTTTAAACTTCAATAGTTCACCCTTGGTGTACCAGAGAAGGAATTACAGTTGGGCCAACATCTTCTCTGTTGCATAAGTCTTCTAGTGTTACTTAATGCAAATACTACAAATGAGTCCAACTTTGTCCAAAATACATTTGCTGACTATATTTATCATCTGTCCTCTTCATAGTAAACAAGAAGAGACATCTGTGGAGAAGGTCTGGTAGCCACAGAAAATATTTTGCATCGCAGTGTCTAAGTGGTGCCCTTGTGAGCTATTCTCAGCCCCGGGAGCCGTTCCCGAGGGCAGCGGGGCACAGCGGGCGCTGGGTGTTGGTGCCCCTTTGTATTGTGTGCCTGTAAGGCAGGGAGTACAGCACTGCATGGAACACTGCCACTTCAACCACCTCGGAGTGGTTCTGGGAACTGCCAGTGAGGCAGCAGGTTTTCTCACAACAGTGCTCGAGTCTAGCCCTTAATCATGCACTTGAAGCAAGTGGGCTCAGACCTTATGAAAGGTGTTTACTTACTCAGCTTTAAGGCACAGGCCAAGAAATAACTTGATCGGATTAGCCGGGTTTGAATAGGAACAGCAGCAAACAGAATCAAATGAGTGTGAACCATGCTGCTGTGCTCTCTGCTAGAAAAATATCTGCCAGCTGCCATTGCAGAGAATAATCCTGCAAGATGCTGACACCTCCAGTCCGCATTGCCCAAGGGAACTGGACCAGGGCAGTTCAGGCGTGCAGCTCCCATTACTCACCTTAGCTGAACAGTGTTTTTTCTCTGAAATCCTACTTTTCCCTGTTATATAAGGGCTGGCTCTTTTCTGCCTCCTCCTCCTTGAAAGGCTCTTGACGTTTACAGGACTGAGTGCATTGCTGGTTATTCTCAGCTGCAAGATTACAGAGATGGCAGTGGTCAGGTCAGTGGGGCATGAACATGGCTCAGCTGCAGCACAGATGTGAACAGATCATTTAAGGAAAGGAGCTGAAATTCTGGGAGCCAAATGAGGATAAGACAAATTTTGAAATCTAAGAGCTTTGTTTAAATGCCTTTTGACTTAGGTGCAGATTATACCTGGAATGCTCCAGAATTAAACACACCAAGAGGGTAAGGAAGTTTATTATGCTTGAACTTGAATTGCAAGAAGGGAAAGATGTAAAATGAGGTCAGTTAGCTCAGCTGCAGTGAATCCTTTGATATTCATTTAATGGGTAAGTAGATATAACTGAGCTTGCAGGGAAGACTTTGAATTTTAACTACTAAAGCTCTTTATAATTTTCTCATAGGTCTTTTACATATACTGGACATTGGGAAGCCTTTCTTTAAGGAGAGGGTGGTCAAAAACTGAAACAGGGTTCCTAGAGAGGTGGTCAGTTCTCCAAGCCTGACAGCATTTAGGAGACATTTGGACAATGCCCATAATACCACACTTAAACTTTTGGTCAGCCCTGAAGTGGTCAGGCAGATGGACTAGCTGGTCACTGTAGGTCCCTTCCAACTGAAATATTCTCATTTATTCTATTCTGCTGAGCAGTTGAACTGTACAGACAGGTAGTGCAGTTCCACTTCTGCTGCAATACCACACAGGTCTCCTCAACTTGTTCCCTCTTTTCTTCTGCCTCTGAGCCAGAGGTGAGAGGTAGTCTGGCTCTGGGAGATCCATTGTTTTTGCTGTGTTTGGTTTGGGATACTGGCCAAAATTGAAAAGAACTCTGGATAAGGAACTGGATTCTTCTCTGGTATAGAGAGCTGTTCAGTCTGGTTCAGACCCATCTCTAATCCTTTTTTGTAGTGTTTCCTTTTATTGAATAGCTTCCTTATGTATTGAGTTCCAGAAATTCCAGGTTGCTGATACACATGGGAAACAGATTGCAACAGAGAGCAGATTTAATTACCCAGGTCTAGAATTACTGAGGCAGAACATTTTTTCTTCATGTTGTTTGAAAAGGGAGAAGAATCTTCCCTTTTTTTATTTATAGGAAGAAGTTTGAGATCAAGTGACTCTGAGCTGCCCTTTCATTGGTCATTCAGTGATCACTTGAGGAAAAAATAATGAACTGGGTTTTCCCCCCCCTTCTTCATTTGAAAATCAGGTCTTGCCAGTGCTGCATGTTTAGGGGAGTTCTAAGACTATAGTCTTAGATGCTTCAGGAAGCTTATTTTAGGAGGGAGGACTTGACTGAATGCCAAAAGACAGAGCTAATCATCAGGACATCTGGATTCACTTCTTAACTCTGCTGCGTGACCTTGGGTCAATGATTTAGGTCGAGTATTTCCAAAATGTTCAGTATTTGTAGGTGCTTATGCTGAATTTCAGCGTTACTGAAAATTAGGCTGTAACTGCATTCACGGTTTCAAATTCAGCTTCCCAAAACTGGGACACTTGTAAAAAGGAGACAGAAGTAAAATGTGTGCCCCTGTTTCCTCATTTGTACAACAAGAATGGATAACTTTGTTTGTAGAGTGTGCTGAGACTTCCTGAGGTAAAAGCATTAGACAGGAGAAAAGATGGCAGCAAGCTGCTTGCAAAGTGTCAGAAAAGTAGAGATTGTTCAGTAGAAATCAAAGGATGCTGAACAAGAACCAAACTTCCAAGAGTTCAGCAGCTGAAGGGCTCCCCAGACTGTGTAGAGGACCAAGCACATCTAAGGAAGTGCAGAAATGATGGGGCCAAAGGTTGCTGGCTGTCTGCAGACTGACTGTGCAGCATCCAGCCCATCCAGCTGCCTTCCCACCTGTTCCCAACAGCAGCAGAGGAGCAGCTGAATTGCCCTTTCTTGGAAGGGGGGTCCAGAGACTCAGGACTGATCACAGTCAGGGTGATGCAGGTGTAGCAAGCTGTGTGCTTCTAACAGGCTCTGATTTGTGTCACACACAGTCAGCCTAAGCATGCCAGAGAGGGGCAGACCTGTTGTGCAGGTGTGGAGCAGTTCTGCTAAACATCTGCTGAGATAGTGGGAGAGTCCTGGCAGTGTCCAGCCTCTTTCCTGCATAGGGCTGGGAGCTGCTAGACTCTTCCTGCTCTCACAGGTGGTGAGTACATCACTTCCATGGCTGCATCCTGACTCCAGTGTTGACTGTGGCTGCTATCAGGCTTTAAAACGAGCTGTAGCACACTCACAGAGCGATGGCCAGGGAGTAATGCTTGTAGACAGAAGGCACTTTGGAAGGAAAATCCCCCAGTCCACAAATAGCTCCTGCCATCTCCTGCAGACTGGGAGTAGATGCATAGTGAAGCCAAGTCATGCACAGTGTTTTTGCCCCACTGGAGCAGAGCACTTCTGCAATGTGGACCTGAAACCATCTAGCACCCACTTCTGACCCAGTTGAAGGCTCCTGCTTTTACTATACAGAGCAAGCAGCCCCTCAGGCCTTACATTTTATTTTTGTAATATGAGTTCAACCTCCAGCACAAGCAAACACAAAGCACAAGTGCTCATCTCCTTATCTGTACCATCCTCAAGCATTTGAAATGCACTTTATTATACAAGATGGCGAAAGGCAAAGAAGAAACAAAGCAAAAAATGTATTGTTCGAGGAGCAAAAGAGAACAGCTAAGGACATGAATGCTACTATTGCCTCTTTCAATGAACTGGTAGTTGCTGGGAATGTTCTCTTTCTCAGAAAAGTAGAGGAGAAGGTATTTAGTTTAATTAGATCACTGATTTTCTTTGCTGTCTAATGATTACATTTATTCTGTGCACAGGGAGACCTCAAGGCATAAAAGTAGGCAGTTTAATGACACAGAGACTTCATGTAGCTCTCTGCTTAGGATGAGTTTCACCCGTAGCAAATAGAAGAGGAATTACAAGAGGGATTTCAGGGTGATGTATCCAAACAGGCAGCTTTGACATGCTTGTCCTCATACCTACTTATTGCCAAAACAAAATCCAAAACTGAAAAAGGCCCCAATGACCTCACTTAATGCCATCGATGCAGCTGATGCGAGCTGTGTCCTCTTGGTGGGAGCAATGCACAGCAGCTCCCAGGGAGCCTGGTGATCCCTGCTCCAGCTGGCCATGCCTGAAAATGGAGCAGAGGGGTCAGGGTGCCCAGCACCAGCTTCGCAGGCAGTTCTGCAGAAGATAACACTGCCAACAGGGCAGAGTGCTGGTTTCTTCTAAAACTGACCTTTGCTGGTTGGCTCTGATAGTGTCAAAACTCTTCTGAATGAAACCCTGAAGTGAGGCAGAATTTCAACACCCGGTTTATGATCAGATGGTGTTCAGTTTTTTTAAGCTGGAGAATCAATAGCTTTGGGAGGAATTATCTTAGCTTGTTAAGCCAACTGTTTTCTTTGCTGAAATTTATTGGGTTAACTTTCCCACACCCCCCACTCCTTTGTGATTTGCCAGAAAAGTGAATATGATAGGAAGTGACCTGAGGCAGGAGTAAGGGCTCTCTGCTCACCTCCCTTCCCATGCACCCAAGCAGCAATGGTTACTTAACTGCCAGCATCAGGAGGTGAGCACTGCAGGAGTCATCCTGAATGTCACCACTGCTTTCCTGGGTAGAAATTGCTCTTGGTATTTTTATGCAAATTGCTCTGAAGTAAAATAAGTGTTTATGCACTCACCCCCACACACATGCATTTGCATCATTTGGATCAGCCAGAAACAGAAACAGCTTTAAGAGCTGGAAGCTTTGGAGAACACTCTGTTCAGAAGACTTTTGACCATTCACTTCCAATATTGCTGCCTTCTCTTTAGCTCTATGTACCTTTGCTGGAAGTAGTCCCCTGAAAACACACAGTCTCAACTGCTGCTGAAGGATTGACTGTGAACAACTACCTTTGCTCTCATCCTACATGAGGGAGAGCCGTGTTATTATTTGAGGATTGTTTGGCTCTTTGTCTGAGTCAGGTATGGTAAAGAGTTGTTTATAGGTTGGATATCATCATTTCATACTACAACACACATTTATTTACCTTTCCTGTAGTAACTGAATGGCAACAAATGAACACAGGTATTCACCCAAGACTGCAGAAGAAATATTATTTACATGTGTGTTCTTATCTTACCCTGCTTGTGCCAAAAGAACAGTTTTGTATTTCTCAGGGTTGTGAATCAGCGTTCTGCTTTTTGCCATGTTTTGGGAATTTTAAGGGGCCATTAGACAAATTGGTAGAATTAATTAGATGCATGTTCTTCTTGTTACAGAAACCCCAGAGACAGTTTGAATATTCTACAGTGTTGTATCTTTACCGTGCAAGGTTCAGCAATTTTCTAGAACAGAGAATACTTGGCCAGCTATTTTCTCCAGGATCTGACAAAAATCCTAGAGAAGAAAATGTTCCAGTAATCATCTTTTCTTTTCAAGTATCTGTTAGTTTTTAATCCTTTTCCACCTTTCTTTTTTTCAGAAGTGCCATATATTGGTTAAAAAAAAAAAAAAAACAACCAAACAAAAAAGAGCCAACACCAAAAAAACCTACACACCACCATTGTTCCTGCCTGTATCTTTCATTTCACTTTTGTGCTGAATCACAGTGTTCCATTACAGCCTTTTTTATGGTGTAATTGTTTTGTATAATCCATTTTCTTTGGACACTTTTTAGCTTCTGTCTGAAGCTGTTACTGCTATAATAAATGTAGTCATAAATCTGTTACAGGTAACAAGCTAAATTTAGAGCTCAATAAACCAGGGGAGAGTATGCTGTAGGTAAGCAAGTGCATTGAGATGCAACAGTTACAATAGTAGCACAAAAAGTCCACTTCTGGCAGCTTAACAAAGGAGAAGCACAGGACGTTTGGTTCCCTCCCCCACTGACCACCACCACCCATGTTCTGGCAAACAAAGATGCTGTGTGAAAATACAGGTACAGTCATAGTACCCCCAGAGTTCCGGAGTGTGTTGCTGCTGTGGCTGGGTGTGCAGTGCTGGACCACTTCCCTCAGCCACCCTGTGGATGTAGAGTGGTGTTTCTGTAAAGCCTGGAGCTGCACAGCTCTGCCACTGACCTGAGGGAGATCCCAGGTCCTCCAAAGAGGGTCTGAAATTGGGATTGGGAGCTGTCAGGCAGGACAGGACCCAGTGCTCCTGCAGCTGGACATAGGTGTCAGTGGAGCCAAAACCCATCAGATCCCCACCAGCATGATTCCTCAGGCAGTGTGTCCTTAAAGAGAACCTGTCAGTCATGTGTGCCTCAGGCCTGGGCAAGCCAAGTTCCCACGGTGAAATGGCTGGGTGATTGTCAAAACTGAGATAATTGTACATTTTTTCTCTTTTGAGAAAAAGTGTAGAACTTTCTCTTTTGAGAAAGTGAAGAACATGGAGAAGAAAAAGCAATGGAAAGATGAAGGCAGGTGATACAAGAAACGAGATGGAGAGAAACCATGTTCAGGAGAGATCCAGTTGTCTGAACTGTGATCCAGTGGATGTTAAGTATGGGGGATAAGTGAGGGAAGAGCAGAAAAGAGTGAAGAACAGCAGAAGGCAAAGCTTAGCAAGGAAAGGAGAGGGTGAAATAGAGGCAGAAAAAATTAAGCAAGCAGATCAAATAACACAGATATGCAACTCCTTTGCCACACCTGGTTTAGCCTTTGCATTTTTGTGTGATGCCTTCATGCTGGGCTGTGTCACAGCAGTGGTGAGGCCGTGCCCTGTGGGGTGCTCTGGCAGATGGGGATGCCACAGCTGTGCCGAGCTGCTGCTGCTGCTCTTGCCCACTGGCTGTGACACCAGGGCCAACATCTGTCTGCGTGTGAGAGGAGGATGGCCGGGAGCACAGGCTGAGTGGCACAGCACCAGCAGCAGGGCTGGGACTTCAGGGCAGGGATTCAGGGCTGCTGGGCATCAGCAGAGATGCTGATCCTTCCTGTGCTAAACCATAGGGATTCAGCCACACTCTTTGGTTTTTCAAATGCCATTTACATAAGCATCTTATAGTTGAGCCAGCAGCACTTTACTGAAGAGGTTAAATTCTGCCTGTTAAAAATGAAATCAGCTGTTTTGCTGCCAGCCACAGTTGTGCCCTCCTGTTGCCTCAAGAATAATGAAACACTGGCATACTGACATATAAATCATATTGCTAGAGAATGCGTTCTCTCTCTTATTTGTGACTGCATCCTGCCACAAAGTGCTGCATCTTGTAATTGAGGGCTCTCTGATGAATTCATTGCATGCAAAGTCTGTGGAAATTATTAACACAGCACATTTCCATAATTAAAATGTTTCCTACAATATAGGTTTGAAGACTCCCTAACTGCCTTATGTTACTTTAATGCAAAATTCTATGAAAACTTAAATACAAGCAGAACAAAGCTTTTATGCATAGAGAATGTTTTTCATTAGACTAGTTGTTATAGCTGGGAAAAGCAATCAAATCATCTGGGTTCAGGGACGCTTTTAGGTGAGGTATGAAAGCTTTATTCACTGCTGCTCACAAAGAAATGGGCAGCATCTCTCATAGAAATATTGTTGCCGTGCCACAAGTGACATAACGAAATAATTAAAATTTAACCTATAATGAAGCGTTCATAGGAACTGCTGGTTTTAAGACACAAGTCTGACTGTTCCATTAAGAATTATCCTAAGGTAATATTCATATTTTGATGGTTTGCAGCAAGTCAATAAATAAACATTTTCTTTACTCACAGATTTGCAGTTTTAGATAGCTCCTGAAGTCAGATAGTTCTGCAAAACAGAAAATTCCCTCTGCCTTTCTCTTCTCAGTAAAAAATGTGCCAGAATATAGCAGATAGCATGGAATAATGCTTTAACTATTAGTTGTTGTCTACAAAGTCCATTTGTCTTGTTAAGGCTGTCATTTGGCTACATTAGCCTTTCCGTAACCCTGGAAACAATTTCAAATACTGTGATATTTGAAAAGTCTGAAATATAATGTACCCTTAGAATGCTATGAGTGGTTTTTGAGACTCCCTGTACAAAGGAAGAAAAAATAATTTCCCTTTACAGAGGGCATTAAGCAGTGATGGATGTGCATTGCTTTGTGCAAAAGCTGATCCTCACCTGTTGTGGGTGGGATGAGAAACAATGCCAGCAGCACTGACAAGTTTCCTCTTTACCTGCCCACAGAGTTCAGGAATCCCTCTCTCAAAGTGTCACAGAAGGGGATTTTCAGGGGACAATAAATAAATTTTGATCCCTCTGGTTAATGCGGTTAAGGTCAAAGAGATTCTATCTGGATCTATTTAAAATACTCTTAACCTGCAGACATACTGCTGTCAGTAGTGCTAAGTCTTAACTGGCTGAGGAGTGTATACAGCCCTTATGAAACTATTCTTAAGTATTCTGGTTACTATATTTAGCTCTGTCTTATAACAAGACAAAAAGCACTTAGCTAAATGCAGTCCTGAAGTGCTTAATCCAGTTAAGATTATTTTGTCCTTAGGTGTCTTCTACTAAGACTTTTTCTAGCTCACCATCCTGCTGCATCATGCAAAAAGCTGCTCTCTGTGGTTTGGCCTGTGAATTCTTTTATGGCCATTTATTCTGCGAGCTCCTCCGAGTCTGGTGTTGGCTGAGGGCATTGCCCACATTCATTAGGAAGCCTCATTCCCCTGCCCCTGGCAGCTCACATCTGCTGTACTGCAGCAGTGATAGCTCCTCCTGGAGACTGGAGAATCCAGGCTTCATTTCCCACGTTAGGCTCCGTGAGCATTAGCTGTACTGTTGACTCTCTTGGTGACCAAACAGCTTCCCTCAACTTGCTGCTTTTCCAGCTGGCTGGAAAATGAGGCAGAAAACCCACCAGGCTTCCTGGGAGCTTTCAGTTGTTGGACAGCCTGTGGGCAAAGTTTCCATAAAATACAGTTTCTATAAAATAATGCTTTGCACTCCCAGCTTGGGAAAAATCCTTTTCTTTATACCCGTGTATCTCTGAACTTATCCCCAGGAACCAAATCTTCTGTAGGCGTCATTCTTCTAGAGAAGAAACAACTGTGATTTTGATAGAACAGCACTGAGGGATGAGCAGCAGTGGTAAGAGCCTCAGCTCAACAGGGTGACAAATAAGATCACATGCTCCTTTTGAACTGGAGTAAAAGCGTGTCACTTGAGCGGGGTACCACCGCTGCGAGAACAGAGACAGAGCAGATCCACCGAGTTTCAGTTTGCTACACAGGTGTTGTTCCCAGTTGCAGCCTCACTGAGGGTGTCAGGGGTTACATGATATTTTCCCTAGATTTTGTGTGTCCCATCAGTAGCAAGTATAAAGGGGAAGCCTTGAGTCCATTCACAGGTGGGTGGCTGTGGCTTGTGCTGACTTTTGCTGATCATGTTTGTCTTGAAGGAGGTTTTGGTTGCACGATTTGATAGATGAGGTACAGGTCATACTTCTGGATTTTACAGCACACCAGGTAAACTGTCATACTTTGGAAGAACTCCAGTTGATCCTCAGTAGCTCCAAGCCAGTAGAACCATTCTGCCACCCTGCTGGGTCACAAAGCTTTTTGGATATGAGAGGTCATGTTGGCCTTCCCAGGCTGCTTCTGTGGCAGTAGGTGGTGCCCACAGACCCAGGAGCCCCAGAACTTGGTCCAGCTCCCATTGCTGGAGGCTTTGCTGGGCTTTCATCAGTCATACTTGATCATGGTTCTAATTTGTGGTGGTAGACTTTTCTCGGCTTGAAGTGATTGCAGCTGTCTAGGCTAAGTCTTCCCTGCAACTGTGTTTTAACTGGACTTGCTTTTCCTTCCAGGATTAATTTTTCTCCGTCTCTATTTACATGGTGATAAGACGTGCTAATCCCACTCTGTCAGTCTGGACTGATGAATCTGAGGAATAGAACAGGTAATTTCTAATTTGGCTTGTAGCTTTTGGTGACTCAGGCAGTGAGAACCACTCCCTCTCTATGGACTGCATTCATAACAGAAGAATTCATCGTTTCTTTTGCCTAGGTCATCTGCAGGGAGGGAGATCCTTGCCCTGGAGCAGGGAAGGAAGGATAAAATTTTGTAGCTGTTGTTGTGAGCAGCATCCTTGACTTCCGGACAGTTGTGGGTGGTTCTGGTTTGTGTTATTTTTATAGCTACTGAGTTGTTTGAGCTTGGAGTAGTCTCTTAACAGAAAAAATCTTTTGGATGTACCTACTGAAAAATGCCCCTTGAGTTCTGGGCAGCATGGGGCGTTTTGCAGGGAAAGTGCTCACTGGAGATGGGGGGCAGATTGGTTCTGATGGTGGGGATGGGTGTAATTTCCTCTTTGGAGGTGTCTGAAGGGGTGCAATCCAGCAGAGCTGACCTGAGCAATGTGGTGTAGAGTGACAGCAGCTGCCTCACCTGCACCTCCCTGGCTCTGTCCCTCAGACTCAGCCCATCTGAGTCACAGAAAGCAAGTCACCAGTGAAGAAGTTACCCTTGTGCTGAATTTTCCATCATTTAATGGGGCTTGAGAGTATTGTGTCCTTGCTGGGAGTTGTTGCCAGCTGTTCTCCTTCCCTGGTTAGTGCCAGGTGAGGATATTTTAAATTGAAGCCTTGGGTATGAATCCCAGGACACAGCTGAGATGATGTGGGAGAAGCCCACCAGTGCAAGCAGCAGTCATTGGCTGCAGGATGCTCTGGATGAACCTGTCTATCATATCATCTCTTAGATATCCTGATAATATGCTGCTGTTGCCTAATACTAATCCTTTAGGGGATTAGCACAGTTTCTTTCTTTCTCCTATGTCTTTCCACTGGAAAAGAAATCTCAGATATGTTTCAAGCAGGGCGGGCAGTGATTGAAATCAACCAGTAACCTATCTGATTTCCCAGAACAGCTGCGGTGCTGCCTAGTGCAGACACCAGGTCAGATTTCACTCTTTTTTCTCTTGCATCTGCCAGGAGGATGCTGATTCCTGTGCAGAGATGGGTGCTTCAGCAGGATTCCCTATCCTGGCTCAGAGGGCAGGGCAAAGGCAGGCTGAGGGGCTGGTAGCTTTTAGATCTTTCCCTTTAAAGTCCTGTTGTTGTGGGTGGATGTTTGGGCATGTAGCAGTGGCCTCTCTTCTCATGCCTCAGTGGCTGACTGAACAAGCAAGGAAGGACATATCAAGAGTGGAATTTGGGAAAGGGAGGATTGAAACATCCAGGAGGTCTTTAAGTACAAGCCACTACGCTCCATGTTTTGACATTCTTAGCAAGATCAGGGAATATGTCTCAGTAAGTACTTCTGTCTTTTCCTTGCAGAGCCCTGTGTTGTGTAAACGAACTGATGGATGAAGATGAGAAGGACAGGGCAAAGAGGTAGGACAGGATGCACTCCTGGAGGAGATTTGTAAATGCTGTGTTGTCCAGTGCTTGACAATGAACTTGACCTCAGTGATGTCAGAGGCAAAGCTCCCACACAGTTTACAGGCTGTGTGTAGCCTGACCACAAGCAGCATAATTTAAGTCACCGATCAGGCTTCTCACAGAGTTTGGCCACCCCTACAATGGGTTATCTGGCTGAGTGATCCTTAAATTACACTGCTGTGCCCTCGGGATCTCGTGCTATTCCATGGCTGTTTATTATCTTGGAGCAGGATTCCTGACCTGTGATTTTATTGGCATCAAGCAGTACTGCCCACCTGGGGTAGAGTTCCCTCAGCAGTCCTGCTTTAGCACAGGTCTGAGTTAGTCTCCTGTCAGAGAAGCACTTGGCTCAGTTCTATTTAGTCATTGTACACGAGTGCCAAAACAGAGATGGCTGTGAACGTGAATGCTGGATCTGAGAACATCCAAATGCCAACCTGAATATGAATGGAAATGCTTTGTGCATTCCACCCTCGGTCTGGATCACAGGAAGTATATATCATCATGAATACGCTTGTAAAGCAAGTTAATTACTACTGGAAGAGAGTGTATGAAAAGTGTTATTTCAGATATGAGCATTGGAAAGAACACTTTGGAAGAAACTAAATGGATTTGCTTTCTCCTTTATTGTTTTTAATGGGGGGAAAGCCTAATAAATATTCTTAATTTGTGAACTGAAAACTAGTTGTAGTTCTGCAGCCAGACTCTTAACATTCCCAGTTTCATATATCACAGCAGTAGATTTTCAAGACCACATATAAGATTTTATTCTGCAGTTCAGTTACCTCTGCACAGTGCTGTCTCTTGATAAGCTCCTTTTGCAAGTGCAAATCAGAGAAATCCTTCACATTTTTAGGTTTATATGTGTGTGTACTAACTTGAAAACAAACGTTTATAAAAATTAAGTAAGCAAAACATGAACATGAGTGAACATACTTTTCTCTTACTGGAGGAATTTCTCCCATAACATCTTCACTGCTTTTGAAACAGTGGGAACTGCTGCTGAAATGTATGTGTGGATATGGTCTTTCCCAAATGAACCCAAATATGTGTTATCTCCAGGTGTTCCTTGCTGCTGGTGAGTTCAGTCTTGCTACAAGGCTCTAAGCACCAGCAAGATCTTTGTGTCCAAGCCCAATTTTAAACAAATAAACATTCCCAGCAGAGTTTAGAGTCTTGTATTTGAAGTGTTTTGCTGGGGCAGGGTAGATCACCTCACCCTGGTTTGTGCTGTAGGTCCTTCATTCTGCTTAGTGGCGTTTATGTTTTTGTCGCCCAGGGCATCACGCAACAAATCTGAGAAGAAGAGGAGAGACCAGTTCAATGTCCTCATTAAAGAGCTTTGCACGATGCTGCAGGGCCACGGCCACCCTCTCAAGATGGACAAGTCCACAATACTGCAGAGGACCATCGACTTCCTACAGAAGCAGAAAGGTACTGGAGGGTGCTGGCTCTGCATCTGCCCAGCAGCCAGTTTCCACTCAGAAAATGCAAACTTCTTCCCAAGCACCTCAGCCACCCAGAGAGGACATGGGACTAAGTGAGGGGCAGAATAAGGCACAGTAGTTGGCCCTCAGGAGAGGGGCTAGAGCTGAATACATTGCTGACCAGTTAAACTCAGACAGATTGAAAAGATGCAGTGCTATATGCTTTTTACTGTGGCTACATCATTACCCTCACTGGCCTCCACATCCCCTGGCCTGCTTTGTGCACTCTCAAATAAAATGTGAGGAGGGAAAAGCTGAGGAACAGCACTCATTACAAAAGTCAGGAAGAGGGGATTCTATGCCATCTTCCCAGGTCTCTTGGATTAGGAGATGTTAAATCTGTCCTGCTGCCTGGGCACTCACAGGAGCAGCTTGTGAAACAGCTCCTGAATTGCAGACACCCTTTGCTCACAGGGATGCTCTGCTACTCTAAAATTAGCCCATTGATCTTAATTTTTTAAGGTTGTCTTCAGGCTACCTAAAATGTCTCCATTTCCCTTTCTTGATTTCTAATGCATTTGTATCATGATGGCATGGAGAATGACTGTTGCATGCAAGAAGGCTTTGTGTGTAGAATGATATGAGGATGATTCCCCTAACAGCCTCTTTAAAGAAATCTAGTGTTACTTGAAAATGAAAAAAAATCCAAGTAGCATGAGTCATGTTGCTTTTTTGATATTTTCTTTTTAAGAAATCACAGCACAGACAGAAGCCTGTCAGATTAGACAAGACTGGAAGCCTTCATTTCTTAGCAACGAGGAGTTCACCCAGTTGATGTTAGAGGTAAGAAAAAATTAAATAGATTAGTGAGAAATAATCAGTTCAGTGGAGTAGTTCAGGGATATACAGTTCTTTTTCACCTGTAGGTCCCAATGTTAATGATTTCTACTCTGCTGGCACATACAATACAAACCTGACAGAGACCAATGTTGTACAAAATGCTTTGCAGACACAGAATTAAAAATAAGATTGCTTCCCCTTAAAGATAAATGGCTTTTTATTTGGGAATCAAGACTGATTTGGCCCAGATTTGGTGAAAGAGGAAAAAGAGAATTTCCTTTTCTCAGAAGAGCCGCTAGAGCTGGCAGTTTTAGGGAAAACTTGAAAGGACCTGAAAAAAGCAGAGCAGCTCTCTTCCTCCCACATCCCATTAGCCAGGCAGCACTGCCTGTGCTGCTTCTGCAGCTGCTGGCTGTGCGCTGCTGTCCTCTTGATGGGAGTGCTGCCTCTTCTGCTTGAATTGCCTTTAAGTGCATTCAGGAAACAGCTCATGTACTCCCACCTCCAAAATGCTTTGCCGATCTAGAAACGTCCCCCAAGCCTACATTTCTCCCCTCTTAAGGATGTGGCTCTGGGTTTGTGCTCCATGCTCCTCTGGCAGGGACATCTCCTGCCCTGCGTGGGCAGCTGCTGCTCTTTGCCCCACCAAAATAAGGGTGTATGCTGGGCTGAGCTGGGAGGTGCTGCTGTGTCTTAGTTATTCCTTTTCATCAGGATGTCATGACTCACCTCTCTGGAAAAGTCTGTTCATTCTTTCTGGGAATCTCTCTTGCCAAACAAGTTAGCTTGTTCCAACTCAATCAAAACAAATTCCCCCCTTAGATTGGAAGTGGTGGGGGAGAGCAAGCCCTATAATAACTGCTGGCTTGCTGGACTGGTAGACCATTGAACAGTTTACTTAAAATCAGTGGGTTTTTTCCCAGAGTGGACAATTTGAGCAAAGGCAGAGTCTGGCAGTGAGGTGGGGGAGATGGTGAACGCTGCATCTTTGGCTCCCTGTAGCTAAGCTGCAGAGCAGCCTAACAGTGTCTTTAGAAAAGATGGCTTTGTGCACAGTGCTGACCAGCTATTAAACCTCCCAGATCTTGATGTTAGAGAAGAATAAGGACAGACACTACGTAAATGGTACAAGGAGATACTGTGAAGAATAGGGAGAACACAACATCCAAGGAGAAAAGCACAGGCAGTGACTTAAAAGGGACAGAGAGCTTTAACTCTGAGACAGAAACCACTGCGAATGAGAAAGGGGAAACAAAACAAACTTTAAAATTGTTTTGTCACTAGCCTTACAAATCAGTGCATTAAGCCAAATAAATAAGGCTTTAGATCTTCTTGATATTGTCCATAAACTGCTAAAAATACATCACTGAATATTTTTTCTGTCTCTGCTTATCCATCTATCCATCCACAATGCTGGATTTGCCATGATGATATCTGACATCTCCTTACGCACTGAGTTTAACTGTTGTGTAATTCAGAACACGTAATGAAGTGACTGAAGTCAGCAGGATTGTGTGGGTGTTGAAATTCTAAGCATCACTGTCTCACTTCATGTTAAATAAATACTCACTGGGTGAAAAATACAAGTCAATTTAATAATAATGAGAATGAGAAAATAAGAATATAAAAAGAATGTTGAATTAGGGAGCATGTGTAATTTTTATTTTTCCACATTGAACTGTCATTTCTTTGATTAATTTCTGCTAGGTTTAAGCTGTTAAAAGCATCACTAAAGAATCAATTAGTCTAAAATATTTTAAGTTTTTCCCATGCATAATTCTGTTGGGTTTTTTTTCTTTTTTTTTCTGCCTGTTATCATTAGGCACTAGATGGCTTTCTCATTGCTCTTACCACTGATGGGATTATTATTTATGTATCTGATAGTGTTTCATCTCTGCTAGGACACTTACCGGTAAGTTCTGACCATGCAATACATTGAAGGCTCATTCCTCTCATTAATGTAAATCAGTCAGGGGATTGTTTTTGTCCAACCAAAGAGGCAACTGACTGTGGGTGGGAGGTGAACCACCAAACTCTTGTGGAGTTTCTCAAGTTCCTGTGAATAGCAGAGGAACTGTTCTCTCCCAGGGTCTAGGAGTTAGCTTAAAAAAAACCCAACTATGGAAAATCACTGTACTCATAGCTCATCACTTGGCTATACATCAAAAGGTCTGGGAGGTGTTTGACCCACCAGGTTAATGGAAAATCTTGTGGTTGTGAAATCCATGCTGAAGCTCTTCTTAGATAATGTAAATATTATTTCAGAACTGAATCTATGCTCTTTGAATGACATTGGGTTTTTCTACTTTGAGCCCTTAGCCTTTAGTAACAAATGTGAGGCCTCAGAGTTTTCTGGGAGAACTTCTAGAAACCAGTTAGTCGTCAGGTGCAGAAATTTCATCTTGGCCCCTAAAAAACATTTTTCTCTTTATCTGGTGCCAAGCATGAAGCACCACAGATGCCCCATATGAGGGCAAATTTGAGCACACAGTTACCTGAATGTCATGTGTGCAAAGAACAAATCTGTGCTGACATTTTGGTAGAACCCCTTTAGTCAGGATGTGTGGGTTGATGAGTACTGAATCACTTGCAGGTCAAGCTGATTTTGCCAGATGTTCAGCCTAGAAGACAAATGGAGGATGTAGGGAGGAGCTTTCCTTCTTCTGTGTCATGCTTTCAAAGAAAAATGTTTCACTTCTCATCGTGTTATATTCCTGTGGTACTAGGGTTTCTTCTCCTGCCTGTATCTGTCTGAACTGAAGGGCAACCTCTGGGATTCATTCAACCTTTTGCAAATAGATAGTAAACCTGGGGTAAAATAGTCTAAGGGTTATATTCTGCCCTAGATCCATCTGCAGATTGACTGGGCTTCCTTGTCTTAGGCATCCGCACCAGACCGGCAGCGTCTGTGCTCTGCGGAGGGGTGAAAAGGCATGTGGCTGTGTCAGGCTGTACTGCTGAACATGACAAAGCATTCTTTTGTATCAGTCAGATTTGGTGGACCAAAATATATTAAACTTTCTGCCTGAGGGGGAGCAGAGCGAGGTGTACAAGCTCCTTTCTCCACATGTGCTCATGACAGATCCTGTTGCAGCTGATTTTCTAAATGGTAAGCTCTGCTCTTGTGTGTCGGTCAGAGAAGTTTGCCAAAGGTAAACAGCTCCCAGGGAAGTCTGCACAGAGCTCTCCAGCTGTTTAATGCTCTTGCCTGCCATTTCTGTTTTGCTGCATTTGTGGGTTTTAGTGCATCACATCTCTAATGTTCCTGTGTGCTCCCAGTACTTGCTCTTTGATTAAGACAGTCTTTGTTTTACCATCTGCTTTGCCCCTTGGATGTAGATGCTTTTCCGCAGGTGGGATGCTAGACGAAGCCTGAGAAAGGAGTGAGGGCTCAAGGGAAATAAAATTTGGAGAAATCCCAAACAGTTTTGGCAGAGCCGTTATTCTTTAGGAAGCTTGCATGTCTCAGGACACAAGAGAAGCCCTAATCTAACTTAAGCAGCAGCCTTTCTATGTGAACAGTCTGTCTGGATCTGTACTGATGGCTGCTGTCCCATGTCCCTTTCCTGCAGAACACATCCCCAGGACCAGAGCAGGCAGCAGCATCTTCCCAGCACCTGTGTTTCATTAAGCCTGTGCTGAGCCCCCAGCCCTTTCCCAGTGGGTTTGGCAAGGCCACGAGCAGCCCTGGGCTCCCCTCCCTGCTGCCCCATAAGCATCAGTGGGAGCTGAGCAGCCTGAGGGTGCTCTGAGCAGCCTGATGGTGCTCTGCCTGGCGGGTGGTTTCCCTCTGGCTGAAGGCCGTGTGGTCTAATCCATAGAGTTCAGACTTGGGGCAGAAAACTGGATTAGAGCTTGGCACAGTGCCCTCCACTGTTAATGGAAAGGCTTAGGGTGAGTTCGGTGCCCTTTGGTCCTACTGAGCAGTGCCAGAGCACAGTACTGCAATACCATGTAACTGCTTCGCATGAAATCCTACATCCATGAAGTCAGGGGAGAATCCTGCTGACCAGTACAACCAGGGCTTCACACTCAGTTTACTGGGATGACTGCAAAGACAGGAAAAAAGGGTGAGAATACATTTCTTTAAGCAGAAACAGCTGATAATTGCCCCTAGTAGTTATATATTTACTTCTGGGTATCAGAAGCTTCCCAGCAGGGTGTGTTCAGATACCACAGCAGCAGGGTTGGTAGATAGATTAAATATGTGAGCGAGCTAAAGTGCAGATTTCTAATAACATTGTCTGTGTCTCCCTCTCTGTCTCTTATTTCAGTGGAAAAACAAATAGAGTTTTGTTGCCATTTAGCAAGAGGCAGCTTAGATCCAAATGAACCCCTGATGTATGAATATGTGAAATTTGTAGTGGATTTTAAATATTTTACTCATGGTAAGTTACTGTTCCAGCCTATCTTTGTCTCTCCACCTCTCTCCTTTAAATTGTCTTGATCTGTAGCATCTTAAAGGCTCTGTTTCTGCTGAAAATGCCCTATAATTGTCAGGGATGGAATGAGCTGTGCATACATAGGATATATTTTTCATACGGAAGTGGTGGGGAGTCTGTTGATCAGAAGAGTGCACTCTCCTGCATGTTGTGCCTAAAGCTGATACCAGACTGAAAATGCCCCTGTTCGACCCACTGCCAATTGTAAAGCAGCCTACTTATTCAAATAGCCAGTAAAATATGGTATTCTGTTTCACCTGTGGCAGTGAAATGGCACATTACAGAGATTAAGTACTTTGAGGTGCCTGTAAAATCCTGAATCTTGCAAATATTGGCCTGAAGAAAGACTGACAAGGAGACTGCAGCTGCACACCGTGAGCTGCTTGGAGCTGTCTTACAAAGCTCCCTGCAAGCCACGGGTAGGTGGTTACAGCTGTGTAACCTGGAGCCTAAAGGGTCCTGCTTTAAATAACACCAGCGTGGATCGGTGTGGCATCACCCTGCGGGTAGGAGGAGTTTGTTGCTTGGGTTTCATCAGTCACTGTACCCATCTTAACATGAGAAGAAAGCACTCCTTCCTCTTCTTCTTAAATAAATAGTCTGGTTGTTTCTAGTGCCTACACCCTCCTGTAATGGCTTTGAGTCAGCTATTGCACGAGCTTTCAGGTCGGCCACGGAGGAGCAGATTTGCCTGGTAGCGACAGTTCGTCTGGTCACGCCGCAGTTCTTAAAGGTGAGCGCTGAGCGCCGCCCCGCCCTGGGGCGCGGGAGCTGCGGCGGGAGCGGCGCCCGCAGCGCAGGGTGCTCGGGCACAGCGTTGGCAGAGAGAGGGCATGGCCGTGGCTGGCGGTGGGAGATGGCGCAGGTGCGTGTTTTGGACAGGTAAGGGATAAAGCGGGAGCTGCTTTTGAGAAGAGGTGCTTTTGTGACGGGGTGTCTCAGCGGGGGCAGCCTGGGAAGCTGCAGGACAAGGTGAGCAGCTGCACCACTTGGGATTTGCAGCCTACAGAGATGTGCGTCCACCACCCTTTTGTGTAAGGAGGCCATCTGCATCCTGAAACATTGCAAACGTGTGTCATGGCCTCTTCCTGCTGGTCTGTAAATGTCCCATGGCACCGTGCACTGCTGACAGGGATGACAGCCCTAGGTGCTGCTTGCTCAAGAGGGCATTAGCCAGCTCAGTTAGAGGCTGGACCTGGAGCTCTCATCCATATTCAAATACCAGTATTTACAAAATGCTGGGGAATTTTGCCTAGAGAGTTCAGGACGAGACTCCTTGACTATTTATCCTAGCTCTGAAATTCAGCTCAAGGTAAACTATTCAGCCATTTTTCATCAGTTCATGCATCTATAAAACAAGTCTTACACATTCCTTAGAGGAAAATAAGTCAAGTGCTTTAAAAGTACTGTATTTTGCTATGGTTTATTGTATCAACAAGATGCATGCTAGGTTTTGATAGAGGGCTCCTTTTGTCATTTCATAGAATTAAATGTCTGCATGTACCCACTATTTTGCAGGAGCTCTGCAATGTTGAAGAGCCATGTGAAGAATTTACATCGAGGCATAGTTTAGAATGGAAGTTTTTATTCTTGGACCACAGGTAAGAGATTTGGGTTTAGTCACTGAAGAATAAATAAACTATAGTTTAAAAACAGAAAATTTTGTATACCTATTGCCTGAGATCCCAAATGGAATAGTTCTAATTAAATGCAACTAAGTAAGTAGCAGTACTCTGAACTTAGCTATTAGGCGTCCTTAAATGCTTCACTATTTTCCATATTTTAGGCAAATTAGAAACCATGGAAAAAGTCTAGAAAAATGTGTAATCTCCTAACCAAGATAATAAGTCATTGAAAGTGAGCAGTGTGGGTCCCAAAACATTCCACGTATTAGTTTAGCTCCTCTGTTTCACAACTACAGCTTCCAGGAATCCTTCTAAATCTTTTGCTGTGTCAATGAACTTTTGACTTTTCACCTTGAGAAATGATAGAATTTCTAAAAACAAAACAAAAGCATGGGGATTTTATTTTTTATTTGTAGATTAGTTTTTCAGAATGCAATATGGTTGACTAGAATTCAGCTTGGTGAATGAAACAGATTGGAACTAGTTTATTAAGCTGCTTAATTTAGGATTAATTTTCTTCAAAAGATTCTGGAGGGTTTTATTCACTCTTTTACTTCTCTGTATTTGACATATGTGCATAAGCACATTGCAAAATCCTACCCTTTTCATTCCCTCTCATTGTGAGCTGTGCAAAGGTAGTCATTTCTAAAAACAGAAGAGTAGTAAATAAGGCTCTAAGGAAAAAAAATATTGGTGAGGCAAAAAAATCTAAATACCATCTCCACATTTAAAGCGAGAAAGAGAGAGATCAAATAAAAATGAATAATGACTTTCATTTATATAGTACACAAGGTGTGTGCCTCACATCATACCTTGAAGCAGGGAGGAACTGACCCTGCGACAGCCCTACAGTTGATTATGAGTGGTTTGGGACAGTCAGATAATTATTAATTCAGATGAGATCTTGCTGGAGTGGCTTTGTTAGACTTTAATTGGCCTGTCTGATAATGCACATTTTTAGAATCAGCTGATTAATGTTAAGATTTGTAAAAGAGCCCTAAGCCCCTCACATCACTGATGAAGTGAGCTGCTTTTCCACAGGGCTGTGTCCCAGCAGCTCCTGTGCAAAAGGTGAGTAGTAGCTACTTTGAAACTTGTCAAAGAGTCTTTTGATGAATCTGGGTTATGACTCAGAGAGGAATCTCTGTGCTGGGCGCTTGCAGACACTCCAGTCCCTCTGATATCCCCAGTGAGGAAGCCATTGTTAGAGGAAATTAAAATGATGCAGGTGCTGAGGCAGAGTTTGTGACAGACCCAGATGCAAGCAGTGAGCTCAGACCCAAGAGTGAGCAGGAGATCGTTGGAGTTGTCTCATTTAATCACTGATTCCAAGCTCTCTCCAGTACAATCTGCAGGACACTGGGAAATGTTGCTGTTTCTTGCTGATTTGCATCACCACAGGCTGCCTGACACTGAGGTGTGCCATCAGCCAGGGCAGAGGGTACCCAGCAGAAGCTGGAATCAGGACTTTTGCAGTCATGATCACAGTTCAAATCAGAGTAAAGATAGATGCAATAAAAACATTCCGTAGATCTGGATAAACATGAGAAAAATAGGAAAAATCTGTATTCTGGGTCCATATGTAAATATGCGTAGAGGAAGAAAAACCCATCAACTTCAATAATGATCTGTTTCTCTTCTGCACTGTGGTACTGTTCTTGTTTTCCCTTCATTTATTAAAAGACTGCACCCAAAAGGCTCTCTAAAGACTGTGCATTCCCATTTGCACAGCAAGTTGCAGATCTCAGGACTGGAACTTAAGCTAAAAAGACACTTTTAAATTGCTCCACAAGGCATCTCCTTGTTAAATGACAGATGAGGAGCATTTTGTGGTTGCTTTCTCTTATGAAGAGCTCTGGTGATATTCAGGAAGCATAATACTTTCCTGATCAGCTTAAATGTTTATCTGATGTGCATCTGAAAGACATTATTGTCTTGAATATAAGCATGTCATTAAAAATAGGAGAAAGAGTGATGCATTCTACCAAAGAGACAGCAAGGACACTTTAATAAATACACATTATCATCATTAACAGAAATCTGGGTCACATGAGGAAAAAGAACAGAGTGCTATGAAAAGTTACTGAAATAAATAAAGCTGTATTGTGACAGAGACCACTGTGTGCTCAGCACACTCTGTTCCAAGGGATTTGCTGTCAAGTGGAGGCCCAGCTCTCCCAGCAAACCCCTTGTGCTGGGACTCAGGACTTGCTCCTGCTGGGACTGCTGTTAAGCAGATCCCTAGATCATCCCCCCATTTCCCATTTGGTGCCAGACTGCCCACAGCTGTGGGGGAGAGGGAGGTTACAGACCTGCCTGGGCACTCTGTGGCTGGATGGCCTCTGCCCACCGTGTCTCTCAAGAGGACAAACGTGGAGCTGCGTGGCTCAGCCAAGAGAGAGTTTCACACAGTAATAATAACTAAGAAACTCAGGACTGATCCATCCAAACCCACGTGCAATACACTGAAATAACATTTTCCTCATAGTCTTGGCCACTTTGTGGCCTTCTTCCTTAAGAGCACTCAGCTTACCAGAAGAGGGGCAGCAGGAGAGGCAGGTTTGATAGGCACCATCACCTTCAGCCTGCCCCATTTTGAGTTATTTACCATTTTGCCCTATTCCTGGGAGATGCAGAGTGTCATGCTGATACAGGGAGCAGAGGCAAAACCAGTGATTTTTCTCCCCACATTTTAGTGTTGTTTCACAATCATGAGCTATCAGGCTCCGGTGAAGGCTGTGTTAGGATACCTGCTTTAGAAAAATCTCATGTTTTGCCTAGAAAAAGGAAAATCTAGAATTGATAGCAGAATAGTGAGGTAAGTCATTGCAATGTGCCTATCTAAATACTTCATCAATTCCTTCTCTACCAACCAAAGCAAAACCAGCCCTAAATCAGCCCCATGCCTATTGCTATTAGTACTACCAGCACAGAAAGCTTTGTTGGCTGTAGTTTCCCAAGATTTTCCAGGGGAGCCATTGCTTTTTCCCAAGCTGGTCCTGACACACACTGCAGCTTCCCACTTACTCTCTCTTCTGCAGTTACTACCCAGCTGACACTTACATCCAGCCTACGGGGTAATTTTACTCTAGCTCCAAGTTGTTATGTGCAGGATCAGCCATAGCATTTCTCAAGCTGTGTCTCACAAGCATCCTTAATGAATTGAGTCACTCACATATGTACATGCCTTTCTCTACACCCACATAATGAATAGGCTGTGAAACAGTAAACACACACCTTTTCATTTTCTCAATTTTTACCTCTCCCTCGCTGTCGGTTTTTTTGTTTGTATATGAAAATACATCACTGCCTGTATGAAAATCCACTCCAGATTTCCCTGCCAAGGGAATGAAGGTGTTTGTTGCTGATATCACAGCTTACCTGCCAGGATGTCAGCATCAAGTTTTGTGCTCACTCCCTGCCCTTTGCTTCCCTTCTAGGGCTCCACCTATTATAGGATATTTACCCTTTGAGGTTCTGGGAACGTCAGGGTATGATTACTACCACGCAGATGACCTGGAGCTTCTTGCTAGGTGCCATGAACACTGTAAGTTGCCCTGCCTCTGCAATGTGTCTGTCTCTGATCTCCTTTATCATTTGTGCAAAGCCTTTTACTGTCATTGCAAAAGGCTTCTTCTTCAGGGACATGTGGGAACTCTCCCTTCCCATGACAGACTGTCACAACTGACACTTACCTGGGAGGCTGAAGTCTGCAGAATTCACTCAGATCAGGGACTGTTGGTGCAGGTTTCCTAAACTGGCAGATACCTTGTTTGAGCACAGGTTGTCTCAGAGTGAAATGAGATTAAAAGATTGGGAATCAAAACTATCCCCCCTCTGCCCTCCGAGTTTTGTTGATTTGTCACAGTTCATGGGGTCTTGCCATTCCCCTGGACTCTGGAGTTAGCCAGGAGGCTCAGCTCACCAAAACACCTTTTGAGAGCATCATTTGGATCACCTGCCTGTGCAATTAGGTGTTGTGAACCTCACTCGTTACTAAAATGCTTCTGGAGATTCAGGATTATTTTACATACAAAAGTACTGAACACAGTTTCCCTGTGGGTGAAGATGGCTCATGTTTGGTCAACCTGCAAGGAAAACAGCAAAGCAGAAGAATGTGTGAACACCAAAGAAGGTTCATGAAGTTTATTTTCATGCCAGGAGAAGTAGTGTGGCCTGTTGGAGCCAGGGCAGAAGGAGAACTCACGTGATTTCCACGGCAGTGCAGCCCAGTGCTGGAGAACCATGTCCTGCTGAGGGCTGGAGCTAACGTGGGGAAGGGCAGAAGCTGTCTGCAGATGTGGTCTGCTCTTAATCAGTGTGCAGTTCCTACCAGATGTGAGATGCTTTATCCCCAAGACCCAGATTTTTCCATTTTACTGGGTGCATTTCAGACTGAGATATTGAGCCAGAGTTATGTGTGTCCTGTGGTGGTTTTGCATTGCCAAGCATTGCAATGAAAGATAACTACATGCGTTGTAAAATGCATCTAGGTTATCAGCTATTTTGCTGAGAAATACTACTTGGAGGTTTCTTGTTGGGGACACTGTCTGTCTCTGCTATCTCCACTTAAAAGGAGAGTGTTTTGGAGGAAACAAGGACACCCCAGAGAGTGGAGCAAGCAGGATGCTGTAATTGCTCTGAGACGCAGAGCAGCACCATGCTGGGACCAAGAAACTCCACCAAGAAGCCCCACGGCCCAGTGGAGAAGACCCATCTCTGAGCTGCAAACCACCCTCATCTCTACCACGAACCTTCTACCACCTGCATATATGAGGAGCTGAGGGACTTAGAAGAGAATGGGGAAAAGTACTTCTCTGTGGGTCAAGTTTCCCTGCCCCACTTCCTGCTGGCTGCTCTGCCCTGTCCAGGCAAAGCACTGGAACAGCAGCTGCCAGGGAAGTGGGTTGCCTGGCTGAGCACACAGAGGAAGCTGTGACAGGGGGACACACAAGTGTGTCAAATGCAGCAAAAGTGTAGATGGGAATATTAGGAGAGTATTTTAACTGCTCTCAAGTACAGTACTTCTTAGTGCTGTTGGCTTAAGGGACAATTCAGATACAAGTGAGATACCTAACCAGACAGTGGCCTTTTGGTAATGCATGTGCAATTTGGTATGGACACAAACTTTATTGAGAGTGAGTCAGAGCATTTAGCAGAGAATCAATTTGATGATTTATATTCTACGTTTCTATCATCCAGGCATTCATCTTACCTATTGGAGTATTTGCACAACACACCTGTAGGGAAGGATCTTTTCATTTTACTGCACAGGGAAACAAAGTAAAGTGCTGGCAAAGTGACTTGGAGAAGTTGCTTCAGGACATGTCTGCCAGGACTAGGAACTGAGGGATCCCCAGCATGTCATGTTAGCCAGAAAATCTATGCTAAGTGCTTCATCTAAAGCCCATCACTGTTAATGGGCTCGCTAAGGAAGTCAGTCCTGATATTTTAACAAAATAGAGCTGTGCAGGTGAGTAAAAAACCACTTGGGTTAGTGTGGCTTGCTAAGTTCCTGTTTGTCATGTTGACACTTTGGGCAGACATCTTGCCTACTGTCAAGTGAAATGGGTTTGTTTAAACCACATTTGTATTTTACTTTGCATTAGTTGTGGGTACTTTGAGTGAGCATGTTTCATTTTGTACTCCCAGCAGTCTGGAACAATTAGTGTGGTTATTTAATGTAGTTCCCCTCACTATTTCCCAGTCGTATTACAGCACCTGAGATTTTTCTGGACATAGCCTGATAATACATACCAGGCTGGAATTGTCCAGTTTTCTTGGAAGAAAACTCTCAGTTAAAACTCCACTGTCTTGTTGCTTTGTGCCATTATTAGGATTCTTACTTCACATCTTCAGTCTTTTAAACGCATTCTTATGAGCTTATGAAAGGCAAATAATTTGTTTAATTAATGTTATTTATGCTCATTTCAGGGGGCCCATAAGTTACAAGAATGTAGCTAGTTATATAGTTATACCAGTTACAAGAGAAATCTCAAAATAGCAAAAGGCACTCCTGAAAGTCAGCAGGAATGACCCCAAACAAGAGCTGAGTACATGGTTGTGTTTCATCTGTCTTGTTTATAAAGCTCAAGAACCATTTTAGCACTGCCCCAGTCTGGGAGAGGGGTGTGGGAGTGAATGGTGGTTAGATCACCTTTGCACCATAAAACCCCTGTTTGCTATAAATTGCTTTCTCTTTTTGTTGAACAGTGATGCAGTTTGGGAAAGGAAAGTCCTGTTACTATCGGTTCCTGACTAAAGGGCAGCAGTGGATATGGCTGCAGACACACTACTACATCACCTACCACCAGTGGAACTCCAAGCCCGAGTTCATCGTTTGCACTCATCTGGTTGTTAGGTAGGAGCAAGCACCAAACTCTTCTTGGTGTGTTATGTCTCAGTGTTCAGCCACTGCTTTTTCTAGCTCTGTTTCATGTTAACCAAATACTTGCTGTGCCTACTGGCACACTAAAATGATACATAATTCCATGAAACTATTCTGACAGGCAATATGTGTTTTATTTACCTATTTATCTTTGGGGGTTTTTTTGGCAAGTGAGCCAAAGCCTGGAAGCCAGCTTTGGCCAAATCTGTCAGTGTCTTACATTCCCCTTTTGTCCCTGGTGATGACATGGCCATAGAAAAAATTAAAGCTGTTGGGAATCACACATCTTTCTGGGCATGAATGAGATCATATAACTCCTACAAAACCTTTTGATCAGAGCTTTAAATATTTATGACTTGAAGTTAGTTGCTGGCTTGCTGGCCTTATTCCTCACCCAAATCCAGCCCTGGATCCCCCCCTAGTGGGAAGCTGCTTGTGCTGAGTTGCAGCCCGTGCTGGAAGGCAGTGCATGTGTAGGATGCTCTGTGAATGCACCTTCTGGAAGGGAATCTGCTGGATTACCACAGCCATCTCAAAAAAGACTGCGTGAAGAGTAAGAATGTATTTTCTGAAGGGCTTGAAAAAATAGTGACACACTTGTTTGCTCTGTTAATTTGAGTAAACTTATTGCTCACTGACTATTTTTGTACTGTCAGGAATAATTTTTTTTCTGGTCCCCCTCTTTTTCTGTCAAACATCTAGAAGAGCCATCACTAGGAAATGTGAAATACATGGGTCTGTTGGAGTGAGCCAGAGGAGGGCCATGAAGATGCTCAGAGGGCTGGAGCACCTCTCCTGTGAAGACAGGAAGAGAGAGCTAGGGTTCTTCAGCCTGGAAAAGAAAAGGCTCCTGAGAGACCTCAGAGCCTCTTCCAGTGCCTAAGGGAACTCCAAGAGAGCTGGAGAAGGAGTTATGGAGTTGTAGAACAAGGAGGAATGGCTGTAAACTGTCAGAGATAGGTTTAGATTAGATCTTAGGTAGAAATTCTTCCCTGTGAGGGTGGTGAGGCACTGGAAACCCAGAGAAGCTGTGGCTGCTCCATTCATGGAAGTATTCAAGGCCAGGCTGGCTGGGGCCCTGGACTGCCTGGTCTAGTGGAAGGTGTTCTGCCTGCAGTAGAGGACTTGGAACCAGATAATTTTTAAGGTCCCTTTCAACCCAAATTCTATTGATTCTGATTCTATGATCTGTGGTATAAACTACATATGAAGTGTTAACATAAGCAAATGTTACACAGAGAGATTGCTTCTCAGTTGTCTTGCTTCTGCCATCCTTCAGGGAATTCAGCTTCACTTTAAGGACTGAATTTATTGTGCATGAACTTGTTTCTTCTTTCTGCTTCCAGTGCCTCCTAAACCTAACAATGTGGTCCTAAATAGATTCTGAAGTTCAATTCTGCCTCAGATAGTTAAGGCTTAAAATATGTTACTGAAGCACACAAGTTAAAGTGTTATTTCAGGAAAATTCATTGCCACAATGATATAAGTGAGGTTGGTTCAGCAACTTCTCCTGCCTCCCACAAAGGTTGCAGCTCATTAATATTTCATCACCCTAAAGTCTGGCACCTCTCAGTGCACGATCCATGAGCCCTCAGAGAGTCTTTGAAACATCCTCTCCAGTTTATCCCAGGGGTGAATCACGTGGCATTTGTTCCTGTAAATATTTCATTATTTCAGAGGGGAAAAAGTAAGGAAAGAAAATATACACTTCCAGAGGGTCCTTAAAGGGCTTGCTGCACTTCACATTGCACCTGTGTAGCTGCTTGTTTGTGTTTGGAGCTTCCACTGGAGTGCAGGATGTTAACTCTGATGCATGCACAGTTCTGTGCACCCTCAGAAGGAGGGACCTGACCTCATCCTGCCCAAGGCACTGACACAGGGATCACTGAACTACCATGCCAAAAAAAAGGTTCTTGTTCATCATCACCAGGTTAGAAAATGAATGTACACTTGTTGCGGCAGTTTACCTCCACAGAAGCTGTAAAATCTTTTTTTGTTGTTTTGTTTTGTTTTTTGGGGTTTTTTGTTTGTTTGTTTTTTTGTTTTGGGTTTTTTAGTTATGCAGAAGTTCGGGCTGAGAGAAGGCGAGATCTTGGCCTCGAAGAGTCATCAATTGAACTGGCATCCTCTTCTCTAAAGGTACCGTGTTCCTTCACAGTTGAATGAGGAGATGTTTAAACCAAACTGAGTAATAGCTTGCCAGTCTGAGGGAAATACCTGTTCTTCTCCATTTTCTTTACTCCCATCTCATTCCAAGCCTTGAACTGGGTCATGACTCAGGCAGGCCCTAAGAAGCTTTCCAGTGCATGGCTCCAGTTTGTCCATGTTGGTTCAGGACAGGCTGGATGAGCTTTGAACTGCCTGATCTAGTGGAAGATGTCCCTGCCTGTGGCAGGGGGATTGGACCTCAATGATCTTTAACACCAAGTATTCTCTGATTCCACAATAACTGTGAATTCAGCAGTTGCACTGCTCTGTTCTGGTCCCTGTAACCTTTCTGAGACCATGACACAAACAACAGGTTAAACCACCTCAGCTCAGAAGCAGAGAAGTAGAGCTGGAGCCAGAGGCCAGACTGCTGTACCTGTCACCCTTAGTAAGGCACAGAGGATCCAAGAGTAGGGCAGTATCACAGGGGTACCTGTTTGGCTTGTGCCAGCTCATCAGTAATTCTCAGATGAAGATGGGGAGGCAAGGGAAAACGCCTAGATTTCAGCTCAGTCGCTGGATCACATCTAGTGGAGGACTGTGACCCATAACTTCCATGGCTTGAGTCAGTCTGGCATCACCACCCATCAGCCCAAGGAACAGGGTAATTTTCACTACTTTTAAGTTTCTTCTCTTGGTAGTTTACAGATAAGACCAGCAATCAAAGTGATTTCAAGTGGGTTGTTATGTAGTTGTCATTCCATCAGCCTCATTGCCTTTCAGATGTTATCTTACGGGAGCTCAGGCTGTTCCCCTCTGCTGCCCAGAACAGGCTGCTGGAGCCACTGCTCCCCAGGGAGCAGTGAGTGAGTGGGATTGCAGCACTCAGCACTGCCCTGTACCTGTCCCCCTCAGGACACATTTGCTGTAGGTCCTCTTGGGGCCCTAGCTGATGTCCCTCTGCCACTGCTCCCTGTCCCTTCCCAGTCGTTTCTCTCCATCTCTTTGACAGATAAAACTATTCCCCAGGTAGCACCTCCTGCCACCTTCATTCATTCCCCCTGCCACCACTCCCCAGTGCACCACAGCCAACCAGCTGTGGCACCCCTGAAGAGATTGGGCAGAAAGAGGCCGATGACAAAAGCTTATTTCTCGTTGCCCACGGCTTTTTGGGCAGGGGAGAAGGAGGTTGGCACACCAGAGTGCAGGCCATGGGTGGCAATCCCCACAGAGGAGCAGTTCTCCACTGCTGCTCACTGCCATCAGGTGGGTGCCCAGGGCATGAGTGTGAGGGTCCTGGGTGCCTGAAGGCTTTTGGCTGAACGCAGAGGGGCAGAGCGAGCAGGCTTTGGTGCTGTGGTGCCGCAGCGCTGCACACCTGGCCTGCTGGGTTTGTCAACAGACAAGGGCTCAAGGAGGTGGAGGTCCCTTCCAGGGCCATTCCCTCTTGCTGACAATCTCATCTCTTGTGCTTTGCTCCCTGCAGAGCCACAGCAGCTATCTGGACGTGGGGCAGTGCGGCAGCAGCCAGGACGCCAGCCGGGAGGGAGTGTCGCTGTCATCGCACAGCTCCCGGCACTCCTCGCACACCACCCTCTCCGACTCCACCTGTAGGTCCTGGGGCAGCCCAGCTTGGGTGCAGGCAGTGGGCTGGAGAGCAGAGCAGCCTCCAGAATACTGGGGTTTGGCTGGAAGTGACCACGTCAGGGTGGGAGGGGAATGCTCAGCACTGGGACCGACATACCATGCCATGACAAGTCACAGAGCAGCAACAGAGCCACAGCCACCTGCCACCTCCTCCCTGTTAACCCACCACCTGTGTGAGAGCCCATTTCCCCTGGCTTGTCACCAGCTGAGGGTCATGGCTGTTGGCTGGGGTTCTGGGGACAAGAGGTGACTTGCTAGCTTGATTGAGCCAAGCTCACTGACAAGTTTTATGTTGGGATAGCATAATTTTATTCTGGGGTCTCTCATGTGAAGTCCCTGCAGAAGGAGAACAGAAGGATGGCTGCCTTGCTGGCAGCTTCATCCCAGCTCCCACCAGTGCCCTCCTTGCGCTGGGGGAGGCAGCAAGATGACTTCAGTAACCTGTGTGGGGCCATGGTAGGAAACTCAGGTGACTTTTCTTGAGATACTTGCCATGGGGAGAGTGGGGATCTCATCTGGATACACCCATGGAGGGCAGGCTGAAAAGGGGGTTAGCATCAGGAGGGAACCCAGCGAGTCAGGTGAGGAGCCAGAGGGACCATGGAGGGGCAGAGAGCCAAACTGCCGGTAGAGGGGCAGTTTGAGGACCCACGTTGGCACCGTTTGTGTCACTGCCCATCTGCATATGTGGATTTCAGGCTTAGCCAGGGTACCCAGGCACGGGTCTGCTGTATCACAGTGGATGTCTCTTCCGCAGCCACGTCCTCCATGCGGCGCACAGACACCAGCACTCCCACCCGGCCGTCGGTGCCGGGCGCTCCGGTGGACAAGGCGGCCCTGCGGCTGGCAGCGGCCGCGAGCGCTCAGGTCAGTGGTCCTCAGGAGCAAGAGCCTTTCGGAGGCTGTACTGAAATGAGCAAAACGAGCATTGATCTCACCCTCAGAGATGCTGGATCCCACACTCTGAGTGTGCTGGGACTTCCTGGGGAGTGCCACTGGCTGGCAGAGCCAGTGGAGAGATGCTAGAGGCTCCTCTGCTGCCTGCTTTCAGGATTCAGTTTGCTTCTCCAGGCCAAATGCCTTTTCACTCCACCAGCCCTCTTTTCTTGGGGTTTGTACACATGAGATGGCCTTTGTCCAAAATGAGTGCTGACACCAAGGACTTGAAATTATCAGGGGCGTGCAGGAGTCTAAATTCTCCCTTTGGACTTATCCTCAGATCTCCAATCTCAGTTGTCCAATTCCCTGCACTTGTTCTTCCCTGGTATGAGCTGGTAAAGCACCAGCTCTGCACTAGAGGTGCTATGGACCTACAGTAAGGCAAAGTTTTCGTTTCTAGGCCATAGCCACTCCTCAAGCCCGTGGTGAGCACCTCTCTCAACACCCCGTGGCTCAGCTGGCAGTGCCCTCCCAACACCCTGTGATGGTATGTGGTTTATTTTTGTTAAGTGCACTGGTGTGTCCTGTCAGCAGGGCAGCCTAGGTGGCTTTGGTTCATTGCCCTCACGTTCTTGCTGGCTCATCCCAGAGTGGGGACCTTCTGTGCCCTTGCTATTGCTGAGATGTACCTGCAACAACCTTATTGCAACCATTTATTTCAGCAAGCAGAGAGAGCAGGTGGGACACCCAAAGAAATAGCATAGGAGAAGGTTCGCACTTGTCAAAAGCATTGTGGGCTGCTGAAGGCTTCTCCCTGAGCCTCTGGCAGCTACCTGCAGGCTGATGCAATGCTGAAGAGTTTTAGTATAGGAAGGGGGTGTCATAGAAAATTTGAGTTAGTCCAGGAAAAGAAAAGAAAACAAAACCCCAAGAAAAATGAGTCATGAACCATAATGACAAGGTCTGTCCTTACAGGGCTTTGATGTCAGTGCAGATATTCAGATATCAGACTATAAAACAGAGATTGAGAATGGCCAGTGTAGGTGTGAAGGATGGATCCCCAGGTGGGATTGCAGCATAACCTGGGCCTGGTATCTGCCAAATATCATTAACAGCACAACTGAAAGCCCAGCCAGGAGGTGTGGCAAGGCTTTGGATGCAGTGTCTGCCACAAAACACAAGTGGGCCCAAGCCAGCAGGGTGTTATCCTGAGGGGACAGGAGAGTCCCATGTATAGACACTTCATCTATGCAGAAATGATAAAAATCAACACCTGGAGGGAGGCACTGCTTGTAAGCCAGATGTGCTGCTGCTCTGGAACTACAGTAGCACTTTGGTCAAATATGCAATTGCCATTTTTTGTCAGCATCATATTTTTTATGGCAAAAGCTGAAAAGCAGTAATTTTTCTGAATCCAGCACTGCTATGGATGTGAGTAGCAGGACTGGTCCTACCCTGTGATCCTTTTTCTCTGTTCTCTGCAGCCAGTGTACCATTTCCCCACCCAGCTGGGGATGATGCACCAGCTGAAAGAGCAGCTGGAGGAGAGGACTCGCATACTGCAAGCTGACATCAAAACACAGCAGGAGGAGCTCCACGTCATCAAGGAGCAGCTCCAGCTCGTGCAGGACTCCAACCTGCAGGTACCTGCTGCCCCTGGTGCTCCCAAACTCACCAGCCATTTTCTTTTCCTTTGAGCACACAGAGCAGTAACAAAATTGTCTGTGGCAAAAGCATTCGGGAGTGAACTCTTGACAAATTTCAGATTGGTTTCAGATGTGGGAGTGGTGTTTCCTGAGAAATGAATGATGTCAATATCTGGCTGAGTATTCAATCAGTAATTTCTGTGATTTAGGAAAAAGCAGTCCCAAATTAATCCAAAGCCTCCTGTGCACACAAATCTTCTTGGTTCCATGTCTGGTTAGTGCTGCTGGATCCCCACTGCCACTCCTGCAAAACACAGCAGGCACAATGGAGCTGGAACGGTCCTGGCTCTGAATAAATATTTGACACAAGCTAACATTGGATTTTCTGTCACTCGTGGTTCATTTTGCCCCTGGATTTAGAGATGCTGCTGCTGCTGCAGTGTTATTTCTGCCAGGTACAACCAGCAGCTCCTGTGCCTCTTTCACTTACAGATGCTGATGCAGCAGCCGATCCCCGTCATCTTTAACCCCGTGCAGCAGCCGAGCCCCCGGCGGCCGCCGCCACAGGGGACGCCCCGGCAGACCACAGCCAAGAAGTCACAGCAGCCAGCCCTCCTGGGGACAAAGCACTACTGCAGCACCCACCTGCTGTCACCGCACCCATTCCTCAGGGACTCCTGTGGCACAGCCCCCCAGGTCACTGGCTGCTTCGTTGTCGTCATCATCCCCTTTTCCAGCTGCTAAATACTTGTCTGCCATGTCACTCCTCCCCATGGCCCCGTGCATCCCCTCTGTGTTGGTTTTACTGCATAGCTGGCATTGAGGAATTTGTGTCAGAAGTTAGTTGTGAACAATGTCACTCAGCTGTAAAAATAAAAACCAGGTTGTGGTTTCATAACACAGGAGTAGATATCATTTTAAAAGATTAATTTTGCTCTGCCTGACATGTCTTGGAAGGCAGCTTTGAAAAAACAATTTTGTCATCACTAGACCTAAATCCACTATTAAGATGGGAAAGACTTGAGTTGTTCAAAAAAGTAAAGCCAAAACTGCTGCTTTAAAGGACAGATGAGATGCTTTCCTTGGAGACTTTTATTTGCACTTCCCTTCTTAAGGTATTCTCTTCCTCCTCAAGCCTTTTGTGCCCTTACCCTTGTACTCTTAATTTCTCAAAAGACTGTCTGGGGATGCCAACACTTGCCCTGCAGGGACAATAAATGCTAAGGGGTTGGTGGTTTTGAACAGATGCACTGTTCCGACTGCTGTGTTCAGGGACAATATCCTATTGTTCCTTCTCCTTTTCCCATCTGCCCACTGTAAGTGGTTATTTTATCATTCCATTAGGGAGCTTAAAACCTTTCGTGGGTACCTATGTCTTCATTTCAGGTACAGCAGCAGAAGCAGCAGCACCCAGTGAGAGGAAGCCAAGGCCAGCAAACGTGTGCGGGGCAGGCGAGCCTTCCAGTGCCCTTCTACAGCAGCCCCATGGTGTTCTCCCAAGCACAGCCGGTCGCCGTGGCTGCACAGGTGCCGACTGACGGCAGCGAGAGGCAACCGCCAGCTGACTACAGCCAGGACAGGAGCCTCAGGTACCCACGGCCCTGCTGGGAGCACCCTGGGGGCAGTGACAGAAAACAGCAGTACTTGGGCACCAAGGAAGGGCAGGCATGGCTGGGCTCGGGGCGGGGGGCTTGGGAAGCCACAGCCAGCGTAAGGATGTTCCCTCTGCAGGGGCGGGCCCAGTGTGCAGGCAAGCAGGGTGCTGTGCACATCATTGGGGGCCTTAAATCCTCTTCTCTCTGTATTTCCATGAATTAATCTAACCCTGCCCTCTGTCAGTTTAAAGTCATTCCCCCTTGTCCTGTCACTCCGTGCCCTTGTCAAAAGTCCCTCTCCTCCTCTCTTTTAGCCCCTTTAGGTACTGGAAGGTGCTATAAGATGTCCCTGGAGTCTTCTCTTCTCCAGTCTCAGCAATCCCAATCTTCTTAGCATGTATTTACAGGAGAGATGTGAGGTGATAAGAAGCATCCTGTTTCATTAGCTTGTATTCAAGGTAGTGGTTTGCCTGCTTTCATGAAGGATTTTCAAGGAATTGTTTCTAGAGACTGACGGGACCTTGGACCTTGGACTTCGGACCTCAGACGTCTCCCTTCCCTGACCATCATCTGTTTTCTTTCCACCACAGGATGCTGTTGGATCAGTCCATCCAAGCCATGACAACCACAGCCAACAGCAGTTGCCAGCCTGTGCAGAGCAGTGCCAGCAGGCAGCAAGGAAAGTGAGTCTCTGCTGGCCCTTATTTTCCTGCAGGGTCTTAGCAGGACGCTTTATGGCACTGAAAAAGACATGGAAAAACTGGTACCTAGTCATGCAAACACAGTCTCAGTCTGAAATGAAACGAGTTTAGCCAGTTAGGAGAAAAATGAGAATATCTTTTAATTACAAAGAACTTTATGATAAAGTGTGTTGAAAAAAAATTAACCATTTTCTGGCTTATGCAAAGCCTAAACTGCTTGACCGAGACATAGAGAAAATGTACAACCTTAAAAACCTTAATTTTCAGCAGTTCCAGTCCGTGCTTTGCAGGCAGAGGGGAATCAGGGGGCTCCTGTCAGGAAGGTCTGCATGCTTTGACCAGCGCTGCTCCAGGCTGGTTCCTGCAGCAGCTGGGCTCCCCAGTGCCCATTCTGAGGGTGTGGGTTCTCACGCCTGGTTTTCCTCCTTGTGGCAGGTTTGTGGCAGAGCAGCAGACCCTGCCTGCCCCAGCACAGGTGCAGCCAGTCACCTGCAGCACCGCCCGACCTCCAGCCCCGGCGCCCCTCTTCTCCCCGTCTCTGATGATCCCACACAGCAGCTTCACATCCCACCAGGCCAACACACCCGTTCATCTGCACCAGTGGCCACAGCAGCAGGTTCAGCAGCACCGCCTCTACCTTCAGGTATTGGAGCAGGTTTCTGAGGGGGCACAGGGTTGGCTTAGGGATGGGTTGGGGTTTTTTGAAGAAATGGGGCTTATCTGGCTGACCAAACCTGGTCAGTGCCTTTGCACGTCCTCCATTCCCATTGTGTCTCTACATAGCCAGGTGCTCAGCCTTTCCAGGCTGACTCTGCACCCGCTCAAGGCCATATTTGCCAACAAACTCTGTTATCACACAATGTACAGAAGAAATACCCAGTTTTTCAAACACAGCTTTTCATCCAGAGGAGCTCTGGTGGGAAGCTTGCTGTAGTCATGAAAAATGATAAGGGAGAAGCTCTTTGGAAAACATACCTCCTGCTGTTACATCTCATCAGAGGAAGGTTTTTATCAGCTGCCGTCACAGCTTTCTTTTAATAAATGGGGATTTCACAACACACATCTCTGGACAACGTGCTTTTGGTTTTTCAACACACAATTTACTTCAGTACATGCTGAACTAGTGACACCACCAAGGAGAGGGGTTGCTGAAACGAATAATTCATCAGTAACACCAAGGCTTGGAGGCTCTCCAAGCCTCGCCTGGATGGCAGAGCTTAAGTTACTGTCCTCCAGGCAAAGACAGTAGAAAAGACAGCAAGAGGAGTAGGTTCAGCTGAAAGCAGCCACACAGCAGGACTGGATTTAAAGTGAGAAATGAATCGCTGATGTCAGCAAATGTGGGCAAGAACTGTCCCTGCTTTGGGTGTGTCCTCATGGGCTGCACTGCGGTCCTGAAGACCAGCAGTGGGGACAGCAGAATGATAAATAGCTCCAGGGTCACAGTAAGCCAGAGTAAACCGGAGTTTGATGACACAGTACCTTTAACAGGGGGTGAAACAGCAAGGCCAGGTCTTTGAGGTACCAGCCATGGGTGGGTGCGTGGTTACTGTAGGACCTCTTCCTCGGTTGTCTGAAGGTCTTTCCCATGAAAGATGAAAGTTGCGCATCCTGCAGATTGTACCTCTCATCCAAGTAGCTTTTGGAGGTCTCCATTCCTGCTGGGCTCCCCATGAGCCTGTTAGGACAGATGGCTCCTGCTTCCCCTCTGTGCTCTCCAGGCATTGTTGGTTTTGCTGACAGCAGCAGCATCCTGAGGGACACAGCTCATACCCTCAAGTTTAGGACTCGGTACGCACACTCCTGGGCATGAGTGTCAGCATCAGCCCTGCAGCAAGAGAGGGACAGCTGGGTGATGGGGCAGGTCTGACTGCTCAGATTTGTGTCTCCCAACAGATGCAAGGTCCTGAGCTGGTGCCTGGGGCTCCGACGCAGCGCATTTTCCAGCCACCCCACACCCCCCAGCAGAACCCCTTGAGCTACTTCCTCCACCCGCAGCAGCAGAGCCACCACACACAGGGCCAGCCCTGCAACCTGCCCGACCTGCCCGAGATGCAGCTGCCCTGAAAGTCGGTTCTGGGAGACAAGGAGCCCACGGCTGCAGCCGCTGCGCCCGGGCGCGCAGGAGAGCGCGACACCATCGGAGCGCGGCGCGGAGAGGTCGGCTCCATGGGGAGGTGGTGGCTGGAGGGATGATCTCCGATGGGGATGCATGGCTGCAGGGGCCTCGTTTGTTGGGATTTCCATGCAGCCAGTCCGTGATGCTGTCCCGACAGCAGGGTGTGCCCTGGCCCACCACCGTGGTGCCACTGGAAGTGGTGGCTTTCTTGCTGCAGGGAGATGAGGTATCAGGCCATCATGAAGCTCAGTTTGCAATGGAAAAAAACCCTTTTCCATTCAGGACTTCAATGCTGAAAGTCACTGTGAATTTAAGCCCAGCATTTGGAGCACATAGACTGTACCAGTCCACAGGACACCATTGGATTACCGTGTACATAACTTGTTTTGCTGTAGTAGGTCCATTGTGAATTCTTTTTCCTTTTTCTATACCTCAGTCACGCAGGTTTTTTTTCCAGGAGTTTGGATAATGCTGCTAATTTACATAACACCACTTTTGCCTGAATTTCTTACTGTTGTTATACCAGCTCACATCACAGCTAGTACAATATTTGTCATGTTTTATTTTTGGTTAATAAGTGAAGATAAATTTGTATGGTTTTTACTCCCTGTAGCCAAATATTTTTCAGGTTACAGACAAAGAATCTTTACTCCTTCGGGTTTTTTTGGGTTTTTTTTTGTTTCAAGTGATGTAGTTGTATATGTTTCTATTCATAAAAACAAACAAACATACACAGAATGGCATATGACAGCAAACTTTGTGGTTTTGCTAGGTCATGTTTCAATTTGGCGAACCCAAAATGTATAATCACAACACACGATGTTACAAGCCCATAGGGTCAGCAATAAATTGTATTTTTGTAAATTGTCACTTTTTAACTGTAAGTTTATATTTATGAATTGAAAAACCAGTTTATTCTTCAGTGGGTGTATAGTTAGGTGTCCCTACTGTTTGTGTCTTTCCAAAGGAAAAACTAAAAAGTACATTTTTGAAGTGTTAGTAGCTGAGTACTAACTTTGGGCATTGTTAGAGCCCAAATGTGGATGGGTTTGGCCATTACTATAAACTTTGGAAGGCAGTGGTTAGTTAGGACCAGGTCCATCTAGCAGTAAAGCTCCACCTGGCAGACAGAGAAAGGTTTAGAGAGGAGTTAGTTCCTAATGTTCAGTTCCTAATGTCTGTTGAAACCAAGCAAAGAATGCTTGGTTTTGCATTTTTTAGTTTTTGGGGGGGGTTTTTAGTATGGTGTCTTGGGTTTTTTTTTTTTTTGTTTCCTTCTTTTCCTTCTGCAAGCCACTTTCTGGGCCCCTCACAGCACTGCAGCAGCTGGTGTTCCTGATGTTCCTGGTGGAGCAGCTTTTGGCACAAGCAGCTGCAAGCAGCCCTGTGTTTCCAGAAACGGGCGCAGCAGGGCTCCTCCAGCCCTGCTACACCAGGGGCTGTTTCCCAGCAGCTCTTCTGGGGAAGGGGATGGGGTTTTGCTGTGCCACATTGCCTGGGGGAGTGGCAGTGGGAGAATAGGCTGCTGGAGCTGGGGTCAGCCAGGAGCTTTTGGGGACTGATGCAAGGCCCTAGGGTGCTTTGGTGTTTTGGCCAGGGCAGAGGTGGATTTGTGAACAAAAGCTGTGCCAAACCCTGGTTATTCGTGGGTCCCCTCTCTTGGGCAAAAGCAGCTGCAGGGGTTAGCTTTGACTGGAACATGGAATGCACAGCTCCCAGGAATGCCAGACATGATGGATCGTGGGTTGCAGAGCTGGCCCCATGCAGCATTTTGGGGAATGTAGTTGGCCACAGAATGGAGGCAATGAGATGCCCAACAGCCTGGGTTCCAATATCGGGGCTCAGGCCTTGTCAGCACAGTCCCTGGCTGGGCCCAGCCCACAGAGCACATGCAGCCCCTGGGTGCTGGGCAGCCAAGCAGCTGCCCTTGGACACAGTCTGAGCCAGCCCCTCCATTTCAAACCATGACAAGAAACCGTGGCTACAGCAGAGCCATGGGCCAGGGCCACCTCACTGCTGCTAGTGGGATTTGGAACACCTGCCTTTGTGGGACAATCTGGAGCAGAAGTAACAACACCTGGGGCTTTCCTGCTCTGCAGGTTTGTCTTGCAGTAAGGGCCAGCACAGAGCCTTCAGGGTTAGGAAACTTCTGTTTTTAAAGCACTATAAGTTTTAGGGTCTCCCTCTCCCCATTCTAAGGCAGCTGGGTTGCTCATGAGGATGCGGTAGGAGGGGGTTGTATTGTTGGGAGTTGTTTGTGGGATTTTTTCCACCATAGCCTTGGCATATAACGTTAGAGGGGAGGCAAACGTATCTGTTTTAGGGCTCCAGCATTGCACAGTTTGTGGCTCAGGGTGGCTGGCTGGAGGGAAAGGCCATGATTTCCCTGGCTTCCCCATTAAACCTGCATCACCCCAACACATTCCCATGGCTGGTCTGCAGTGTCCATCACCACACAGCCCAGCCATGACAGGTGGCAATCAAATGGATCTCCGAGGTGGAGGTGGTTGGGGTCAGGGGCTTGAGGGGTGTATTTTCTTAACAGGGCTTCATAGGGAGGTAGCTGAGGCAGAGCAGTTTTCTGGCATTGCTGTGGCTTTGACAGTGAGTCCAAAAAAAAATAGGGTTGGGAAGGGGTTCTGGGGGAGGTGGGGGGCTGTGGGTGTGCCAGATAGGGCCGTGCCCTGGGCACAGCCCTGGGCTGCAGGGACAGAGGGCTGGGGGCACAGCCCCTGCTCCCAGCAAGGAGCACAGGAGCTTGGTGAGGATGTTTACATGTTAGATCAGCCTTGCTAAAACCAGAGACCTAAAAACGCACTTTATCATGTGTCCCCCCTTATTCTCAGAGCCCCCCCAGCTGCTGGCCTTGCTGCTGGTGGGTGGGGGCTGCACAGTCCCAGGCACTGCCTCACAGGTAGGGCCTTGTTTTCTCAACATGCTCCAAAGGACAAAATCCCACCGACCCTTTCTGGGGCTTGCTTGGTCTTTGCTCAGTCTGCCTCCAGCCACGGGCAGGGCTGAGTCAGGGCCAGGGGGGTTTTGCCTTATATTGTCACTCTCAAAAAAATAGATGGATAAAAAATGTCTTTATTCAGGTTGATTTGTATTTGTTTACCTCGATGTTAGCTATGACCTGTGTTTTTATGACTCATTTGGAATTGAGGGTTGCTGGTGGGTTTGGTTCATGCCCCCCCACCCAGCCTCCTACGAGAAAATGTGTGACTTGTTGGTGACAAGCAGAGGGCAGGGACGTGACTGATGGCTGCAGGGTTGGCCTCCAGTGTCATTGTTGACCTATCAGTCATAAATGTTCTGAGGTTTTCTAGTACACAAGTACCTATATACTATAACTATATATAGATATGTATTTTTAATATACATTTATATGTATGTAGATGTATATCTATATATAAATATATTTGGGCCACACAATTCCAGACCTCTGAAAACACAGGCAGCTTTAAATAATAAAGTCTTGCACTTTTAGCATATTTGTACATATAAGCTAAAGCCTGGTGGGTATAATCAGGCTGATTTGACAAACACAATGAGAAGTTATTGTATATATTGTATATAGCTCATGCAAGAAAAAGAAAACAAGAAAAAGTCTAGAATTGAGTATAAATCTTGGTTTATTTTATATGATGTTGAATATAAATACATTTATAAATGTTACTATTCTTAAAAGTATTTTGTAATGGGAAAAAGTAAGTGTCTTATGAAGATGAACAGTAAAGATTTTATTCTTGTTTTGAATCTATGTCCCTGCACAGCTCCATTGAATGGGAGCCCATGCATTTTGACAAGCTTTAAACAGATTGTACATAGTATTTAAAAAAAATTAAGAAGAAATAAAATAATACTTGTAGGACCTCTTACACACTATGTACTGTTGTTATTCCCTGGGTGGTGTGGGTCTGTTAGGGATCAGATCTGATCCCTACTCTCCCGGAGAGACAAGAGCAGCAGCCATTGTGTCCATGTGCATGGACAGCTGAAGGGACGGGGCTCAGGACAAGGACTGGGATTTCCGTGACCAGTGCCAGAGGCAGTAGGAGCAACACATAAATTAGAAAGAACAAGGCATCAGGGTCTGCACCCTGTGTTTGAATTTGGATGGAAAAAGCAAGTGCCAGTACTCACCAGCTCAGCACTGAAGCCAGCTGATGGGTCTCCATTTTTCCTCCACTTCTGGGAGGCTTCTGTCCCAGCAGGGGCTTTGGCTGGCTCCTTGTTTTGCAAAGCATTGACTAAACGTGGCTTTAACATGACCAATACTTGAAGGAACTTCTGCAGCAGGGCATCACAGGAAATAATAGTGCCTCAAACACAGGGGTTTTTTCTTAAGGGAAACAGTATTTTATTTAACACCCCATTTGTCTTACAGTACTTCTGCATACAACACATTGTGTAAAAGCCAATCTGTCAACACAAACATGTGCTGCCATCTTGGTAAAGTGACAAAGCTATAGCAAAAAAGACAAAATAGCCTATTTATTTTTCTGGAAACAAATCTGAATATTTCCTTCTGGTTTAGTCCAGATAACAACAGCAATCACAATCAAGAACCTTGTATGGTACAATTGAATGAGAAACTTCTGATAAAATCAACATACAGCTATTTCTTAGTCACTATGGTTGCAAACTCTTCTAAAATTACATTATTATTTAGCCATTAATGTGATGAAGAAGTGGCATGTTTTAGGAATGGATGGAAACAGAAAGTGATTTTTCTGTATCACATGGCAGCAGCCACTTCCATGTCCTGGAAAATGCTACTGCTTTAATTACCATCAGTTGTCCCCCATGGTGGAAAGAGCTGGTATTTTTATTATTTGAGCTATTCCCTCCCCTCACAAGCCCAAGCCCTGAGCTGGGCACACAGAGGCCAAGCAGCCAGTTCCTTGTGGGGGTCAGGGCTGTCACTGGTCACCCAGAGCACAGGGAGCAGTGTCAGGCTGCAGAGCAGCACGTTCCATAGGGCAAGACTGGGAACATCACAGCTCTGCTGACTGTGTCCCCAGGCTACTGATTACATCTGACAAAAGGCATCTTAGTACACAGTACCAACAGCCCAGCCACAAGGAAGGACTGTGCAATGTCCCCCACAGCCACTGTCAGTGTTGCAGGGTACCCATGACACAGCTGCCAAGTCACACTGCAGCAGGCACTGCAATTGTCAAACTGGACAAACAGCATCAGTAGTTGTAGCAATCTACAGCCTACCTACAGCTGTCTATTTTGTACTGGTTTATTTATTTATTTATTTCCTTTATGTGTATCATTTATTTCCTATGACTGAACCTGAAAATAAAGGCAGAAAACTTCATGGAAACTTAGAGAAAAAAAGTAGCACAGTGAGTGAAGTGACACAACAGAATTCACTTAACCAAGCTGGTTCCTGTTCGTGTGCACCCTCAGGTGATGTGATGGGAGTCTGGGGCCAAGCAGCAGCACAGCACAGGGATCTCTGTCCCTGACTGTGCAGGGCTTTGAAGTCAAAGCATCACTCTTCAGGAGTGAAGGAAGGGAACGAGCTGCTGTTGCTCTAGCTCTGCCAGTCCCAGTTAAACCTGCATCTATTTGTTAGCCAGCCTGTCTGGAATAGAGATGGAAGGAGCTGGATAGGAAAGGGAAGGAAAGAAGCTAGACACTAACTCCAGAGCTCCTCTGTCACAAGCAGAGCTCCACTTAAGGCACACTGAGGTAGTAGCTCAGCAAACATACCTCTGGGTTACACTCCTTGGTACACTGTATCTCCCCAAACCATCAGCCGAGGACCCAGAGGTTCCAAAAGGAAGAACCTGCCAGTTGGGCCATCACCTGAGTGCTGCCAGCCTATTGTAGTAACCTCGCTCCACCCTCCATCCTGCTGAGACTGAGTGCCAGGACTAGTCTTCCTGGATTAGCCTGCAGGTGTATTACAGGAACAATTTAAAAACACCACCCTTTATGGGAAAAAATATAAAAAAACTGAACAAAAAATCCATACAGTTAATAAAAGTTAGTGTTCCCCCCTACATATCCTAACTTCTCGCCTTAAATTGATTTTGATATATATGCTCTTTATACATAGATAAGACACCTGACAAGAGCTACTACCCAGCTGGCAAAGGCTCTACAGTCTCTTGGGTGGGCACTAATAGAAAAGGGTATTGTACAAACTGAGCACCTTTTTACAAACAGGTAACAACAAAAGGTTGTTGTACTTTGCAAGTTCCTTCACCTTCTTCTGCACTTACATCTTCACATCTTGGCTCTCAATCAAAAACATCCTTGAGTTTTAAAACTTTCATATCTCTGTTACCTTGATTAACAAATAGTTCACAGCTTTGACTACTTGTTGACGTAAACAGTATCTCTCATAAACCTACAAAAGCTTTTGGTACTGGCAGCTGTATCTATTCTCATGAGGCTGCATTAATTTCATCATGGCTATCTGCAGAATTACTCACTGATCAAACCTTATCTGGGTACATCCTGGACTAGAAAAACATTATCATCTGCTTTGTATTTCTAAACAACTTTGTGAAAACATTTTGAAAAAGTAATACAGCGTGGTCCTATCCATATCCACATAAATGGATAAATTAGTTTTTATATTTTATACATAAAAATACAAACCAGCACTATATTGTATCAACTACAATTACTTTGTGAAGGCTTCTGAAAAAAGCTTCCTCATTCTCCACATACATGATATACCTTTTGGACTTCTTCAGTAAAACTTTATTTCACATTAATACCTGAGACTATTGAAGAGAGTGTAAGACATAATTCATAAATTCAACACCAACTGCAATGATGGCATTTCACAAAGTGCCTGTAACACAAGTCAGAAATTCGTTTTATTCTTCATTCACACCAGTATTGCAAGAAAAGCCTCAGAAAGATACCATCCCCATTCTGCTTCTTTAAAAAAACATGCACAGTATAAAAATAATGCTGCTCTGCAGAGAAAGATTGTCATACAGGCTTTAGAAACAGACATTTTAAACTAGTTTAGCACGGACTCCCCACTTACTCTACTGTTGTTAAAATACAAGCTCTTAACCTCCTTCTCTAAATGCCTTCTTAGCACCACCTACCAAAGAATCAAGGTCAACATTTCTCAGCTGGCAGAGCTTTCCTCCAAAGGATCTCTACTATATAATATTTTATATATTAAAAATTTCAAGTCAGATTCAAGGGGATTTTCTTGTTGCCTTGAATCCTGACAGATGGAAAATATTACAGCAGCAATAATCCAGAGTGCTACAGAAATGCAATAGTAATTACTGGGTTGAGATACGGACTCAGGGTAGGCAAAAAAACAACTGCAATCTGTCCCTGAGCAGCTCAATAGTCAACACTGAGCTACAGACAGCCTGTGCTTGGGCTTTCCAAACACCAGCAAAACTCCACATTTCATCAACATGCTCCTAAGGAGCCAACAATGGCTCCTCTTGCCAGATAAAGTACAACCACCGTGTGGTCAGACAGATTTAGCCACTGCTTTCCCTTGATTTTAAACAATGAGTATTAGTTTCTGCATCCTTGTGCAGCCTGGATGACCAAATAAGCTTCCATCCTTTTCACCTTTTCTTTGTAGGGGGATTGGTATGAAAATGGGAAAGAGGGGCTGCAATCTACTAGAGTCCAGACCCATGGGTAACATCAAAGCAGAGGAACTGTGAGCAGGGCAACTTCCTTTTCTAATCTCATGGTCTTGTGCTACCACAGCCTCTGTTCTTAGTCTTTCACCCTGCTTTGGCCCCAGTCCACAAGCAATTGGGAAATAACTAATTAATGTGGAAGACAACCTCCAAGCTGTTGACACTCCTTTGAAAATGGGAAAAAGTCATTCCTATTATCACAGTAATAGAAAAGAACCTGGAGAACACCTACTCTAGTAACAGTCATTCAGACAGGTTTGCAACACATACACATCCAGTATCTCCAAGCAATGCTGCATGGTTTAGTAACATGGTAAAGGCAGTTCATTATTCAGTCCCTATTTTGAGTGAAACTTATGAACAATGCAAGAAAGTGACTGTGCTTCAAACTATTTTTATTTACATTACATACCAGTAATCTGATACTTGAAGCTAATTCTTCAAACTTCATTCCCTGTGTCAATACCAGACTTGATTTCCATAGTTACAGTCTTCTTTTGTAAGCACTTTATGTGATTAATTCAGAGTCAAATGTAAAGAAAATTACACTCTGGTTCTTGCTTTAAGTTGTAAATTTTTAGCACTCTCTATTTTAGTTTTTATGTCATGAGGTTTTTCAAAAAATCTCACAAAGGCTGGCTCATTTAATAAGGATGCCAGAATCTGTTCAAAGGCAAAAGACCATTCATGGTTCCCTTCCAAACTCTGTGCTCTACTGCCTTCAGTCTGCTCAGAGCTGCTTTCCTCCTGCCTCTCTCTGGGCCCTTCAGCAGCCATTTCTGTAACAGCAACTGGACTTTTGACAGGTGACATGGGACTCTGCAGTCTTCTGCCAACTTCTTCCATTTTCAGCAGGAGGCTGGTCACCACCGCGATAGCCCGATACAACAGCTCCTCCTCGGGATCCCCATGGAACAGATTGTACAGAGTTTTTGAGAACTGGATGAACTGAGACTATGGAGAGATACAGAGGACACTGTTCAGAGAAGAACAACACAACTGTCCTGTTTTACTACCTGTTGTATTCTCAGTCCAGTGCCTGCTGCTGCCTGGCACCTGGTGCAGCTGCTCTAATGACAGAATGGACTAGCCCTGAGAAACTGGTGTGTGTCTCAAAGTCCCTCTCTTGACACATTACAGCAGTTTTAAGAAGCCACAGTCTAATGACTGATGTGAAGATCTGAAACTAAAGGGATCCTACAAATCCTTTAGAAGTATTGTAATAGGACTTAAAGGGTAAACTTTCATGACAAAATAGACTTAAGTAAGACTCAGACAGTTTACCTGATTCATTCTTGGCAAATCCTTGACATTTTCTTCTTTTTTAAGAAGTTCATCTTGCCATTGCTTCAGATATGCCTGAATATCAACCTTCCCCTTCCCTTTTTGAATGGGAAGAAGTGGGGGAAAAAAAAAGTGAACAAACAAGAACTGTGAGCTTCCCATGAGGGATGATAAGCAAAAGAACTGGCATCTTCAATGTCATTCATTCTCATCAGAGTGGTGGGGCCAAGGACTACACAGGACTAGAGTTTACTTTTGCCCTTTCTCTCCCACAACTACATTTACAGAAGAGGACAGAATGTTAGCAGCACACAAAGGTTGATGTTACTTAATACACTGTGTCACCACACACTTTCCCCCCCTCTGCTCACCCAAAAGGCACAGTTACCAAATGTGCCACCAGGATTCTTTTACCTTTTTCTGGGCTGCTCTTCAAAGAATCACTTTCAAGATTATCCCCAACAGATGAAACTATAATTTAGGGGGAAAAAAAAAAAGCTACTTATTTCAGAAAAGAGGACCAATGTTCCATTTCCCTTATCAAAAATTCCTTCCTTAAGAGGCAAGACCCTCAATGTTCTCATCACAGATTAGGTCAAGAAGAAACCACATGGTAAAATCTGCATACTTTCTATAAAAATAGAAGCCACTGTGAGGCAGAAGATCACAAATGAAACTGCTATCAGTTAAATAATCTTTATAATGTTCATGGCTCATGACTTGAAGAGCAGCAGGAGCAAGTACCTATATATTGTCTCCTTTGGGCAGATTTTAAAAGTCTTCCCTATAAAAATCCCACACCTTTCAACAGTATTTGAAACAGGTTATTTTATCAACTCCATAAATTTACTAAATCTTTTTCAGCTCATTTGGTCTAAAATAAAAGCAAAGAATTTTGAAACGCTTATGTGCCTCAAAGTAAGTATGGATTTGGTATTTTAATTCTTGAGGCAGAAAATACCATTTCTTTATGCCCAGGATGCAAAAATGAAACAGCCATCACTTCAACACTGCAACAGGCTGCCTACAATGCTGAAAAATGCCAAGCAAATACACTCCCCTATTTCCATGTAAACACCCACAGGCCTTTGAATTTAACCATCAGATGAGCTATCCACAAATTCTGCACAACTTTATGAAATTTTAACTATCTACAGAAGATCTTCAGAAGGGATTCTGTTAACAGGGATATGGTTTACTGGATTTACTAGTTTTCAGAAGAAAGCTCCCCATTTTTCACAGGATAATTAATAGATTGCTTCTAGCATTCTGCAGGCAAAGCCTCACACTCTGGAGCTTACCACTGAGTTGGCTGAAGTGGATCAGTTCTTCTTTTGAAAGATCATCCCCTTTGGAAGGGCTTAGAGATTCTACTTCAGTAAAAGCTGCAATAAATGATTAAATAAAGTGGGTTCATGGTGCCCAGGCATTACCAAAGCAATGATAACAATGACAAAAACCAAAGACAGCTCTCCCCAAATGCCACTGTTTTTCACTTACCTGGAGGGATGTGCAACTTATAAAGAAACTTGAGTTTGTCAGTGAAGCTTCCATTATACATTGTATCTGTTAGGGGAAAGGACAGTCTATTCAACTGGACCACGTTTTAAAACACCCTCTTAACTTAAAAAAATACAACCCAGGGAGGTTAGAACTGGACACATGCCCTACCTTACAGGGAATATAATTAGATATGAAGCTTAAAGAAAGCACTATCACCTGCAGCTGAGTCTGGGGTTAGCCTACACTGATGAAAGAACACTAATGATGTCTACGACTTACTAAAATAAAATCACAGCACCAAAGAAATATAGCACTAATGTCTCAGCATTTCCCTTAAATTTTTGTTTCCTCAACATACCACTTTGAAAACAAGATGAAAGGAACAGAGCAGTGAGCCAAGAAAACTTTCAGTTCCCCAGATGTATAAGGCATTGGTCATCCTGCACAATCTGTGTATAAGATGACTTAGTATGAAGATTTATCATAAACCAAACAGGCTGAGCAAGGAGATCAGATCATTCTTAATTTATGCATATTTTGATGGCCAAGCCATATTTAAATTTAATCTCCAAGAGGGAATTATTCTTTCTGTAATAAAAATCACACTATTTGACCCTGTGTTAAGAGACTAAGTCTCCTTAGCTTTGTGTAGAGTGTATGGAAGGTGATACACCCCAGGAGCCTCATGAATGTGCTCATGTATGCTTTGTTGCCATACCAAGAACACAGGCAAATTGTTTGAAGTTTATAAGGCAGTTGGAACTCTCATCCATCAGTCGGAATGTCCACAGAGCCAGAGAGTCTCTGTTTGCACAGCGTGACCAGGGGCTCAAGAGATGGCAGAGAACCCTGAACTGTTGGCAATCAATCCGGTACTGGTCAAGGTAGGGCAGACTGGCATCATGATGTTGCAGGACAGGACTATTTACACTCCAGTAACAGGAAAGAAAATGCTCCTTCTGCAAAGCAAAGATAAAACATTACGTTTTAGGAAACAACAAGTCTCTCTGGGGGAAAGATGTGAGGAGTTAACTACATAATCAGTAGTACAGCTGGCATGTAAAACATATACTGAGTTCAACCTTTATCTCTATTTACTAAAATCATTTCAAAGTCTACTGTTAAGATGGCTGTTTGGTAAGTGAGGAAAATGGCACATTACCTTGAATAATTCATAAAGCTCTTCGAGATCACTAGGACTGAATTTTACTTCTTGAGACACAACACGTAGCTGAAACAAAATCAAGAAAAAATTAATTAATGTGTCTTCCCTCTTTGGAATAAGCCCATAGAATAACATTATGGGAGACTTAACATTACGTTAAGAGACACTGTTTGCATATTCCAGGTTTTGGCATGTTACAATTAGTAGAATAACATTTCTTTTAAAAACTAATCGGAAGATTATAGATTAAAATAAATAATTTCTCAAAAAAAGGAAAAGCTTAAGGCTAGTCACATTACTAACATACATGGAGCCTACACTATGAAACCTAGGAGATGAAACTCAATTATTTATAACGACATAACACATAGCTTCCTTTAAATGGGCAAACGCATGTTCAGCTCTCAAGAGTGAAGCTGAATCCTCATTTTTTTTAATTTAAAAAAAAAATTGTTCACAGCTTTTAAAAAACAAGGTTTGCTGTAAGACCAGCTTCCAACTTCACAATATATATGTTTTGTTAAATTAAATACAACAATACCATCTTACCATAATCACCAGCATTTAGTTTCTGTTGCTACAAGCCACATTTACTACAGAAAGAAGCACTAGGTGGTGGACAGATTAGTATTATCATCAGGTATTGGAAATGAGCCACTGAAGAAAACAGGCAAACAAAGGAAGCTCCTCACAACCTCCACCTTCATTAAGCAGTCTGAATTGAAAGGATGAGATAGGCAGATGGAGAGCTGCCACATTACCAGATATTCGCACACAACACAGACAAAAAGCAACCCCTGTTGAATGCACTACAATAACCTCTTCAGTGCTGCTTCCCAGAGTAAAAATGCAGGTGCTTAATTGTTTTACTGTATGGTGCCTCTAAGAGAAAAGTATTAACATCAGCAGATAGAAATATAGGTCAGCCTGTTCCAGTCCACACGAAGTATGAGAGATGCACCAGCCTTTAGAAGTGGTTGGCAATGGTGCTACTTGTAATGAGACCAGAAGGTCACGCTGTGATTTACAGACTGCAAACATCACAGGCCAAGCCTCAGTTAACAGACACCCTGCAGACATGAGGGGGTTCAGTATAAAATCATATATTTGGCCTGGAAACTGCAGCTCTTCTCAAGCTTCCAAAAGGGAATTAATTTTATCAGAGAGAAGGCTGAAGCTCTTCCAAGTCACTCACCACATTCTGCTTGGTCGTAGTTTCCAAGGTCTGGATCACATAAAGCCTGTTCCTGCAGCGCAAGCTCTCAACATCCTCATAGCAAATATCACCGTATCTCTAAGAAGAAAAGCACCATTTCATGCAATCAACTGTTGGGAGACACATCTAAACAAGTATTTTTGTCTTTATTGCATCTAAGCACAATACAGGCATGGACACAAAGGAAGATCACAGAAACTCTGAGGAAAAAATAATTTATTAGGGCACTAACATTCTTCTTAACCAGTGTAACTTTTAAAAGGGTGTTTAAAAGTGTTTCAGAGAGCGACGGAGAAAGAAGAAACTGGAGTAGTTCCCTGTGTGGGAAGAAAAAGGAACAGATTTTACTGTGTGCTTGCTCTATACCCAACTGTGCTATCACATGGTAACTACTACTGCAAGGCAGCAAAGTCTGAGATGTGCATGTTATCAGGGATTGAAGTTCACTCTAGTGAAATTAAGAAATCAGCTAAGTAATTTCTGAATCATTCCTGGATACCTCTGTAATCTCTGAAGACATGAAAGGTGTCTGAGCACTGGAGTGAATAAACGCATTTATCTTTAAGGAAAAGTAGGATAGGAGGCAAGAACTAGAAACCAGAGAAAATAATGGAACAAATTGTTCAACAATTAAAATCTAAACAGAAACCAGTTGATCAAAACAGGACAACATTCTTTATCAAGACCATGTCAAATCGATTAAATTTCCTTTCATGAGGAAATTCAGTAGATTCAACTTCTCTTCTGTAAGTTTTTTGACACTTTTCAGCAGCACAGGTAATCAGGAAGACATGGCCTAACCATGATCACCATGCATCGTGGGTAAAACTGCTTCTAATAACAAACTTTGAGAACAAATGAGTGATAAACAACCAAATAGGCAGGACTTCCAGAAGCTTTTCTGCAGTGTGTCTGTCCCCTTATCAGCAATGCCCTTTAAACAAGATATGAAAAACTGCAACACAGACAAAAGAGTCTGAGCACATTAACTTTGATGAAAGGTTAAAGGAACTGGTTGTATTAAATCTAGAAAAAACAGATCTGGCAACTCCCTTTTGGGAGAGCAGTCTGTTAAAACTCATTCTTTGGAGTCATGATGAGGCTGGATTCCAACTGAGCAGCCTGATCTAGCTGTCCCTGCTCACTGCAGGGGGGTTGGATTAGATGGTCTTTAAAGGCCCCTACCAACCCAAACTATTCTACAACTGATTCTGTGACCAGACTTGAAAGGGTAAATGATGAACAACTGACCTAACAGCAACCAGGCGCTTTGGAGAAAACCACAGCCAACTCCCATCAAGAGAGCTTTATGAACATCCGAGAGAAAGTATACTCGATATTTTCCCACATGGGCAGACAAACCCTATGATGGACTAAAATTTTGCAGATTTTCTTTTGTGGAACTGTTTTAACAACACTAGACTTTTTAAAGGATGATCTGGGTGGATGCTGGACAAGAAGCTGAACTGGATAAGCTGTTGAGTTTTCTTCCAGAACTGTATTTCTAAGTTCTGGTGGAGACCGCTTCCAGCATCCTTCTGGTTTGAAACAAAGTGGAAGCAGAGAGAGATTGCATCTCTGAATGCATCTGTCTCATTCACTGGTCTGGCTTCTGAGCACTGATACTGGGCAATAGCCTTAGTAAGAATATAAATACAATATGATGTAATACAATAATGAAAATCTGAATTAATTTAATGTGATAAAATGTTACACAGTCTTCCATTTTCTAGGTAAACATGACTTCTTCTGATTAGACTGACAAAGAATCTGCATTTGTGCATGAGTTAGAGGAATGAAACTGAACTACACCTTAAAATTCAATTCCATATCTTTCCACTTAAACTCATTTCTCTCGTGACCACCTGTATAAACAACAGTATCACAGAGAGTATCTCTGTTCACTTCTTCATAATTTGTAACCTATTTGCAGAAAGACAACTCTCTTCGGCAGCAATCTTCCCATTTCAAAATTTGTTTTATTTCCACAGTGGTATGAAAATAAAACCCTTCAGCAGACCACAACTGTGTTGAAATTAACTGTCTGGTCAAAATGGAGAGCAGGAAATTGACTCTTACTTTGTATGAGCAGTTCTCAAATATGAGATGCTTACAAGCAGTGAAGAAACTCAGTTTCAACTGAAGACAGTAATTTGCATAGGAAAAAGGGGCTGTGAGATAGAAACTGGGATATGGGCCTAAGAACAGGGCTGTCATCTTGGAAGTGGAAGAGTCACGTTCAAAGATCTGCCCAAAACAATGTTCAAAAGCCATATCAGAGACTATTGAGTTGGTGCAGTCTCCTGCAGAAGTAAGTGAGTTTTTGTTTTTCAGTCGTAATTCCATCTCTGTGAAAGCTCCAACTTACACTTCTGAATGCAATATACAGCACTTCATTATTTACCATCTCTGGTCTCTATTCTGCAAGTATTCATCCTCACTTTGAGCTCTCAACTTTTTTTTTAAGAATCTTACAGCATTTTCCAAACGTGATTCTTCAGTATAACATTCTTGTAAAACAATGTTATGGCAGAACAGACTTCTGCATGATTAGCCCAGTGCTATAGAGTCAGTTCCAAGAGAAACTGAGTTTCTGATTATTGACACTGTTCACCCCATTAAAAGCAGCACCCTCTTCTTAGAAAAAAATCAAAGAAGACAGTTTTTAAATTGTACAAATTACAGTTAGTTAATCTTTTCTGAGTCAAGGTCAGGACACTTTTTCAAAAGAGATGTACTGTGGATTTTTTACTAAAAGCATGACTGTGAATCAGGAAACAAAAGAAGTATCACACAGATAAAAGAAACCAGTTAACAGAAAAAGCAAAATGTGAACATATCTTTTCTCTCAGCTTGCCTTTCACTTCCAGTAGGCTGAGCAAAAACTACCTACAAATAGATTAATACTCTGATTCACATCATGGTAACAGAAAAAAATGTCTCATGGAAATCCAGGGACAAAAAGGAGAAACTGGATTTCCTCCCCAATGCAGAGTTCCAAAGCTTAACAGTGCAGAAAGTAAACTTCCAAACTGAAAGACAGTACTAAAAGAGCATAGCTGGTCTTCCTCACCCAACACATCTCTAGATGCCATTTAACCCATACCATAAACTACTCTAGTACACAGTTTCCCATATACATTGTTATGTCAAAAGTTACCAGTATCTGCAGTGTGCAGTAATCAGTCTTAAATTAGTAAACACAAAGGCTGTTTCTGCTGGATTCTGCCATTTAGTTAACATACTAATAACGTGAATGAGGGATGGTAATACATGACCTGTGATCAATCTTGGAAACTCCACTCAGGACAGACTAGAAAGCACCTTCCCAGCAGTTAAAAACCCAAAACAACAGAAAAGCAAACCTATCCCATAACCTATATGGTTTTCAGTGAGGCTCAACAAAATACAGAGCCAAATTTCTACCAAACCAGACAGATTTTCTACCCTAGAGTTTGTACAATGCAACTGCACTGTTTCAAAGTAACCCATGACACACTAACACTGCACTGGATGCAAAAACATGCCCACAAGAACACATACTTCATTTGACTCTCGGATCAGATCAGTGATGTCCACTTTTGGATGGTCACTCTTTGTATCACTGAGGTTGGAGCCCTGCTGCACAGCTGGAGGTAAAGGACTGTCTTTGTTAGTGACACTGTCAAAAAATCTGCACAAAGCAAACACATGAGAAATCAGCAGGAACCAGTTTATCACAATAAAACAATAACATTGGCATCTACTGAAGAAAAAGTGTGCAGAGAATGGGAAAAAACAATATCAGAGTCAGTAGCACAAATGTGCTGTAATAGTAACAAAGATACACAAACATGGGAACTGCCCACCCAGAGAAGGTTGTAGAGCTTCTAGCCTTGGGAGTTTTTAAGACTGAGCTTATGTGATCTAGTGCTAGCAGTAATCCCCTTTTGAGTGGGAAGTTAAACTAGACTTTCCAAAGTCCCTTCCACTTGGCATTCCCCTGGTTTTCTAATCCATGTAGCACATTTGTACTAACTGGGACAGAGAAAAAGGCTTGTCCTGAACTCTGAACAAGAAAATTTTAATTCCCACAGATGTATAAGCCAAAGACATGCCTGATCTGTACCTGCTTATAACACCTACATAACCAGCCTAAACAGATCCAGTGGGGAGGCCAGATTTTACAATAAACACCAGACTGCACGGTCTCATAACAAAAACTACATTTCCCTCAATAATTCTGTAGCTCCTACCCCATTCAAACATGCAACATGTAAAAGCCTTACTAAACAGAAATTCTTATTATCAGTTATTAACAGTTGTAACTCGTTACCTACTATAGCACAGTAATTTTGCTGTTCTAATACTCCATGATACACAACCACAGCATCAACACGAGAATTTAGTGAAGAAAAAACTACAAGTTTTGTTTGCAGTACGTCAGTTTAAAACACACTTCATGTTGCTAACATAGAACAAACATCTCATCATGACTGAATTCATCACATTTTTTTGGTCTTATTACTGTTTTAAACCATTAACAGCCTAAACTACAAGAACTGAGCTGAAGAACTTGCTGCCTGTAAGCTGATGCCTGAACTGATGTCTGGAACAGTCATAATGTGCTTCAGATCATCTCATCAAGGCAAGCTGCCTTCTATACATGATACAAATTCAAGGTAAAAAGCACATTGATTTTTCTTTAAAATTCACATAATAGCTATGGTTTTAGAGAAAACTTGAACACAAGATGGGATTTTCAGAGCATCTAGGCCTACTTTCCAGCCACCTCATCCAGAATATCAGCCCGAGCTGAACACTAATTTCTTTGAAGCCTTTGGAAGTCTTGGCTAGATGTCTTCTCAGCTACCTCAGAATGACTTATCTATATGCAATTACAGCAGCTGCTATGTAGTCTGAAAGAGTAACAGTTACACTGATACCTGTTGAGAACAGTGACTGCTTCTGCATCATCCTTACAAGTGAGCAACTTCTCCATGTTGTATTCCAGCACTGCAAGGCCCAGCTGCAAGATTGCCTTTATTCCATCATAGAAGAAACAGTCCACCACATTGACTGCACTTTCAATTGGCAGCACACTGATAAAAAGGGTAAGGAACCAGGAGAGAGAGACCGAGGAGAAAAAAGTCATGTCCGTCATGTGGTCTGTCAACTGAGGCAGGTGAACCCTGATGAGCTCCTCAAACACTGCCTGATCTACCAAGGCACCTGCAGGGAAAGGATAACAAAACCACCCAAATCTTAAGACAGAGAAGCACACTTCTCAGAGCACCAGCCAGAAACATAGTTCCTGTCCTAGTGCAGCTTTGTTGTACAAGCACACACAGGCCCAGCTGCACAGAACCATTGGCTCCTTCCCCCATGCTGGAAACTGTACTCTCCATGCATGGGGCCAGAGCCTCGGGCATGCTTGAAGTGTGTTGGCACTTTGGTGAGTGCATGGCTGCTTCCAGTGACTCCTGACAGCCACTACACTCCCTCTGCAACGAGAGAGAGACTTCACACCCTATTTTCTTCTAATGTATACATCTATAAGAAGTGCATATGAGAGCAAAGTCCAAGTCTGGACATGAAGTAACTCCTTTTCCTTTATCTAAGCTGGCTAAGTTTCAAATAAATAGTACGAATTGCAGTTGCAATTTCAAAAGAACAGTATCATAATCTGACTATTTCCTGAGTAGTTATGCCTAGAATACTGACAGTATCTGAAAACCACATCCAAGTCTATTTAAGGAGGAGTCATGGGATGTCCTCCATTTTCTACTCCACAATACTGAAACAAATGCAATGGTTTCTCTCCACTGCTCAGTCTTCAGCTCATTCCTTACATTTGTTCTTAATGAACAACCATTGACATTCAATATAGGTAGACATTTAATTCAAGACAGATAAAAAAGCAGATGGATGTTACCAATGATTCGGCGATTGAAATAATCGGGGAGCATCCTTTCACATACAGCAACCAAAAGCCAGAATGCTTCCTCCTCTTTAGCATACAGCAGAAGCACTGATGTCAGAATATTCATTGCCTGCAACATTCAAACAGGAAAGGAAATATTTAAGAAAGATGGTGAAAACACAACTGGTATTATTTCTTAGAATTTGTATTTCTGAAAGCACTTTACAGCACACTTTTAAAGAGCTGGGATAACCTACAGCCATATCCAGGACAAGAGTTTTACTTCCATGTTATTAAATACAGAGCAGAGTATCTGAAGTACATAAAAATATTTTTAAGTGCTATGTGTCTTGTTTGAATGCAAATGCACATATGAAGTGGACATGACAGCATTTATAAACTAATCCAAGTACAATGTAAAAACTCACTTTACACAATGGCATGAAAGAAGCAAAGTAAGTGAATGACTAAGGAAGAAACTATTCCACATTTCTGTGACAAATTTATGAGGTGCTACTATACTGCCATCATGAGCTATTATTTCAACAACCAACACAAAGACTCTCAAAACTGCTATACCTGACAATATCCAATTTGTGGATTCCTGAATGCATAAGCTGTAAGAACTCTCCTGAGGGCAGAAATTCCTGTGTCACTTTGAAAAGCAGGATGCTCAGGTAAGGAGCGACGTAAATCTCGTTCAATTTCATCAGTAGCCAAAGTGCACGTTCCTAAGGATTTTTCCACCAACTCAGTGTAATAACCAGGGTTGGATGCCATATCATTTACAGCACCTGCCAATACATTACATTGCACGGTATTAGAGGACAACAGTAAAGCAGTAATTTGATTGTTTCAATTTGTATAAAAATTTTGGTGACTACTGAGGTAGCTCATGAATCCCCAGGTATTACTGAAGTAATGTGTCAGAGTAATTCTACTGAAATTAATGGAATCACTCAGCAATGAAAATTACCAATGATGACTCCCAAAATGAACCAATTATGCTTGTTATGCAATACCTGAGAAGAGCAGCCAGAGTTCTCCTCTTAAAGCCTCTGGGATGCCTCTTACAACTAGGTCTCGAGTCTTCTTTGTTCGAAACATACTGACCCCACGGCCCCGTTCCGCAAACAGGATGTTCCACGACTGTTCCTTCATTTTTTCTTTCAACTACAAAATGCAGAAGATAACAAGCATTAAGTATACTGGTAGATTCTCCTCAGGTTTCAGAGAACAAAAGTAAATTTTGCTCCCAGTTATATTCATATAAACTGGAAACTGCAGTGTTGGCATTCATATTGAAGTGTGAAATGAGTGCTGAAGCAACTCAGAGCAAAATCCAGCCTATGCAGAGCACAAATTTAGCATGAAATGCCATCTCATACATGACCTACTATTCTTTAAAGTATGTTTATAGAAGATGAGACAAGGTAGATCTAATCCAGTATCCCATCTGACAGAACCAACAACTGCCACAGCATAGGAAGGTCAAACAGACATTTCTCTGAAACAAAGCAATCGTTCATCAGGTGCTCCAGCTCATGTGAGGCTCCAGGGCTGAGACAGAGTGAATGTCACCACTACAATTTCAGTGCATGCAGCAATAAAATTTAACATTGTTAAAGCAATTAAAGGTGCTGAAAGGAAAAGTAGATTTTGTTCACTTTTGTTCAACATACTGTAAAAAGCAGGATTTAAAAATCTGGACTCCCTTTTGTCCTGCCCAAAGGGTATTTATTCTCTGATATTTCTAATATAAAAAAATGCATATCTTAATTTACTCAGTTCTGCTGAAAGACTTATTTTGAAATAAAACTTGTCTTCTTGCACATACTATGGAGAAGCAAAAGTCGGATGTTCTGCTGCAAAAACAACTACATAAATATTCTCCAGAGCATAACTTTGTTAAACAGTGGTGCAGAAGAAGGAAACAAGGAAGAAGTTAAGTCAATTTCTTAGAACATTCTCCTTGCTCCCAGAGTGTTTGTAGTGACTTTGTATCTTGAAAATTCAGACAGAAATGCAACACGTTCACTATCATAAAACAAACAGCCAACTCTTCCCTGAGGGGTGGAAGAGCCAGAGAAATTAATTCCATGAAGATAAGGCATATCATTATTAAACAAGATGAGCAGAAAATTGAATGGAACTATGAAGAAGCACCCTGTGGACTCCACATACAGAAAATGCAGATGAAAGAAGACTGGCAAAGCCCCCGAGGAAATCAGCAGCCTGGCTGGAATTCATTTTGATATACTTCACTCCTTTCCAATTCCATTCCAAAGCTGTTGGCCATTTTATCTCTTACCATTTTAGAGTCAAGGTTCTCAGCATCCTGAGGATGGTAGACAGTCATTAGTGCTTCTGTACTGACAGTTTTGTTGTTATCTCTCTGGCCTATCTTTGACTGTCCTGCACCAAAATCCTTTGGACTGTCAGTGGCAGAACCAGTTGCAACCTTGAAAAAAATTTAACAGCAGTACTCATAAATAACAAACAATCCTCCAAGAAGCAGCACTGATACCAGACCATTATTGTTCATTATATTAAGTTACAGGTGCCAGATAAAAACTTCTAAAACAAATGACAAAAAGCAGTCCCTGCTCTGCACAGCTGGGCTTTCAGGAGGCTGCACTTGGGAAAAAAAAAGCCGTCTCTCAAACAAAAAACGAAATTATGAAAGGACAAATATTCATAATGAGAACTGAGAATATGAGGATAGGGAGGCCTGACAACCCATCACCACCAAAAAAAACCCCATTCATACAGTGAACTATATAGAAAACCTGAGAGCACTTAAAAACCAGCATTACAGCTAAAGTTGTTTTTCAAAACCGGATGAAAAACAAGGTAAAAGAACCCAAACCAGAATGCATTCACAGTAGCACCACTGTCCAACTCATTCTCTTTCACATGGGCAGAGTTATTTATTTTTCCAAACCTTAAAACCAAAGGTACATGACTTATTCCTATTAACAAATTCTAAGAAATTAGAATTGCCAGAGCACTTACCTCAGTACTTATGATGTGTTGTGGACTTGCAGTTGCATTGCATTTCATTCTGAGCTTTGCCACAAGCAGTCCAAAATCTCTCACCTCTGTGAAACGAAAAGCTGTTTTCCCTTTGGTACTAATGCTGACTCCTCTGTTGGCTGGATCTGCTTTATCCACCCCTGTGACCTATGGAACCAAGGACACATACATTAAGCAAGGAATTTTACCTGCTTACTTATCAAAGAGAAAACCTGTTAAGAACACATGCGTAAATGAAACAGTGTATGAAGCACACAAGCAGACTAGGTAACACAAGTCACAAGTTGAAAGCTCAATTGTCTGTAGCTATTTTAGCAAAAGGCACTAAGTATAATACAACAGATTTTTGACAGAGAACCAGAAATCTTCAAAAAGGTTTTCCCAGTTGTGAGTGCTCAGCTTATTTGAAAACCTTGTCTCCTTCTACCTGCTGAAGCAGTCACTTTTTTTCTTACCATCCAAAAGCAGAGAAAACATGACTTTTGTAAGTAATCAAATGAAACAAGTTCTACAAGATTGAATTTCCACTGAGAATACCCTGTCAAAACAGCTGTCATAGCATATGACAGCTAGAGCTGATTTTAATTGCCATGATGGAACAGTGCAGACTAGAGCAGTTAAAACAGTTTAATCATGCAAGTTCAAGTGTGACAATGAGAATCTAGACTGACTGGCATTGCTGATGTATTCATGTTGTTAAAGGTAAAGGATGGAAAACCACTGAGCACACTGTTATAGGTAAAAAAGGAAAGACCACTGAAATGAGGTAACTGCAGTCCTGTAGAAAAAATAGTGAGGGTCTGACAGTCTGTAAGAATAAATTTAGAGCCAGCTACTTTAACACAGCCTCTTACGTTATGGAAGTCTCTATTGTTTGCAGCACTGTTTATAGATAATCAAATAAATTGTTTTATGTAGGTGGGGAACACCAAGTGTATTGCTGAAATTAGTACAGCTCACCCCCTATGTCAGGTGTCTTATGTTAGGCAGTGTGTACACAGAGCATGTAAAGCAATTACAGAGCAATTACAGAATGCAATGCCATTGTAGGCTACTGTAAAATGTGTCTGGTGTTGATGAAAAGCTTTTAACACTGGATGACTGAAATGTGGCAATGTCCCAGATCACATGAAGTCAAGACAGAAATGAAGAGGGTTGGCTGTTATTCTGCAGTCTACTATAGCACTCTAGAAATTCCAAAGCTGTGCCCCTTTGCTATATGGTCTTTACTCTGTCCTTAGAGTCTGCTGAGATTATCAGCTGTAATGGCATTGCTACTTGCTCACTTGACAACTGGATTTTCCTACAGACTTTTGAACAGACAGCACTGCTCAACTGCTGCAAAAAACTGCACTACTGAGCTAAGAAACACAGCAGTGTGATTACTAACCTTCAAAATCCTCTACCTGCTACAATTCTTTACTTTTCACCTTGAGACTGTCTCATTAATTCACATACAAGTACTAAGCAAAAGCTTTTTCATTTAATAAAAAAAAGTATTTAAAAAATTGGATTCTATACCGAGCTACAGAAATAAGAGTAAATAGAAAAGGGAAAGATGATAGAGAAACAAATCTGAAACATGAAAGCAGTTCCAGAAACCTACAAACAGAACTCCTAGATGTAGTATCCAGGGTAGGGAGAAATACATGACATCACATAAAATAAGGAGATTCTAATGAAAATCTGCTAAACTGGCATTAAATTACACAAGTGCAAAACTGCTGGTATAACTGACTCTGATTTGTAGTCTGCATTACCTCTCTCAATGGAATGATTACACTGCACAGGCTGCCATCCTGGCTAGCAAAGCAGATGTAGTTTTCTGAAATGCACATTTTCCCATGGGTGTTATAATGACTGAAAGGAACCCATAAGAAGCACTCATGAACTTCCTTCAAGGACTCTTCTTTAGGTAGCCTGAAGAATGCACTAAACTGCTCACTGTGGGCATGGCTCTCCAGGCCTCTGGAGTAAAAACAAAATACATTGGTAAGAAAGAGAGAAGAAAAATTAAGTAAGTCTTAAATGCCTTTGCAAATACAAAAGTCAAAAATATCTTGGGACAAGACAGTAAAACATCATGCTCTCCTCTCCCATAATCTATGGGGTCAATTTGGAGGGTTCAAGGTTTTTCTTGAAGAGGCAACGAAGGGCAGGACCACACCTACCTGTACATCCACTTAACAAAACATTTAAACATGTCACTATACAAGACCAGATTCAATAATGTTCTTACACAGTAGAGCACTACGGGGCCTACAGGTAGTGCAGAAAAGATACTAATAGCATTATGTGCTCTGTTTCCCCACACAACAGAATAATCCACTTAAAACTAGTTTTGGCTTGACAGAGGGTCAACTAGCTAGAAACGTAGCACATGTTGTAAACATCTGCCATGGGCTAATTCTTCACAGATAACTGCAGAAACAATATTTTGGTTGTAGAGCAGTATCCCTCTCCAGCATTGCTACCGAACTGAGGAATCAAAGGAAAAGGAAGGACCTTAACCATTAAGTTACTGATATTCATGTCCTTCCCACCACCCAAAATAATGCCGTACCTCAGGAAAGCCATGCACCCATCTGCAACTCACTGGTTTTATCAGTCACCTCCAGGGGCTTTCAGAAAAGCCATGCAGTTATCATTTACACATGTCTATTAAATTATTTCTTCCCCACCTTATCCTTCCTCATCAGGTATCTCTGGAGACACTGTAGCTCTAACATGAATTTTCTAATCCTAAATGCTGCAAGAACATATTTTCAAAATTCAAATTAATATAAACCTTTTAGTTGGAAGACCAGCACTGAAGACTTGATCACCTCCTGCCTTCATACAGACTTTGGATCCTGCCAAGTAACAACGAATCACAATGCCTCACATGGCTTTGGTCCAACATTTTAATGAGACAGTTAAGAAAATATCAGCTTTGCTGGAATTTACTATCTCCTTGAGACAAGGATTCTCTTCCTCTTTGCCTAAACAAATACTGGGCCCAGAACAAATAAACTTTAAGCAATGCATTACCTCTTGGTGATCTGCAGAGGGTCATGAAGGACTGGATCATTCTCAAATGTCTCCTTGTCAAAAAGTCTTCTAACTGCATAGTTTGCCAGCTGCTCCATGAGAAGGAATGTTTCACTAATGTGCAAAAACATGGAAAAATAATGATCTTCCCCATGGGAGCACACATGAATGCTCTCTGTCAGAATCACATTGGAAGTTTTCTCAAGTTTTGATATTTCATCCCAGGAGATAATAAGTTTTACTGAAAGTAAAAATGCAAGGAAATGTGAGTCAGTTCTCAATGTCTGCCTGTATTAAAAAAGAAATGCAGTAGTAGCAGCACTAATAAAATATAATTAAACAACATAGTCAAATGATAACACACTTGGAAAGGACTACAAACTAATAAGCACAAAATGCATTCTCTTCATATTTCCTAAAAATTAATTCCATTAGAAATAATTTCATAGAAAAACATTAAAACACACACCATGTATGACAACACAAGTGTACATCATCTTTTCCTTGCTCTTATATGAAATGGCAAACAGCAAACAAACACCATCATACAAGCCAACCCCTTTCAACAGCTCACCAATAGGGCTTCTTAAATTAAATCCATCAGGTATTGGCATGGAGAGAAACTGTGCCCTTTAGCTATGGCATTTCTCTATACAGATCAAAATCAGCTTTTAAAGGATCCTATTTTCCATTTTTCACATAAATACATTTCAAACTAATGTTACACAGGGAAAAAAAGAGTTATGTGCAATTATCACCACTGTGTAGTGCACCCATGTGAAATATTAAACCCGTGTGTGAAGAAATAACTGTAATACTCATAAATTTAATAATGCAGCATGAACTACAGATGATGGACAACTTTCAGCTACAGTCAACTTCTGCAAGCCTGCCTCCTCTCTGAAGCTTGAATTAAGGAAGCATAATAATGGATATTGACTAGTATGTTACACAAATGTATGCATTTCCATAAAGTATGTTGGCAGTTTCTGCTCATCCCTGTTGACATCTGCTCACATGGCAAAACAGCTCCCTCAGTACCTAGGAAGAATTCCTCCTAATCTGAAAGATAAGCAGTGAAGCATGAAGGGACACAGCTTAGCATCAAGGCTTACTTACTTTCTGCTCCAAGCAAAAACGAGTAGAAGCTAAGGAAGTTGGTACTAAGATACAGCCATCCTTGACAGGGCACTCTGCCCTTCCAGTAACTGCACGAGTAGTAGGTAATCAACTTCTCCTGCTCTGGTAACCCAAAACACTTCTCAAACTTCATAAGACCTTCACGAAACTTCTCAGGATCATCTTCTCTTACAAATGAATCTTTTCCCTCTTCAGCAATCAAACCCTACAACAAAAAATCACATTACTTGATGCATGTGTCTGTGTGGGTGGTTGTCATATATCCACCTGCATGCACACCAGCACAGCGTTCTCCCAACAGGAGGGTAAGTTTTAGAAGGGGAGGAAGAGTCTGAGGATCAAATCATAGGTCACAAATAAAATATGCTATTTTAGACTCATCCACCAGTCTCCCACACAGCTTAGGCAAGACACACATTCCTGTCTCTCCTCTTCTGAAACAGACATATTTTCCTCACTTAATCCCAAGAGTTCCTGGGCTAAATATTTAGCATATATAGAGTGAACAAAAATAGACCATATGTTTCCCAAGCACTGTTAAAATTGCTGTGAAATAATTTATCAACAGTTTCAGACCACTATCTAAAGGCATTTGATGTGTCATTTACCAACTGGAGCTTATGCCAAACAATCTTACTTAGTTGTGGGACAGAGACACAGGAACAATGGCACATGTTAAAGTGAACAGTCACATACCACTCAATCAGAATAGGCAGCATTACAATGCTGTCCTTGAATATTCTACGGACAACATATTATTTGTGTACAGTTAAAGGAAAAAGAATACTTAGCCTTTCCCAATTATGCCTGTTACTTACTCTTATCTTTCCCTGGACAAAGCTTGTAATGTCTTCATTAGAATCAAATACTGACAAAGTCTTCATAACATTGTGTTCTAACCACTCCCAGTGTTCTGTAATTTCTTCTCTGCTGGATCCTATTGAAAAAGAAAGTACTACTTTAAATTAGGACAGCCTTCAACCATTTCACCAAAACTATTAATCAAGAGAATACTTAGCAAATTCCTGAGTCACAGAGTAATTTAGATACAAAAGTCAAAATCACAAGTCTTAAATTTCTTGTTACCTCTTGTGAACACTGAAAACGTATTCAGTGTACATGAAACGTGCACTGCTGTGTTTTTATCTTTCAAGTCCTATGCAGCTCTATTTCTGGCCTTTAAATCCAAAAGCATCTCAGCTTTGTCAACATTATGTGGCTCAGTGCTGAAGCCTGAGCTGGACTGACAGTTCCTTCCTCTCAGCAGCACCTCCCCAACACGGACAGCACAGCACCACTGCCAACACTCTCAGTTTAATAGGCCAGAATGTGGGAAATGGGAGACCAAACCCATGAGGCTCAGCAGGAAATTAAATCTGCCTTTGATATCCTCAGCTTTGATCACTGGCCCACAACAGTTTCCAGAGCAGAACTTCAAGATTAGGGCCTGCTGTGCAAAATCCCTTACACATGTGAGGATGTAAAGCAAACATCACTGGAACCAGCGAGGCAGCAAGGACTGAGATGCCATGAGTGAAACAGGAGGGTTTCAGCAAATTCAATACAGAGTCAGTGCTTTAAAGACAGTGACTCCCCATCAGATGCTGGGGGACAGGGAGAGTGAAAGAACTTACATAGGTTTGAATAAAGGCATTCTAGAATATAAATTAATTGGCAGTTTCATCCTCCACAAGAAAGCAGGCAGTGTGATCACATACTATTGATACCCTCAAGCAAGAACACACCTTGAACGATTACTTTTTTCTCAGCTTACTTTGTAAAGGGTAATTAACCAACTTTCAATGGACTCCACAGAATTAAAGTGGCCCTGTGAATGAATAGAAATTGTTCTAAATATAGTTAAATAGTCAGACTGCATTACACTGGGTGGATCTGCAACAACACTTAACAAATTATATGAAGAGTAATTAACATAGCAATTACACTGCAAAAGTAATTCTTTTCCTCAGACTGCACATGTAGACCAATTATTTGAGTCACAATGTGAATCAGAGGCACAGAGGAGACCCAGGAATAATGAAACTTTTTTGTAATTGTTTAAATGGTTTAGGAGCACTGTTTCAGACCCTTAATATGTAACAGCAGGAACAAAGTGTCATCCCTTCAATTTCTTCACAGAAGAAACAATCTAACACAATTAGGACAATTATATTATGTGGTTTTCTGCTGTAAAGCATATCTATGCAGCACAAAATCTATATAAATTCAGTCCTAAAATGAAGATTACCCTTTGTATTTTCCCAAAGGCTGACCTGATGGCAGTAGAACTCCCCAGAGTACACTTTCGACATACATATTAAAGTACTTTTTTGATAGCCTGTCACCAGGTCTGACTTCTTCAGAAGTGGCCCTGAAATGTTATTTATTGTCAATCCACAAACTGTTCAAATTCTTTAATGCTGCCCTTTTAAAGTGACATGCAATTACATTAAATTAAAGCTACAAGAACAAATATGTATTTACTTTTCCATTCCCTGTTGATTAATAACACAACATGAAAAAGAGACAGAACTTTTACTACAAGAGCAACAGATACGAGGAAGAATTCAGCTCTGACCATGACTGTGAACCTGCACGTTTTAACTTGCAGAGACAAAGTAAACTAAAATATTAGGATAAGCATCTACTGTTACTCCTACCTACAGCACACTTTGGAATAAGCTGACCCTGGGAGTCCATCCTGAACTGTGTCAAGTTATCCTTGCACCTTACAAAAGAAAAGATTGTGCCTCTGTCACTGTAACAGTGCCCAAAGGCTTTGGTACCTGAAGAACTCCTGCAGAAAGCAAGCAATCAGAAGGTGTAATAGGAAGAGTCCACAGATCTATTCTGAAAAACTGGAACCACACTCTGCTGTCAAGCTCAAGCTTGCAAATGATTTTAAATAATTTAGAGGTCACAAGAATGAGTAATGATGTGATAGGATTAAGCCAAAAATGGATCCCATACTTTGCACCCTCCTTTTCCACTCTCTGCACCTGGCTGGCTCCCAGAGCACAGTACGTACCGCACGCGATGGACCAGTAGACTTGGGAGTCTGGGGTCTGATGCAGGATGCGAAACGGGGCGACTTTCGACGTTGAGTCCAACACTGCATCCAATGTTCCCACAAGGAGACCTGTTGAGTCCAAGAAAATGTACACAGCACAGTGAAACTCAAGTTTTGAAATGCACACTCGCCTCTGATTTGTTTCTTGGGGAACAGGAATGCTGCCCAAGCAAGGACTAATGAACTCTGAGAAAATAACAAGCACAATCGAGGAGAGCACAAAGTATTCCCAGAGGAACTTCTCTGGGATGCGATATTTTGGTCCAGTAAAAGCCATGAGGCACAAATGAGGGTGAAGAAGTTTCTTGAGATGACCCCTGTGGAAGTGACAGCCATGCAGTATGTGAAACCAGAGCACAACCAGAAATGTAACAGGGCTGTCGCAGCCTTCAATGAGCACAAGCAATAATTGAACTGCCTCTTAATTAGTCATTTACTGTTGTTCTGTGTTCCAGGCATAGGAAAGAGCCCTTGAAGACTATAATTGGCTGTCACCTCCCTGCCACTAAGTATTGAATTAGCTCCCGTTAAATAGAGTTCAGATGAAAATATACTAATCTCACTGAAAAACAGACTTCATCTCTCCAGAACCAGGACAAAAGCATTGTCTGGAAAAAGGAGGATGCATTTCACAATTACTCAAAATCATTCTCTCTCACTGTGCAGTAATAAAGATATTAGCCCAGATATTTTAACTGATCCTTTAAAATCTAAAAATCAGGAAATTCTAAAAGAAGAAAAATCAATACTGAAGAAACAATTGAAACATTTGGTTCCTGATGCACCATAAAACCTTTTCCTGTTACAACAGAAACAAAAATACAATCAGCAGATCTTATGCTTCTTTCCTGTATTTCCTATGTTTGCACCCTTCTAGCATGGCCACAGAAACAGAAAATTCAATTGAAGCAAAGTTACCAAAGCAATCACACTGGGCTCTTAGTATCCTACAGAAGAACAGCAAAAGAGGAGATGAGATTACCCAAAAAATCATGACACAATTACTCAAAGAGCTGCTGTAAAGTCTGTTCCAGAAACCTGTTGAGATCATAGAGGCAAAGCATTCCCAAAAAATGCTATTAAGAGTAGAGAGCTGGAATACAAACTAATATAGCCCCTATAGAATCTTTATATCTTTAAATACCCTTCCCTGTTTAACAGAATTATCTGTTGATTTTGATTTTTAATATTCTGTAGAAGCACTAGATTTAGACAACTTCAAATGCATCCCTCAAAAGTTATTTCGGAACTTTTAGGTTGGCTGCTTTGGTACTTTGGGTTTCACTTTCTTTCCATTAACTCCCTCTCAAATTCTGAAAGATAGAAATTGTGAAAGAATACACGGAAACAAAATAAGGCAGAATTGATAACTCTAGACATCTGCAGAGCATGGTTTTCCTGAGGATACACTTTCAGCATAGAGCCTGTGGGCCTACCTCACTGTGGCTATACAGGGAATGACTTCAGCTGTATCTATGGAAAGTTATGCACATTTATATGGCAAAAAAGGCTCTGGTTTTAGAAAACATTTTCAGTTTCATAGCTGCCTGAGTAAAAGTACTGGGAAATACCCTAGATGCTTCAGTAGATAGGGTAAAATACTCTAGAAACCAAAATAAAGGGCAAGGATCCAGAATAGCTTTGAATAACAGATGTGGTATTCCCAAGATGTCTCTAAAAGACTTGGTTAGAAAAACACCAGCATTAGCTCAGAGACGTGCCACAAAACATCAGCACTGAATTTTGCTCTCAGTGGTACCAATTTAGGGGACATACCAACTGACAGTACACATTAATAACTGCCCAGCATTTTGCCACTTGGGGTCAACACCACTTTGTCCTTCTATATTTATTTCACCAAGTACACCAAGAGAATACTAATATCGGTGCCTTTTTTTTGGTCCTTTTCAAACCACAGTCTCAAAGATTTTTATTTTCTTCTCCTGGAATAGCATCAGCTACAGCTTTTTATTTCTAAGGATCTACTTTATTTACAGCAATTTGACTACTTCCTATCCTTTGTGGGACTAGTGTAATGCAAACAATATCAGTTTCCTTTTTCTGATGAAAAATTAGAAGCAAAGAAAGCATGCTTCTGGGGTTTTTTTAAATTTTCTTTTCTGAAGCAAAGTTAGCACAGGCCTGGTCTCTCCTCAAATGCATAACAGTGCCTTTGAGGTCAATAATTAATTATATTAAAACTGGATCAGACGGCCTCCTGATTTACTACATTCAAAGTGTTAAGGAACATAAAATATTTAAGAATGTAAGGGCTCCTTACAAACAGAAATGTTCTATTAGCACCACACAGGGCAGCCCCATTGCAGCAAGGATTTTGAAGAGCATATATGGTCTACATATTGACCAATATAAGAGCATATTGGTCTACAACTGAGTTCTTGCTTTTAGTTTTATATCATCATAAAAAAGAGTTTCTGGAAAATACTGTAAAAGCTCTGCATTAGTGGCAACAACTACAGAAAGTGTCATTCTGCAGTTATACCCAGTTTCATTCCAGCAAAAACTGCTCCCTTCCATAATCTGATGAATTCACAGCCAAATCAGAGCAGAACCAAAGAGGAAAAAATGCTGTAAAACAATCAAGTTTGTGATAGAGAGCTGTAGTGGGTTGGCCCTGGCTGGATGTCATGTGCCCACCAAGATGCTCTATCATCCCCCTCTCCAATGGGACAGAGGGAGAAAAAATACATCAAAAGCCCAAAAATGCAGGTCCATTGCAACCAAAACTACCAGCCTAACTTAGCAGATGCTCTGTAACTTCCACTAAGGCTTCTCTAGTACAGGATGCAGTATCAGGGGAGAAACATAACAGCAAATATTTCTTTACAGTGACAGGATAACACTTCTTTCTATAACAGCAACTACTTCTATAGAGCATTTTGGTTCTGTTTTTAAAAATCAAAAAGCCCGAGCTTTCAATAATATAAACCATGAAAAGACATAATCTCTGTGTATTTGATTTAAAATACAGGAATGCCAACTTGTGAATAATACCTCTTTTCCAACATCTAAGACAATTCAGACAAAAACCACATCAGTTTAAGCCTTCAGAGCCAAAATATTTCATCTCATTTACAATAATTCAAGTGCATTATGGTCAGTGGTTATGACTCAGGTAAGAAAACAGCAATTCATTAAACTAAGGTGTATGTCCAACCTTGCCTCTATGCAGCAGGAAAGATATCCTTAGAAATAGGGAAAGTTACAAGAGCAACTCTGAAAAAAAGTAAGTATTGGTCTACTTGGTAAGAACAGAAAAAAGTACTGCAGATCACAGTTCACCTTTGTTTTTGTTTCTAAAAAGCTGTCTGACAGGAACAAGGAAGCACATGCTGGTAATTTTTTCCACCTGTCATCCCCAAATGTAAACATGCGTCTTAACAGAGGATTGTTATTTGTCTCACCAATACAGGCACTGCAAAATAATCTCTGCTACAGCTGCTGAAAAAAAGTATGTAGCTGACATAATTTCAGATCTTCATTAACCAGCAAATTTCCCATTTGATTCCTATCAGGGCTGAGGACCCACAGCAAGGAAGCCACACCAAAATCTCTGTGTGCTAAAACACCAGCAGGGATAAATGATTTCTGCCCAGACCAGGAAGTTTGGAAAAGCACACACCTTTGTGCTGCAGACTGGGTCAAGCTAGCTCACAAGGTTCCTCTCTCATTCTGCAGTTCTTACCAAAAAGAAATTTAAGTTTGTACAAAGATCACCAAGTACTTTTTTAACGGGTCCACTATGAAATTCTGTTAGAGACAAGGTTCTTGCCATTGACATCCACAACTAATACTTGACCATAGTTCCTTCTGTCAGATGCCAGAGAAGGAAAATTTCCCCACAGCCCACATCCCTGCCCAGTGCTATCTCCCCCTTCTCCCAAGCCCCTGTGCATCCAAGCCAGCCAGCAGTGCCCCACTCAACAAGCCACAGCTTTTAAACAGTGGAAATACCAGCAGGGGCCTTTGACAGACTTGGGATGGCAACAATTGCCACAGGAGATCCAGGACTTGGGAAAGCCCCAGGTTTCCCCTACCTTTTTGAGCATGGCACAGGGAAGACTAGTTCCAACCATATATTTATTCCACTGATAAGTTTTTCTCCTCTCAGAGTTGCATTTTACTTATCTTTCTCAAGCAGAAAGAGGCAAACTGAAACAGCAGAAGCAGGAAATAAACAATTGGTTTGTTCAAATTTCAGTGAGATGTTGGAATTTTATGACACCAAATACTCATTTTCATCACTACTCCCAGTATACCCATCTCCTAATCAAGGTCCTGCCTAAATTAGAACCAAAGCTAGAGTTCTGTGGCCAGCATGCTTAATCTCACTAGACCTTAGTTACAGCACATGTATTCACAACTATATTGTTAGCCATCCACTCTGGAAAACCTGATCTGGAAAACCTGTCCCAGAGTGGCTCTACAGGAGACTAAACAACCAGAGGACACGGTCACACAGTTGTATTGTCAGACAACACACTTTGGGACAGCCCACTGTATGATAAATTACCCAATGGAGCACCTCTCAGACAGGTTACAGCATCTGTATACTTAAGGGAGCTCTAAAACAAAGAGAATGAAGTGTAAAGCTAAGCAGGTACATATCTGCAGGGAGGGAGGCCAGGCTGAGCACAACCTGCACAGGGTATTTCTGGATCTGTTTACAAGTTAGCCACACAGCCAAACTCAGAAGTGTGATGTATGTGCACACAAGCCATAACAGCTCCCTGTGTCATCTACAGACTACAAACTGGTCCTGCCCCCATCAGTCCACAGGGGTCCTACAAACAAATCCAGACTTCATTCTATTCCCAGGACAACACCAGAATTCCCAGCCTTCCTCCAGGTAAGCACCTCTGTTGACATCTATCTTTTGCTCCTTTGTCTGTACCTTTCTCCAGGTACCGGCTGCTTCGTCAAAACTTCCCTCCTTAAAGCCTGTCTTACCAACTGTACTCCTGTATTTTTGGGAATCCTTTGTCACATCCCCATTAGTGCTATTCAAACCCTGCAGCACCTCCCATCCTTGTTTCCACTCCTGTCTTGAGGCATCACCCCTCTTCCCTTGTGACTCGGTCTTGCACTGCTGCCTCCCTCTTTCACTCCTAACTCCCAATCCCTCAGTGCTGCCAGTCAACCCTGGCCTTGTCTCACCAGCTCTTCAGGAGAACAGGATTGTACTGGGACATTTGGGATGATTTCATAACACAACAGCTGTGCTTTGCTTTTTCCTAAAGAAGTGCTAATTTTTTCAAGTGACATGCAGCAATATCAAATTAAGCCCAGGCAAAGCAAATCATGCTGGCTTATACCTAGGAGGTTTGAATATTTCCAAACCTGGAAACATAAATGTAATTGCATTTTTATGCAACTGTCTTGTTAATCTTTCTTAATCACAATTTTAATTCAAGAACGTCTCACTCCTTTTGTTTCTGTCCAGGGAAAAACGTAACTTGCACAGAAGAATCTGTAAGAATTTACAAGAAAACTTACGGAAATAAAATGTGCAATGCCACATAAAAAAATCGCAGCTACAGCAACTATCCCATCCAAGTGTTTTTCCCACACTGTCAACAGCCACCAAGAACAGGAGAGCAGTTACAGAAGCCTCACCTTCACCAAAACCCAAAGGGCACTTGAAGGGCCCAGCTGTCTACCCAGCTGTAAGCCTATGAGCAGGTTTTCAGAACAACTTATTCCAGTTCTCATTGTTCCACTTTCATCACAGTCCTCAAATGAATTTTATCATACAGAAAGTCAATCTTCACAGCAACTTCTTTCCTTGGCTTCCAAATATATCGAGGTAGAGAACAGGCCATCAAGCCTGATCCCCACATGACTTCCACACTTGCAATATATCACCCTTTGTTCTAAGCCAAAGCCTGACATTACCCATCTGCTTATAATACTATTATATGCATAGCAACCTGGAATTTTGGGATGCTTTCTTTTACACTTTTCATGTGCCCTCCCAGTGGTTCATTCAGATGCCAATGAAGAATGACCCACGTCCAGCTGCAAGGGCCATTTCTATATCTGAAATTCACCAGTCAGAAGTTTGAACCTTGTAGTTTTGTTCAGTAAAATTAATAAATGCTTCCACAAGACAATTATGCCTCATATTTAACATAGCTTGCTTTAGGATGGCACAAATTAGAGAGAGCCTAGAAAATCTACAGAAATGCAAAACACTCGAGAACCACATCCCAGTGAAGAATGACTTCATGCTGATTCCCTGTAGCATTTCTCCTTGACAGGGTCAGTGACAGATGCCACCAGTCTATAAAGGAGTCAGTTCTATTCAGAATAGCTGCCACTATCACAGAGGTCTCAGCAGTAGCTAGGGCCCCTGCAGTGCCTGATGATACAAACAGACAAGAATTATAAATAGAAATTCAGTTCCATAACTTGAAGTTCTCATAGAATAAAGTTTATTATACGATGGTCAATTTCCTGTCCCACCCCTCTGTCACTTTCCTGACCCACCACTGCTGACAAGTTCTATCAAATCGTTTGCTTGCTTTTGAAACAAGCAATCAGAAATGCCTGAGCAGGAGTTCATCTCAAGCAGCCCCAGATGCACGCAGAAAAAGGGATTTGGAAATGAGCATCTTGCCAAAGCAAGACCGATCAGTCCTTCTTCAGACGTGTCCGCCTCCACCAAGCCGCCCATGGAGCTGTGCCGGACTCCGCTGGAGCAGAGGCTCTTCAGCCCGTGCCGAGGCTGGGCTGTGCTGCCCACAGCTCCCCGGTGACGCGGGGATCCAGAGCACCGGCCGCCCCCAGCCCTGCCGGGTGCCCGTCCCCGCCGGACTCTGCAGCCCCTAGGGCCGCGCTACCCAGGGAAAGGAAGGCGAGAAGAGCCCCATGAGAACCGCAGGAAGGTCCGGGGCTCCAGAACTCGAGCAGGTCCCCTTCCTGTCCCTCTGGCTGGGGGCTCCGGGGCCGAGAAACCCCCGTCCTCCCGCTCCAGCCCTGCCCCGGCCCCACGGGGGCAGTACCTGCCAGCCCGCCTCCGCCCTCCTCGCCATAGCCCCGCCGCCTCTGCAGCACGAAGTACTGGTTGGAGCGCTCCTGCACCCACAGCTTGAGGGCATTTTTCAGCAGCACCTCCTCGGGCTTCAGCCACATCGCGTGGCCCCTCACAGCGCAGCGCTTCCACCGCCGTGCCCGCTCCGCGCTCGCAGCTGCGGTGCCAGGCAGGGGAGGGCGGGGTTCCCAAGGCATGCTGGGAGCTGTAGTCCTTGCTGCCAAGGGGCCGCTCTGCGCTGCTGCAATAGGACTACAACTCCCGCCGGCTGTGCGCTCCTCTGCCTCGGGACTACAGCCCCCGTCGGGCCCTGCGTGCCCGAGCCGCGTGGCGGCGCGGGGGTGCCTCGCAGCCCCGGCGGCCTGTTCCGGACCGGGGGCCGGGGATCCCGGCTTTGCTGCGCCCCGGAGCGGGGTGTCGAGTCCCGGCTTTGCTGTGCCCTGGAGCGGAGATCGGGGGTTCCGGGTCCCGGCTTTGTGCGCCCCGGGGAGCGGTCTTCTGCCGCTCCCGCACACAGCACTGCACCTCCCCTGCCCCAGGCGGGGCAGAAGCTGCTGCGGCCGCTCTGCCCATGGCACAAGTCCCGTTTTCAGTTCCGGCCAAATCCGACTCCATTTTCAGTCCACAGGACAGACAAACGTCACTAGAGACGGTGTTTGGCGCCCAGGTGTGTTTTCCAGTCAGCGCTCGGCCTGGCACTGCAGGCGCGGTTTGGGGCGCAGAGAGAGAGGCTGGAAAAAGCACAAAGAAAAGCTTCAGAGGGCTAAACGCCCCACTGCCTACTCTGTTCCAGTCTCTGGTGCCGAGGACTTCCCAGAGTTACCATCTTTTCCTACCTCCATGCAAGATTCACTCCTGTTCCTAACACAGTCTGTCATGCAGTACACATGGAGTGAGTAGATCTTCCTGTTTCCCAGGAACTTCTGTGCACTTTCTTTAGCACTCTATTTCCAGCATAATTGACCTTTGGAAGATTTTCAAGGATAATGCTTTATTGATTGTGTGTCACACAAAAAAAATCAGCATACAGTTGTTTAAACTCAGCCTCTACTTTGAGCTCTTTCTAAAAAAAAATTATGCACATTATGCACTAACTGTGCATTGCAACCTTGGCACTTTTGCTTTATCCTGCCTTCCTTCATGCTTTTCAATAGTACTTCACTACCAAAAATGCTGCTAGCACTGGTCTATTTGTGAGCACAGGCACAGTGAGGTTTTGCCAAGCAGTCACAGAAATTATTTGGCAATGCCCATCTACTTCCAGCTGCATAAGCAGCCACCTGCCCAAAGGACCAGTGTAAAAGCAGACCCAAGTGTGCAATTACATTTAACTCACAGGAAGCTTCAAAAATGGGTGAATTGCACTGGCATAAGACTTTTCTTCCTTTACTTTCAGTCACTCAGTGCACCACAGCAATAGAAGCTGTGGAATTGAAGAGCTGTACTTTGGGGACTGAATATAGATTTAACTATTACAAGTCTTCTACTTGTTTTTATAACAGAAGAGGAAGCAACAAATTTCTGGTGGTCTACCATTACTAGAAAGGAAAAATAAAATAGAAGTCCTTAGCCAGCACATGGTAACTAACACAGATCAAATATTAATGATAGTCCCTGATGCCCTGGCACACAGCTCTTCATGAGGCAGCATCTTCAATCCCCCACCTGAAGCCACGAGTAACAGACATTGCTGCGGATTTACCAGCTGAACTGATTGAGTGGTTCCTGCATGGATCCTGCTCCTCTAAGAGCATTCCCAGAGAGAGTGTTTACCATTTAATTTTCCCCAATTAGACAAGCCCCTGGATACATGAAACTAAGAACCTAACACAGATCTTCTAATTCAGATGCTAATTTTAAGGAGAGATGCCCTTGGCATTTCCTACCCAGAGCTTGCCTTTTGGTGATTCACGCACACACTGGACATGTTAGGACGTGTTGCTTGCTTATGTAACATTCCAACTTCGTTAATTAGATAAATATTTAACAGTAAAATGCTACTGCTTGGAAAATGTCTGGTTTGTATTTCTCTCCATGTTTCAAGGTCTTGAATGTCTTTCTTTTCCAGTTCCCTCAGGCACTGGATTCTTAATCAAAATGATGCAGAGAGTACTCCTCTGTGGGCATGGAGGAATTTATTTATAGCCACTTCAAAACCTTCTTAATCAGTGCACAATCATGCTGCAGTGTAATCAATGCAGTCTACAGCAACACAGATCCATTTAGTGCTGCAGAATTTTTCTTTCACTTATTCAAGACTTATCCTAGAAATTGTAAATTACTTCCCTCAAATAACCATGTCAAGATACATAAATAAATAGCTATATAAGTAAATGTTGGCTTCACTCTGTATAACCAACAGTTGAACAACCAGTGCAGAGTTGCTCTAGGAGTATTACGTAATTTTTAGTTCACACGGCATGAACGCTGCAACTTGAGTTCAATTTTCTCTGGAAACCAAATTAATTTCTGAAGCCAGTAGATTTTCTTTGATCTCTTCCAAATTGCAGACATTACACCCCTGCAGAAGAGGAGCCCCATTCACATCTGCACAGGAAAGGCATCAGTCTAAACTCGAGTGAAAAGGCAGGGCTACCTTCTGTGCTGATGTGTTGGAAAACATGGAAAGAAATTACAGGAAATCACACAGGCAAGGTACATGTCTTTATTTATTATGTCCAACTGTTAGGCCACTTGAGAAGTGCAGAATTTTCCCTCTGAAGACTGAGATGGACTATATCTCTCCATTTTATGGCAAGAGTCCAACTGCCCTTACGACTCAAACTGCTTTTATATGTTTGCAGCCCTCATCACAAGTCCTGCTTTTCCCTTTAAACAAAATTCTCATCTGAAACTATATTTCTATAGGGACACCTGAAAATTTTCCTCAAGATGAGAAAATGGTATTATTTTGATTTGAAATTTTAAATTAAACTCTGCTATTGTAAAGCCTGATTTACAAGAGAGCACAGTAATCCAGCACCAAGCCTCCCTCTCCTTGCAGGGGTAAAAACCATTCCCAGTCCCCCTTTGAGGGCACACAAGTGTTTGACTGAAGTGTCTAGATCAGAGCAGTCCTGAGGGAGAGGGTTAACTTCCTCCCTTTCCCTAGGGAGTGAGTAAACACTTGGACATGCCACGAGCCTGCTCAGTTTGCTCTTTGGGGACAGAAGAATTGACATGTCTGTGTGACTCAGTGGGAATATTCCCAGAGTCAAAAGGCAGACATTTTAGCAACTGTACCACTTGTAGGCTCATTATGTCCATCATCTTACACATGAGCATTAGTGTACCTATAGAAAACCCAAAAACTACTGCACAATAACAACAGGATTTTATTGCTTTTCAGGAACAGCCCTAGCCCCAGGCACATTCCTGTTGGCTTCTTGCTTACAGGAAAGAGTCTGTCATGCCCCAGCCCGCACACACGACATAAACACGTATACACACGACCCAGAGATGACCAGATCACCAAAAACAAGTGAACATTCCCCTAAGTAGGGCTGGTAAAGACAGCTGCTATCCATGGAAACTTGGAAATACAAAAAAGTGAGAGTGGATCTTTTAAGTTTCTTTAAGGCAGTCTGACAGCAACAGACCCAAGTTTAGTATCAAGATGGTGTTCACAAAATTTACACTTCCATTTTTAAACCAAATCCCTTGCATAGCTACTAGTTACAAACACATCTGCACATCTAAGAACATGGCAGACTTGCAAGTTAAGCTGCAAAACTGGAGAACCATTAAGTTCTGCTTAGCAGTAGCTCAAATACTGCTCAAGTTCTCATGTGTTCCTTTAGCAGTGGTCACATTTGATACAAGAATCCCTCTGAAAATTTCCCTCTGAAATAAATATCTTTGAAAATTAGCATAAATGTCTCGAGCAAGCAAGCCTGCCTAGAGAGATCACATACACATCACCTGGTCCCACAGCAGTACGGGTTCATCAGTGGGAGCTTCTGCACCCACCCCACTTTTCTCAAGGAATGCACTGGTGCATTCCTTGAGAAAGGGCTGTGCATTCACATTACCCTTAGAAATACAAGTACTGGGGGAAAGGCAGGTTTGTTGCTCTTAAAAGGCAGTAAATTTAAAGCTTGAATTTTACAAACAAAGCAGCCCAAAAAGTGCCTTTCAGTGTATTGAATTGATCTGAATCCCTTCCCTTTTTTTCCTTGAACATCAAATTTTGCTCCTATTGAACACAAAACTGGCAGATGATTTCATGAGACTGTATCCTCATAAGATTCTACTACATTGCACCACAATAAATTTATACCAGCTTTGTGAAAGGGAAATGGAATGAAGTGATCAGGAGCTGCAGATTTACTGCTTGGCTGTTCCTTTCACTGCTCTGCACTTCAGAGTTAGAATAAAAAGGCAATCACAGCAAATGACAGCTTCAGAGTGGAGTCTGATTATAGTCAGCTTTGCAACTGGAGCTCAGAAAGAACCAACTGATATTTTCTAGACTACACTTGGAACTGAGCTAAAAAGGAAATAAAAGACTTAACTGCTCCCAAGCCAGCCAGGAGAGCAACAAGCTTTTACTGCATATCATAGTAGAGTACAGAATAAAGGACAAGTAATAATTTTTAAATTTTTTTTTTTTTCCCAAAGCAAACATAGACTTTGGAGTAAGGAAGGGATGCTGAGCAACCTGACAAAGGAACAGTGAGAATGCAGCCAGTCTGGTCTGAAGTTCACATGGCAAACTGCCTTGTGCTGAACATGCCTACAAGCACAATTCAGCAGCTCACTGAACACATCCTAAGGTGCTTGGATTTTCTTTAACATGGAGTACACCTAATAGGTTTCAGCGTCTCAACACAATTTCAATCCATGTAGGTGTAGCATCCTGCACATAACTAGCACTCCTTATTCCAATTACTTTGAGCAAACACTGCTTCTTTTTGGCCTCCCAAAAGAAGGATGCGTTTCGAGGTTGTGGGACAGGGCAAATTCAGCATCTGCTTCCATGAGAGCTGGTAATATTTTATGTCAGTCAGGATCATCAAAAATAGTGTTTTATTTACATTTACATTTTCATATTCAAATTCAATACAAATTATGAAATATTTACAGCCATTTCATTTGTACTATAGCTAAGAAAATGCATTGCTTTCCCCCGCCCCGATTCTTAAGTTATTTATTGGAGGCTCTAAGACAAAACCCTACTAAACAACAGAAACTAGTAAAAGATGCAGAGGTAAAAAAATAAAGTGCATTTATAAGATGTCCTTAGTTACCCTCACTGGACAAGGCCAAGTCACTTACTATTGAGGCACTCAGTGTTTCTACTTGACCCCATCTCAACTCCACACAGAGGACAGACAGCTTCTCCAACCCTCTGTTACACTCACAGGACATTGGCTCTCCCTGCAGCTTGTGCACTTGAGTAAGACAATGTACAGCAACAGTCCAGCATTTTTCAGAGGCTGGATAATTTCTGAACAAAACACAGCAGATCCTTTCGTAAGAATCTATCCTTCCATCTTCGGCTGAGTCTTTCCTGAAGTCATCCCAGACTCCCACAAAGCCAGGGCTCTGGCATATTGCTGGTGCTAGAGATGGTTATAGCTCCTCAAATCACTTGAGGAACTTTCAGACTAACAAACCAACGTTAACAAGGTTTGAAAAGTTCCTGCAGTTGTTCCCTTTACAGTAAGTCAGATTTGGCCTGTCAGCTTGCAGCTCTCTTTTCTTCCCCTTTAGGAATGTGTGGTTGGCAGGTTGGAGTTGAGAGGTAGAGAATCAGTCGGTTACTAGAGAACCAAAGACACTGTGGACAAAATCCAGTTTGACAAGCATTAGTTTGCACTTTTGTCCTATCAAATTAGTGCACTGAAACATTAAATACCATGTTGCTTTAAACAAAACTGTCTCATAAATAAGCATTAGAACAGATCAAAATAAATTTGTTTACAATGAAAATCCACTTGAATGAAAACAATAAACAACAAAAAAACCCAACTCAAAACGATTCCCAGTGGAAACGACTATGATGTAAAAAATCTTCTCAAAGAAACTTAAACAGCTCAAACACAGTAGAGAAACTTCGCTGAAGATGGAATTTTTGTTTTAGTTAAATCTGCTGGTTTTCTTTATATTTAAGACAGCTTTATCTAGAGACTGTTAAGACTCCTGTGGGAAATACAGTTTTAAGAAAGGCAAACCATACAATTATGATTTGGACAAGTCTATTTATCTAAACATTGCCAATGCAGTATTTTCTGCAACAGTCTTGCAACTTTTGGTTTATATGGAATGGCAGTAGGCAGCTCCTTGCAGAAGGCTTGCACCATGTGGCTGGGCATGTTCTTAGAACGTGACTTCACAAACAATCCTGCCTTCAGAAACTTGTGTTTCATCTCCCTCAAAACCCGGGTTGTCACCATGTGAAAGGACAGTCACAGTGGAGGGCTGGGATTCTTCACTTACAGGATGTGTGTTGTCATCTGTCCAGAAGAAAACCAAGTCAAGACAAGTTAAGAAGTTCCACAGCCAAGAGTTCCCACCTTAAAGCAAACGACACAAACTTGATCTGCGCAAGCTCAACTGCTCTTTTCCTGCAGAGAGGGAAATCCAAAGCCATGCTCCAACTACCTCTCTCCTGCTGCCCCTTGTTAGTTTGGGAGCCCATTCTTGCCACTGCCTGTCCTTTCTGGAGACGCCTGCTCAGCTCAGTAGTGCTGAAGTTGTGTGCTTAAGCCACAGAAGGCTACAAAATCCAACTAGGAGGGTATTAACAGGTCTTGTATCTTTAGGCTGCTGAAGGCAGGCATCAAGAACAATTCCTAGAGACCAGGCTCAGGATAAACTGGGGTGGGGGCCTGTGCTGATTTGGAGAGGAGGGCCTTCTCTCTACAGACTAGCCTTGTCTGGCTGATGTCCCTGTGTGTCCTTCCCACTCCAAGTGACAATACACGAGAATGACCCATGTAATGTAATGACCCAGCATGCCTTGAGTTGCTTAGAGGGATGCAATTTCAACTTCTGATGTTTAGCTCATAGGAAGTGTCCTCTTCTCTACTGGGGTGCTTCAACAGGGCACTCCCAAACACATGCCACTTGCTGTAGCAACACGTCCTGCAGGAGACAGGCAGCAAATCCCAAATTTTCCCATCAGCTAGGCCTCCCTAAGGGAAATAGAGCATCCCCTTCCTAAGGCCATGCCACAGTTCAGGGGATGGTTGCTTTCATTTCTTTACCTGCAACCTGTTAATTTTTAAAGCCAACAGCAACACTGAGTATGTGTTGGTAGAGCTGAGCACTAAAAAGACATTTTCAATTTGTTTGCTCTTGTTCAAAAAGATAAAGTATTTGGAAAATCTGATATTCTTTACAAATTAACACTCTCTAAAGTGTTCGAGGATGACTCAGCCTTGGCAAATCTGAAATTCAGTTGAAGTATCTGTCTTCTCTATCTTGCACCATCTAAGCTAGAGCAAGACTGACTCCCCACAAGTTTTCTGTAAGTAACTACTTAAAGCAGACAGATCTAGTAGCAAAGCAATGCTCACTCATCCAAATTAAATCTCCAGAGACAAAGCAATAAGGGACATCTTTAGAAAAATCTCTTTGCTCTTAAAGTAGTAAGCCTCTGACTTGGAACTATTCTTTCATAGACTTCGGCTTTCAATTCACATAAGGTTGTGTTTCATTTGAAAACAAAGACCAAGTGTCAGAGCTAAGGGCTAAAACAAAAGGGAAGATAAAGATAACCCTGAAAAACAAAATATTCAAGCCCTGTGAGATGCTATGAAGGCAACTCCCCCTAATTCTCAGCCTAAGCAGCCAAGTGCAAATGATCTAGCAAGGCAGATGAAACAGTAGACATACTTTCTGATGGTGCGTGTGCCTCCTGAGCAGATTCATCTGGTCCCTGTACAGAATCATATCCTGATGATGCTGTTTCACTAAGATTGTCCTCTTCATTAACTATAGTGACAGTGGATAGAGGTCTTTGGCCACTGGATCCTGGGGCTTGCACAGGCTCAGACTGTGGTTCTACATCCATCTTTGTGAAAAAAAGAGAAAATGGTTAAATTACAACTTGGCAGGAGGGTGCATCTTTCTGGGAGAACAATGCCTGCAAGGACTGAGACCGGAACACGTTTACACTGAGGGAAAAACATGAAATGGAATAAAAGCTCTGCTGTTAACCTCTAGCATCAGAGGTGAAAACCAGTTACTGCCTAATTGAGTGGGAAGTTCAGACACAGCTTCTGCATTGTTTACCCAGTATCAGGAAAAGAGTCTTCCTTCCACTCAGTGCAGATCTGCCTCCCCCAGGCAAACTCTGGCTTACATTTTAGGTGGTCCAGGCAGCATCAGGCACTGGCAACAGCATCTTCCTCTGGCACTTGCAACAATGAGCAATTACAAAACACATCAGAAACTCCTGATGTATCCTAGGAAATCGTGCAATTCCAGAAATGTCGTACATGCTTACACATTCACTTTTCAAGGGCTCCGGGTACTGACAACTGAACAGAGGCTGGTTTCAGGGACAGTATGAGTTGTCAAGGTCTGCCCAAAGATTTGACAAACACCCTTAGCTGTAAGCACAAGAGTTAAGAGCGATTCTGCCGTCAGGCATGAGTCAGCTTTGGCTGACATTCTGCACAAGCCCTTAGGTGATACCAACTCACACTAGGTCAGCTGCAAGCTTCCCTAAAAGGGACACCGCAATTATTCCTATAGCATCTGGCCACAGACATGGCAACACCTGTGCTTATCACCTGCACTCTAGAGGCAGCATGAAAAAGCTCAAGATGTGGTCACACCACCACTGTAACACTGCAACTGGCAGCTGCCATCACGACAGGCTGCTGGCTTACCTCAACACCCAACACTTTGAGGATGTCACATTTGCACAGAGGACATGTCCCGTGTTCCAGAAGCCAGGGGTCAATACAGGTCTTGTGGAAGACATGGCTGGTGGAAGAAGGTAGCCAACAGGTTAGGTTTCATACCAGGAAGATTGCTCATATGCCAGCTATGAAGGACCCTTTTGTAATACCAAGAATTTATTCCTTCTAGAATGGATGACCTTATTTGCCACAAGTTTGCTGAAAGTTATGGATAGTTGATCTTTCAACCTGTAGCGGGTTTGTGCTTATTAGTATCCCGATACAACTTGCTAGAATTCAGTATTATCATTTTTGCTACACCTAAACAGTCTAAAGCTGTTTTTCCAAAACTGTGTACAATGCATTCTCAGCTGACAATTTAAATGATACAACTATTGACATCTCAGCCTTAGCTTTAAGGTTGACTTCTGTCATGCAGATGCAGATGACTAAACAGCCTTTGCTTCTGTTGTAATTACATAGACAAATCATCTCACAGAGTTATGTCCTCAAGATAAACTGTACTCCCACCCATTTAATGTGTCTGTGCAATCACAGTGTATTCCAAGTGGATATTTGGCAAGCTGTACACTCAAGAAAGTAAATATAGCTCAGCCATCACAGATGCAAATGTGTGCTTCTATTAAGACACTCAATTCCACAATGGGTTTAAATTAGGCCACAGATTTAGGAGGATGACTTGATATCCTGTAATCTGCCTGTTCCCTCAGCCTGAATAGGAGCAGCAAGGCAAACAAGCACTGCTCAGTATTAATCAACCCTATTATGAGGTAAGTGCAAAGATCACCAGATCCAGTGCTCAGCAGCCTACACTCCAGTAGGATCCAAGGATTCTCCAATTCCGCTCACATAATCAGCACTTCCTTCCAGCTGCACCAACATCATGTTTAGAATAAAACCTGAAACTTTCATGACGCCTATTTTAAGTCCTTGAACTTAATACTGGACTTGTAAACCTCTGCAACTATAAATGCCTTCAGTTTGACTCTCTGGACAAGAATGCCCTTGGCAAATACCCACACCCCCAGGGACTCAGATACCACCAATGTAATTCACAGGAACACTCCTTTGATTGGTTCTTTCATAGACACAGTTAAATGCTTTCAACAAGTAGGGTCTCAGTGTTGAGGTCAACCACCAAAATCAAGCATGTTCTTGCAGTAAATATCAGTTTAAAACTCACGTGAGGGAGAATTTAATATGGTTGATACTGGCAGATACCACCGCTCATGAAGATTTATCAAGTCCATGAGTCATTTTAAGCTAGCGTGCCTCTGAGAGCTACATTTGGGCCACAGAGGAATGAAAGATCACAAACGTATGTAAAAGCAGTCTCAGAGCAAAGGCAGCAAATTCGTGTATAAAAAACACAGTCAAAATATGTTACTCCACTCTTACCCAAATACACCACGCTTTGTTTGCAGGTTCATACCAAGATTAGCAGGGTTTATAGGGAAATAATGAGAAATGAGGTCTCCTATCAGGCAGAGTGTCTGGAGCCTGTCTATAAGTTTCTGTAATCATGGCACTTAGTCCATTACTAAACAAAACTACCCACAAGCATAAACATGACAAGACAACTGGATACTCATTAACATACATGCCTGAAAGGCTATTCAGTTTGAGGTTTTTTTTTAAGTATTAAGCATTAAATCAAGGGAGTTGGTTGATAACACCTTAGCAGACCAACTTTGTATTACCAAAACAGCTCAGAGGTCCTACTGCCTGGGAGCAGAGAAAGCCTTTGCAAAACTGTACCCTGGTGCCCAGGTAACTCCAGCTGAGATTTGCTAATGTTTGACAGCACCGCTCAGCACACAACAGCAGCTACCCATTTTTCTGTTCTTCAGAACTTCATTTTCCTACATCAGAATGTTTCCAAGTGCTTTTTGTAACCCTCCCTGAGGGCTATGACACCTCTTCCTTTGCACAATTTGGGCAGTTCATGTGGCAGCCCTCTGATTTTAAAAGCTTGGCCAGAGCAGTCCCAGTCATCAGGCACAGAGGGAAATCCCACAGAACAAGTTTCCTTAAGCCCTGAGGCAGCGTCATTGCTCACCCTAGGAACAATCACATTAAAGCCTTAGTGCTTCACTACTGGGCTTCCACAGCAGCACAGCAGGGAGATACAACAGGAGAGAATTATAGAGAAATGAACTGCTATCGCTCTATTTTGGTCTCTGTTTCAGAGGATGGATACAAGAATAAAAATGCTTTCTTCTGAACTACAAAAGCCAGCATGGTTTAACAAATTTAGCAGAAACACAACCCTCTTAGTAAACAGTAATTTAAGGGACAAGAAATGAGCAACATTTTGCCAGTTACCTGCAAGTTAGTGGTAACATTCTTATACACCAGCAAAGGAAGAAATCCTTAAAAAGTCCTGGCATCCCACTGAGGCACACTATGCTCTGCCAAGTCATGTGTGTCAATCCACTCACAGGGGAAGTGATGAACACAGGCCATTCCGGCACACTACAAATGTGTATTCACACTTTTCTGTTGTTCAAAATATTGCTTTGATAAATATTCAAGAATTCTCACTGTACAACAACTTGATGCAAGTTTGTTAACAAACATGGCAGAATTTTGGATAAAGGGGCAGTTTGGAAGACAACTTACTTGCAAGTCAGAACACGCATTACATCATTCGGCTTGTACTGCTCAAAGCACACAACACAGGAATCTCCATCTGGACCAGTTTCCTAAAACAGTGAAATGAATTTACAGCTTTACCACACTTTTAAGCTTCCTGTGAACTCCAGTCAAATTTACTGCAGATGAAGGGGTCTTGCTAGAGTCACCCATGGTGATCCCCAATACCATCTTATATAAACACACTTTGTGGATTACTCACAGTCAAGCTGACACTTCAAAAGAAGCATTGAAAGTTTAAACCCATGGTTTAGAATTCCAGCTGAAACTGTTAGTGGAGGCACTAGTGTAGAGGTTTAGAAACTGCTGCCTCCAGTTTTAGTTACAAGAAGAGCCAGGGAAGCTGATTAGATACTAGTTCATGTTTAAGCATCCATGCCAGCAAATTAGGTCCTCTCACATCAGCAAGAGTACAAGCAAGCAGCTAACAAAATAAACTGATTTATATGAATATAAGTCTCGAGGCCTGGAAAAGGACCTGGTCTGAAAGAGGAACTGTCTCTGCCACCAAGAGTTACAGGCTCAGAGAGACTCCTGCATCCTGCTCCAATACTCGGGAACTCCCCAGGTTTCATGCAAAGGCTGTGCTGTAATGCAGGGTCTCACAGGCTCAGTCCTACCTTGTCCCCTTCCTGCAGGGTGCGCAGCTGCATCTGTTCAATGGCCTTCTTAGCCCTGGCCCTCAGCCGCCGCTGTGACACAAAGCAGACCCGGTCAGACACAGCCATTTTTCTGTTCACTTACTAATACTTACCCAGGTGCCTACTGCAGCAGGCAACAGTTTTAAACCCCAGATGTTATCAAAACAAGCCAAGTAAGCATGACCGTACTATTTGGAGACAACATGAAACAGAGTTTTGGGACATACTGATGCAGTTCCTGACTGGATGACACACCAAGACAACATTTACATCTGCTTTGGTTGTACCTAACCTTTTCACAAAGCACAGGAATTATAAGGGTTTTTTGGTTTGAGAAGATGCAAGATAATACCTTAATCACATTAGACCAAGCCAAAACAGAAGCCTTCAAACTGACTTGGTACAGAAGACTGAACACTGAGTTCAACAATCAATTGTTTTATGTTATACTCACTTTAGGCCACCTTCCTGCCACAAACATTCTGATGAAAACTGAGAGAGATTCTTTACCAATCAGCCCACGTAGCACCCTGAACTACTCCTCTGCTTCCACTGCTTTACAGCTTGCTTGGCAACTGTTGCTGTCCAGCTGCCACTGCAGTACCTGGAATTAGCCCAGGAGCCAACCTCTGTGTAAAGGTCACAGGTTGGTGCTGTTCCACTGACTCAAAGAATAGGACTGTCCTCTCCCCACCCAGTGCACTTCAGGCAGCTCTGGCAGTGCCATCCCAATACAACACTTACCTCAGGGACAGACTAGACTCAAGTTTTGCAGCTAACCAAAAAGCCTCTTTCCAATTCCACTGCTCCGTGTAGGAGCCCCGCACTGTTGGCTTTCCAGTATTCCATCTCCTTAGGCATTTTAGCTCAGTTACATGAAACTTTTCCAAGTGCAGTACTGGTGGCACAAGTACAGAGGGACCAGTGGGAGGAGGGCTGTTGCTGACACCTAACAATCTTGCAAGGACTGGCCATTCAAGTCTGCATAAGATTCCTCGTGCTGAAGCAGTTAATAGCAAACAAGTTGATTTATACATCCCCCTGGGACCCTGTCAGATAGTCCTGGCACAAAACGAGCTATTTTAGTATTAGCATTCTTTTTGTGCCCCAAGATAAGAGTATCCATGTGCATGCTTTAAAAGTTTAATAGCTGACAGCTACTAACAAGAGACACATACAATCCAAAGGTGAGGAACCCAGACATGCAGATTTGTTTAGAAACAAGAACTACTGATGTTTTCTTGGAAGCTTGTGAAGTTCTGCTGAAGACATCAATATATGTTTCTGTATGTCACTTAACTTTGAAATGATATTGCCCTTGTCAAGGTTTGAGACTGAAGCCACAGAGCAGCAGCAGTAAACATACTGCTGTCTACTGAGGCCCCCAAAAGTCTGAGCAGCAAACAGGGTAACATCTACAGAGCAGGAATGCAGCAATCTAAGTACTTCTCATACATGGCCAGAACTGTCACCACTACTTGTTATTAATTGAAAACTAAACTTTCTAGGAATGTACTCCCTCATACAGTATCTCATCTACACATCTAATGTCAGGCCAAGCGTATTAGACATGACCCAACAGGCTGCACTGTTAATAATTTACTTGAAACAATATTTTAAGTTTTGCATGGGCACCAGTTAAATTGCTCCTCATTAAATGCATCAATGGCAAAGTCACCTTTAACATTGATTTTGGCAAGTACAGCAGAACCCCTCCAGGGGAGGGAGAAAGGTTGCAGAAGAAGCTTTATGTTGAAAGTCTACAAGGATACTCGAGCTTGGAATGTCAAAGCATTTTGTGAAGCCAGGTTTTTCAAGAGAACGTGAAACATGAATTATGTTAGAACTATAAAAGCCCCAACATAGAAAAAGCTAGAAAAAATAGCTAAGTTGAGGAAATAGAATCAAGATATTAAAAAACAGGTCAGGTCCCAGCTCCTATGCAGGCTCTGGCAGGTTGAAGTACTGAGATGGGAATGGGAAAATTAGGTTTGGAGTCACTCAGTCCTAAGTCTTCCCTGTTCAAAGCTGCCAATTTTTCCTCCATCCTTTTCTGCATAAGGGTGCCTTCCTGGCACCCTGTGAGCAGGGTCACGGCAGACAGACCAGACAGCTCTGAGGAGGTTGGGAACTCCTGCTTTTCTCCTGTAAGCCAAGGAAGTTCTTCCCCACAGGTAGCCACAGGTAGCTACTGCCATTGAAGCAGTCTTGAATTGTTGAAAGTTGAGCAATTTGCCTCCTCCAAAGCAGTTAATTAGGTCATTTCTCAGCTGCAACATCTAATCTTTATGAAATCAAAGGAAGCAAAGACTTAAGCTGAAATTAGAAACCAGGCCACAGATAACATCATGGGTCATTTTGCTCTATTAAGAAAGGTTACTATATTGAGAACTGAATTTGTCAGTACTCCACTGACTAGAAAGGTGGAAAGCCACCTACCACACTTGCCTCAATTTTCTACCTTCTTGCTCACTGACCTCCCAATGCAGGAAGAGACTGCAGAGGTGGAGACTTTAATTTCAAGCCTAGAAGAAAAGATGCATTCAAGAAGGAACTAGCAGGTTGCACAGTGTAGCTTGCTCAAGAGGAAAGAACTACTCTGGTGTAACTGTTAGGTTAGGACAGATGTGCTACTAAATTTCTCTTTTCTCTTGGACCAGAAGCTGACGTGACTGGCTTTTCTCAATAGTCACTCAAGTGCAGGCAATCTGGGTTTTCAAACAGCTGAACAGTGACAGGAAAGCCACCAAGATGTACCATACAAGCCAGGAAGTTGTTTGACTAATATTCAGTACTCCATGGAGCCAAAGCACTTAAACTCTCTAACTCTGGATCGACACTGAAAATGCAATTAGCAGCTAACAGGGCACAAGGTAGCATCACCTTTTACTAGTTCACCTGAACTAACAAGCATTTCCTTGTTATTCTTTACTTACCTAATCACTGTGAGGTCAGTTGGAGATGCCAGGGTATAAAAACAATTGAAAACAAATCTGGATTGTCTTTGAGTTTCACTTTGACAGAATAGTATATTTTTATGCCCTGAGAGCAGAGAATCTTTCTTCTATTCTTATACTCTGCAAAGCACTTCTTGGGGCTCCTTGATTTCAGTTCTGCTGAAAGCATGTGAACTGGCATGTCTTTTATCAATGTTATTTTTTCAGTCTGCAGTAAGCTCCATGTGCACAAGGAACCCAAGATTGCTAGCCAAGCAATCTGGATTTTCCCAGTACCATCTATCACTAAGGCATTAATAGCATCTGCAGTTTCTTGTAAGCCTGATAGCTCACAATTGCACTGTTAAGTACCTTCAAAGGAGGAAACATTTCAATTTGATTTAATGTACAGCGCATAGGGCACCCAGGTTTTTCTGCTCAGATTTCTTTAACATTGTTAAACAGAGCTGTGAGACTAAGGTAGATGGCAGGGTACTGAAAGAGGGGATTCATCAGCAGGAGACTGCATCTCTGTCCACAAATGTCAGCAAGAGAACAGCATCAGGTTACAGAGACAACTCCACACTTCATCCAGGAGTGGCAATGCTGCATCTCACAGGCAGATGACAACTTCCAATACTTCCAACCCTAACTGAGTTCTGTAATTCTCAGAAAGCTTTCAGTCACAAAGCAGCTTTCAACAAGCAGCAGCCTCCCAACCTGCAGCTAAAGTAATGCCCCATTTTGCAGACACACTTCTAATCATGTTTCCTGTTATGGCAAGCACATAGGCAGTGCTGTGTGGGAAGGATGAGGGTCAGCTAAAAGCAGTTTAGCTTCCTCACAGCCCCCTCTACATCAGCATTACAGCTACATTGCAGTTCAGGGAATATTTGTAGGAAACACAGTTAGCTGAGCACAATCAACTTTTCTCCACGCAGTTTACTTTTGGCTGTTCTTTAGGAAAGTTTTAAGCTGTGCAAAGATGTATCTTTTAGCATTTTAAAGATCAAACAAACAAATTCAGAAATTTTGGTACTTAACCAAAACTTACAAACCTCAAGATCCACACCATGGAGGGATGAGGGTATAAAAAAAACAACAGCACAAACTCACCTGTTCCCTGGACTGGGCCCTTGCAATAATGAGTCTCCGAGCAGAGTAAGAGACATAGCAGCCCACAGTTGCTGCTGCCACAACGAAAAATGACACAGAGATGAAGAGGATGGTGAAGATATTCATGGAAAGACTGCGCTTTTTGCCCACTTCGATGACCATGGTGACTTTCATGCCGCTCTGAATCCGGCGCAGGATTTCCATGCCTTTCAGGTTGCCAATCATAATTGAAACGATCTTTTCAGCACCTGCAAAGAAGGGGAATCCATGCTCAGTTCCCAGGTGTTGTATCAGAGGCCTTGTCTTAGATGTCCTGCTTCAAGTGCTAGAGAAATGGCTGTAGGAAGTTTCTAAACAGTATTTATAGATTCAATATGAACTGATGGAACAAGTGTCATCACTATGTGTTTGTCTAGCTGAAAGTATGTCCCATTACCTGTGAGCAGCATAACTCAACCATGTTTAGAATTCATTCTTCTTCACAGCACTCCTCACTCCTATATAGGACACAGACAGTCCTATTTTAGACAACACTTTGGTGATTTACATTTTAACATGCCTTTGAACTACATGAATTTAAAAATAAATCCTCTACAGAGTAAGGTCACTGGGGATTGTGGTATCTGTATAAGGATTGCTTCCTGTAATGGATCCAACTCCCTCCCTGCTCCACTGCTACTTCTTAACACCTCTTTTCTAAATTTGACAGTACTTTTGAGTACTTCCCCAGACACTGAGCAATCAAAGACATAGATCACCCTTCACTTCTGTATTTTCAGCAGCAAAAGAGAAATTATTGAGGGAAACTGCATTGTGAATTCTATATGTTTTTGTGAGTTTCTACTGCAGATTCAGAGGGAAGCAAATACCAAGGGAGATATGCTCCCCTGTTAAACACTTGGGGGCAAGATGCCAAATACCATCCTGATTTTAACAACAGATTTTATTGGCTTAGTTGAACACCACTACAAGTCAGAGGAACCAAGGTGCTTCTGGTAGGAAGAAATTTCAAGCAATTCCAGTCACCAAGCACAGACCAGAGCAAACTGGTTTCCTTTCAGTGACATGCAAGGACTTGAGGATACTTGATACCATTTGTAGAAACATTGGAAAGTCCCAACATAACAGAGAGGCTCAAGATAGAAAAAAAAAAAAGGGAAGAAAGGGTGATGAGTGAATTATCACTGCTCTCTCTAAACTAAATACAAGAAAAGCAGATTTGAGAGCAGCTAATCAGGAGTCTCACTGCATTAAACCATCACCTGCCCAACATTGATAATAGATATTGGAGGGGGAAGAATAAAGACTGTTACAAAGTGCTATTTTTAGCTAATCCCCTCCCCCCCATCCTGGCCAAACACTCTTTAATGGGAAGACCAATTGTTTTTCCCTCTGCTGAGTTACTCAAGTTATTTCCCTCTGCTGAAAGTTATTCCATTTTCAGCTACCAAAAAACCCTAGAATTGGTGTTAAACCACAAAGGCTGTCATCAGAGAAAGTGTTTATTAGTTTTCCAGCTTGTTCACATAATGCTTGTGATCCAACATGGCAAGCAACTTTCCTCAGTGGGACAAAACTCATATTTTATTCAGAAAGCTCCTTGTAAAGACAACAATATCACACAGAGAAGAGAAAAAAAAAGTCTTCCAGACTGCAACTACTCTTAAGGATGAACTAGGGCTTATACATCATATATAAAATGAGCTGGAGTCAGGTGTTAGCAGCAAGCAAAGAAGTGAGAAACTGAGACTTGCTTTCATAAGCATGGAAGAAAGTGTGGAAGAAGAGGCTGCAACGAAGAGAAAATAAAAACCCTGCCACAAAAAGGTTGCTCTACCCTATTCCCCTATATTTCTGCATGTCTCACAGTAAATCTATCTTGTGGTTATGCACAACACAAGACAGAACAGCGATTCCTGTTAATGAAATGTCACCATCAGCCTGCAAAACCATTCCAGCTACTAAGCCTTCCATTGTGAAAAAGTTTTACCCTTAAAATAAGAACTATATTCAATTTAAGTTTCAGACTTACTAGTCTGAAATAGTTCACAAGGATGTTGTCAGATGACACCTTTAATCCTCACTGACACTTCTCAACCCTAGAAATTTCTGTTGCAATTTCAGCTCTCCTTTAGATGAACACATGTGAGTGGCCAGCTGGTGGCTTTGACACTGGCACAAGGGCAGAAGTGAGAGGCCATTTCCATCAGCATGTGTTTGCAACAACTTCTGTGCTTCTGTAACAAAAGCAAGAGGATCACCCCCACCCAATACTCCCTGAGCTGCTACTTGGGTCCCATTATGACAGGTACTGAAACATGTTATGGTGGCCTCCAAACCAGCAGCCTGACAGGGCTTGGCCGTGGTATGGGAAACAAGGTATTTGAGGGGTGTCTGAGGTTGCAATGCAAGATGTAACCAAAAGTATGTATTCTATTACCATCTGTTAAAACCAGGTGGGGCAGTGTTCTTTACCTCTTCCATGACCCAGCTTCCCTCCAGGGGATATCTCCTGTTAATGGGCCAGTGACTCTCACTGTGTGACTGATAAAAACCACATCATGCCACTGTGAGATGCTCCACTCAGGGAGAGGAGCCAAGCATTCCTACCTGGATGTAATCTGAGATTTGGAACACCCCAGGCAGCCTTTTCCCACTGGATTCCCAGAGGAAGACCAGACCCTTTTACACCACCACTGGACCTTCAACTCTTTAGGAAAACACAACCTGCCTCTTTGAGCACCTCCCAAATTGTAAGGCAGCAGCTGGTTAAAATGTGAAGGAAATGGGTTCACAAAGCACACGAATCCCAAAGGTTTGTTGGGGCAAGGAAGAGCTGGGGCACAGCACGTTGGGCCCACAAGGAGAGTGCATGACTGGAATCAAAGTTTCACCTTCCTGGCTCAGTTTGATTTAGATGTAGAGTGGAGTTGCATCTATTTTTAGCAGTATCAATACCTGTACAAAACTCTGCCCTGCAAAGATTTCACTTGTTCTGCCAGTACACTTCTGCTCCTAAACATGAAGTTACAGCTTTGACAACTCTGTAGAGAAATGAGATGTGCAAGGGGGGCATAGAGCAGGGACCATTAACTTTTGCATAGTACACACCTGCCTGTTCACATGCATTTAGGGTGATTATTGTAATCCAGTGCTACATTTTTGTGTGCTACCTTAATCTATCCTTAACCAAGCAAGCTGTAGGGCCTGGAGAACACCTATTTAGAATATTTAGAATGCAATGGTACCTAATCTGTGCCTTTAAAATGCTCACTTTTAGCAATAAAATCACAATTATTAATGCATTAAAACACATCCAGGCAAGGTACAGATCTCAAGGCCAAACCAATTCACTGACCAAAGTCAACTCAACAACTCCAAGTCACTTCCTCTACCCTCACTCAAAAGTAATTTCTCAGCTCATTCAGACATTGCAACCATTTTGCATTATTTAAACAAAACAAATTCAGCTTCAATTAGTTCATTAAAGACCCCTTCATTTTGGTTTAAAGGCCTCAGTGTAACTTTGGGCAAATTCTATAGATCTTTCTTTTCTTGGACAGTGAGAGCCAAACCTCCCTAATGTCTCTATCAACATTTTCCAAGAACAGAATGTAACACTGATAGACCCTTTTTCCCTTTGGAAACAGACTGAGCTACAACACAGTTTAGTGAAAATACATGAGGAAAGCAATAGTTTTGAGGGCATTTTTAAGAAAGAAAGTATAAAACATGCTAAGTAGGCAAGTTGTTTCAGAACAAGGAGAAAGCTCATGTGCCACACACAGCCCCCAACATTTTGGATCCTATCTTTTTTTTTTCCCCCAGGTTTCTCAAAGTCTGAAGTTTTGCCTCATCTTTAATCAGACTGAAATTTAGTGCCCACAGTTTTACCAGTATTCCTTCACTCTGTCCAGAGAGCACCTTGTGCAACCAGTGCCTCTGCTATGGCACAGCCACGCTGCTTCTCCCCAGGACCAGCACAGCTCACCCCAGTGTGCCCAGCACTCCACTTGGGAATACCCCCACCCCATCCTTGCTCCTGGTGGGATGACTAATCCATTTCAACAGCCCCAGCTGACCACCACATAAGCCACCCGCTCAGAAAAAGCAGAACGGAAGAAATTACTTTTGATTTTGAATGTTTCATTTATTTAAAAAAAGAAAAATAAAAGTGCAGACTTTGGAGTTTGAATTCTCAAAGAATGAACAGGTTCTCCTTAACCACAGCAGAAATGCTATCTGAAGGCTTTTTCAGGAAATGAAATGCAACTCTAGCCTCGGTGCCTGGATCATTATTTTTATCTATAAGACATGGTGCTAGCAGCACAGATCAGTATAGTTGTGCCTTATGCCTTAGTCAAAGGAGCTAGAGGTATTTTCCTGGCACAGCTCCAACCCCACCATCAGCAAAAAAAGGCATTAGGAGAATCAAGCTATCTCCTGTTCTTTAGAACAGGAAAGATACTGTCAGTTCACACTCCAACCACTTCGTACCAGTTTAGCACACCCGGCTCCTCAGACACGTAAGAGGAGTATGTGATAGCCTATCTTTCATGTTTAGAAGAAAACAAGTACAATGTCTTGAACATTGCTTATCTCACTGTACTTGAACAGTAAGAAACGGGATTTCTGGTGGTTATCAAACAGGCTGGTACAAGCTTACTGTTATCTGTTACAGTAGGAGGAAAAATAAACGAACGGTGTACGCAGACCGAGCTGGTATTACCAACCTTACGTAATTCACCTCAGATGACAGGCCAGCACTGCACATAAAAGCCATCAAGTCTCAGCAGCACACCCCACTCTGGGGACGCGAGGGCTCTCCCTGGCCTCAGACACTATGAAACCAGACCCTGCAGGCCAGCTCTGCTCTCATCCATGATACAGTGTGGATAAAAAATAAAGTGCTGATTGCTGTCATCCAGCAAATCTCATCAGAAGAAAGGCAAAATCTCATTAGGAATGTGCCCATCGCCACAATCATCCTCCATCCCAGACACTGTCAGACGAATCACCTTTATAGCCCTGCGATAAACTATCCTCTTTGCAAGAGGGGAGGGTGATTGAACTCATAGTTCAGGAGCAATATAAGCCTGGATAAGCTGATGTCATAGGCTTGTTCCTTCTTCCCCTGCTTTGCATGTTCTGCACAAACATTGCCTGGCACCAAGATAAAAGCATAATTTACATTCAGGTTATTTTGCAGTTATTTAAAGCTACAGCCCCTTATGATCTAAACTGTCTGACTGAACTGCCTTTTTCCTCACACTATTACCTATGCGTAATTAAATCTACTTTCAGCTTGCTTTACTTGACATATGGCACTATGTCTGATCTCTTCCTCCTAAACACACAATCCTTTCCGCATACAGGGGCAAGCATTCACACAAGACCATGGAATGGCTGGGGTGGGAAAGTACCTCTGGAGATCATCTAGTTCAACGCCCCTGCTAAAGCAGGTTCACCCAGAGCAGGTTGCACAGGATCACATCCAGACAGGTTTTGAATATCTCCAGTGAAGGAGACTCTATAACCTCTCTGGGCAGCCTGTTCCAGTGTTCAGTCACCCTCACACTAAAGAAGTTTTTCCTCCTATCCAGATGGAACTTTATCTGTTTCAGTTTGTGCCCACTGTCCCTTGTCCTGCTGTGGACACCACTGAAAAGAGTCTGGTCCCATCCTCCTGACACCCACCCTTAACACATTTGTGTGCTTTGATGAGGTCCCCTCTCAGTCTTTTCACCTCCAGCCTAAATAGGCCCAGCTCCCTCAACCTTTGGTTGTATGACAGATGCTCTCATCATCTTCACAGGCCTTCTCTGGACTCACTGCAGGTGTTCCATGTCTGTCTTGAACCAAGGAGCCCAGAACTGCACACAGAACTCCAGATGAGGCCTCACCAGGGCAAACTACAGGGGCAGGACCACCTCCCTTACCTCTTCCTAATGCACCCCAGGATCCCATTGGCCTTCTTGGCCACAAGAACACACTGCTGGTCATGGACAGGAGTCCACCAAGATGTGTGGGGTCTTCTTCACAGAGCTGCTTTCCAACACAGCAGCCCCAGCCTGTACAGCTGGCCAGGGTTATTCCTCCCCAGGTGCAGATGCTCGCTGAACTTCATTAGGCTCCTCTCTGCCCAGCTCTCCAGCCTGTCCAGGCCTCCCTGAATGGCACCACAGTGGAATACTAGAGGTGGAAACCAACCTGCACTCTATCTAGTTTATATAGTGTTATTATTTGTCAAGTGACTCCAACAGTTACCAACCTTTTTTTTATCCCCCTCCACGCTTCTGAGCCTTAAAGTCTTACATAAATGCTCCCGTCCCCTAAATCTTAGAACATTTACAATATGCAATCATCCTCTAAAACAGCAGCCAGGATAGTAACATTTTTCAAGAGCTCAGAAATGAATGAGATCTTGTAGGACAGCTCTCTTCACATGCTGTTTGGTCAGTGGCACCTGCAAGACTAAAGTACTGCCTTTCAATCTAGCAAACAGCATCTAAAACCTCTTGGAGAAACAGCAAGCAAAATTCCTAAGGAAAATTCTTTGGTGAGTTTACTCAACAGTTTTCAGCAGTTTTGATTTAGTAAATACATTGCTTACCCTCTCTGAATGAGAATGAGCTCACCACTAATTCCTTGCTTGCACATGCTGGTGGCAGCTAAGTGTTCGTTGGCAACAAGTGAGTTTGAGAAAGCTAATGGTAAAATGAATGTAAATGGGCACAGTCTCAGCCAGAAAGCATCTGTCTGTGAAAAGATGACAGGTCTCACTGGACACAGTGGGGAACTGTGCTGAGCTGACTGCTGTGTGCTCACCAGCACATTCAAGGCTGGAGGCAAACAAGCACTGTCATTGTTTTAGCGACATGATGTCCCTCACAATGAAGCCTCTGCTACCACAGCTGTCACTTAGAATTTTAATTCATCCTTTCACATTTCAGCAGCCCAGTAAACCCAAAGTGCAAGGGCACTTCATAGACCTATTCCAGGCTATCTAAGGGATAATGCCTACACTGCAGTTTTCCATGGCACAGAGGTACCTAAATTATATCAGAAAGAGCAAGAGCAGGGATCAGAAGCCGTCAATAGTACCAGTTAGTCTCATCCAGTTTCTCAATGCCCCTCCTGTTTGCTCACAGACTGTTGTGCTGGGGGCAGCCCCACTCACTGTCACACCCCACCATCCCCTGAGGGTGGGAGATCAGGGTCACCAGCCAGACCCACACGCTACAATTGTTTATCTGAATGCCACTACAGCTGTAACATTAGTTTACTCTAAACCAGGCAGCCAGGAGAACCAAACTATGTTTGAGCACATAAAGACAAAGTTGCAGCACATACACACCAAAAAGCTGTTTGCAGATGCAAAGAACTACAAACTCCAGACACTACAGACTGCAAATACCATCCAGGCACAGTAGATGCATGCAAGGTCCTTCTCAAAAAGGAACTGAAGGAAAGGCATAATGATTTGTAGAGGCTCATCTGGCCATGGCCAAGGAACATGAGAGAGGAAGTGTCATTAATTAGATCCTCCATCCTCATTCCTCTCCTCAGATGTCCTCAGCACAAGTCTTCAATCACTGCAAAGTGAGGTGCACTATTTGTTTACAGAAAACTTACAAAGTCTCAGCACAGCCTGCCTTAGGATTACAATTCTGACTCAATCTTTTAATGGTTTTACAGCTCACATCAGCCTTTTAATACCTTGGCAAAGTTTTAGCTTGTTTCTGAAGATCATATCTCACAAACAGCAGTGGAGCACAGCTAGACACTTCTGCCATACACTGTTTTCTTTAACTATATGGAGGCAAGGCTTCACCTCAGTGAAATTCTGCAGAATAAGTGAAGTAGCAGTGCTACATATTTAACCTTTCCTTCCCCTTTCACCCACTGATGCAAGTTTACACTTGAACCAGATCTTGTTAGCCTGAGACACGCTGTTACTGCTTGGGCCGGAATCATTTAGTTGTGTTCCCCCAGCATACGCCCTCTGCAGATCAGGTGATGTGCTTCTCAAGTCTTGAGTTACAGCACAAGAGAGAAACCAAAGAAAATTATCACAGTTGCTTTCTGACCTGCAAAGAATCCTTCCTCACCAGCTGCAAGGAAATACTGAATACAAAGAACGCTTTCCACGGGCACCACCATGCCCTCAAGCCAAAGCCACCTCACAGCCTGGTTCTACCTTAAGGCAAGGTCCACCTTTAATACAAACCAACTCTTGCCCTGCACCTTTTTCCCACATGCTACTGGTTTTCTCCAATCAAGTGTCTTTTTCAGAAGTCAATAGAGATTGCAAAGAGGTGCAATTATGAGCACACAGAACTGTACTTTGAAACCCTGCTCAGCCTGACACAGAGTGGTACCATCTTAAAATGTGCACAGTTACAACTCAAGTTTGCTAATTGATATGTGTTTGTGCTTATAAACCACAAAGTAAATTTTACTTTGGACTCTATTAAATTCTTCACATTCTACACGTTAGAGATGATTATGTAGGATTTGATCATATCTGATTTGGCTATTCACTGCATTCTGTTGTTTTAATTGCCAGAGTGGTTTGATTTTGTCAGATTGTTTTTGTTGTTTCATTTTTTTTAAAGTTGGCCCACCAAAAGGTTATATGGAGCACTGACGCAATGAAGAATTCATCAGACTAAACATGTTGATTATAAGAAAAAAAGTCTCTGGAAGCAGGATGACTAGGACAAACACTACTGCAAATACAGGCCCATTTAAGTCTCTAAACAAGAAAGTTGCTTCAAAAGCCAAGTTTGAACACCCCAGAAAAAGGCATACTACACTTTTAGATAAGCTTCTGTTAATAACTGTGTGTTTTGTTGCTACCAAAGTTCCCTGAAGAAAAGTGTATTGTGCCATACACTTTATCAGAGCCCACCCACAGAGATCTTCCTTCTCTGCCAGGCAGATGACAGCTCCATGCCCCACAGGTGAGAGGAGAGTACTCAGTACTACTGGTTTAATTCCCCCTCACCCCAGCAAAGCCATCTCTGGCTACTTCCCACTGCCTCAGCTTGGAGGAAGTGTTTGGCTTTGTTTGGTTTCATTTGATGCCATATGTCCCCAGTCAGAGCAGAAATGAAGCCAAATAGGAAACCCAGACTGCAAAGTCACCGCTCGCACAGCTGCAGCCATTACAGACATGGCAGGAACTGTAGCTGCACAAAGCCCATTCTGTAATGAGCACTGGCCCCAGCAGAGTTAGAGCAGCCAGTGCCACCAATGAGGCCAGGAGAGGGGAGCCATCCCAAAGCACAGTTCAGCAAAGGGCAGTATGACCAGCTCTTACCTCCTAAGTTTGAGGGGTAGTGCTGTAGGCTGAGCTCATCAGCATTGCACAGGGAATATCCTGCACCTGGCAAACGGAATGAGGCTGATGACTTGTAGCTTGCTCCATCTTGGCTATGCCGTGTTCAAAGCCTGCAACGTTTGTTGAGTTTGACCAGAGAGCACTGGCCCCAGCAGGGGCAGAAGGCAGGGGTGGCCCAAGCACAGCGTGTCACCAAAGCCCCGTAAGCAGAAGGAAGAGCATCACTGTGGGAAGAGCCAAGAACAGGGACTTGCAGACAGACGCAATGATAGAAAAAGAACTCCAGTCCAAAGAAGAAAAGGGAGGGTGGAACAGGAAAGAAAGCGAGGGACTAAAACAAGGACAAGCAATAAAAGCAACAGCAGCAACAAGCTTAGCCCAAGCTTAGCTTCGTAATTGTGCTACGACATGGCAAGGAGGAGTCAGGCAGATTAAATAAGTGGTCTGACAGACGCTGTCTTCTCCTAGGAGTCCCTGTCCTATTTGTCTACAGTTCAGCTGGGAAGTTTCAACATGCCCTCAAGTATCCATCCCATCATGCAGGATAATCAGGACAGTTAGAGCCACTCTGACGTAAATGCCTCAGCAAAAAGCTTAAGGACAGCATAAGGAAGGAGAGAGCTCCTCTTGGAGCAAACCCTGCCAAGAGCCCATGGCTCATTTCAAGAGACAGCTCCCAGCAAGGTTAAGATGCTATAAGTCTCCCAGCAGCCAGGATGGAGGAAGGGCAGGAGCACATGGTCCTTCCCCTCAAGAACAAGTTCAGCAGTGACCTACCTAGGCCAGCAGTGCCAAGGGAGCTCCTCCAAGAGCTGCAGGATTAGGCAGGCACACAGTGAACAGGGCTCAGGGCAGGGAAGCTCTGTCAGTTCAGCAGGAGGAACTCGCCCAGCAATAGCCAGATCTCAATAGCATTTGTCAGCTGATGATTTGATTACATAAGAAAGCCTTGCCTCAGAAAGGCCAGAGCCTATCCAGACTGTATGTTTTGAATTCTTAAAGCAGAGTACCAATAGTCCTACAGCACTTTAAGATTGCAAGCTCAGTAAGACAGCAAACCTCCAGAGGCAGCTACTGTTTTCTTGTCTCACCAGAACGCTTACCTCCACTGCTAACAGAAATCCTCTCCACACCTTCTAAGAGGGTTGCTGCAGGGATATAATTATTTTTCAAACCACTCAGAGCTTTAAGACGCAGCGTTCATTTTCATTGTTCAATTTCTCTCCAGAAGATGGGGCTTCCCAAAGCAGTGTCACTTCACAGAACTCCAACACACCCAGGAGGGTGCGTGTCTGTCCAACAGCTGGACAGAGCCACCAAAGCCACTCACCCTGTCACACACAGGGCACCTGCTTGGACTGTCACCAGAAGGCATTTACACAGCTTTCAGCCTAGGTCTGTTTCTCAGGTAACATTAGCCTAAAACACAGCCAATCTCATTATTCATTTGAAAGATGGGCAGGTCAGGAAAAACCTTCCACTAAGTAGGAGACTTTCTATATCAAGAGAAGACAAGCCCTGTTATCACCCTGTGCAAACTGGAAAACAACCTTTAAAGACCTTCAGCTACTTGCATTAGAAGCACCATTTTGCTGCTGAAAAGTTACCTACAGAAGAGTCTTGTACTTTGCTGATGTCGGAGCTGCTTAGTGTGCAGGGCATAGGGAGAAGCAGCATCTGGAAACGCAGCCTACTTTACAGCCCAAATCAACTCCACAGTCTTAACAGGCATTAAAAACCTCAGCATCCATCACCTCTGGCGACTACAGGCTCAGGCCACAAACCGAGGGCCCGGCCCAGCCCGGCCAGAGCGCTCGGCAAGCGCCCACCCGTCCTCAGCCCCAGCAGCAGCTGCAGATTTCGGACACGGTTACTCATTAATCAGAGAAAAAACAACATCAGCGCCCGAAACAGCACTGGCCAGTCCGGGCAGAAACTCCTGTGGTGCGGGAGAGGTAGCGACATTCCCGGCTGTTACCGAGGAGCCGCGCCGCGGATGTGCGGCTGGGGCTGCGGCTGGGCCGTGCCCTGTTCCCGCACCCCCGACCGAAGGGAAGGAGGGAAGGGGCCGCTCCCAGCGCGGGGACCCCTCTCTGTGCGAGCCCCCCGCCGTTCCCTGGCGCTCACCGTGGTGGGACATGGGCACCACCTCGTTGCCGGTGCCGCGGTAGTTGTAGATGACGGCGGCGGCGGCGCCGCGCTCGGCGGCCAGGCGGATCTTGTGGGCGAAGGAGCAGCCGCCGCCGCGCTGGATGAGGGCGAGCCAGCCCGGGGAGCCGCCGGCCGGGGGGGCCCCGCTGAAGTTGGTGAGCGCGCTGCAGGCATTGAAGGCGTCGGGGCTGTCGGGCAGCACCAGCAGCCCCTCGGCCGACTGCAGCGGCGAGTCCAGCCCGTACAGGCCGCTCTCGCCCGCCTCCCAGCCGCTCCGGTTGCGGTCCACGCCGTTCTCCCATGACACGTTCAGCCAGGCGGTCCACGCCGCTACCGCCGCCGCCCCGCGGGGACCGGGCGGCGGGACGGCGCAAAGCAACGCG
>VZSE01012186.1:635050-721051 GCA_013398275.1 Promerops cafer
ACCGCGGGAACCCAGCCGGGAGTGGATCCGCACCGCTGCCCAGGGAGTGGGGAGCCTGGGTGCTGTGCGGGGTGCGCATCCGGGCGTCCCCCTCGCTGTATTCTCTCCGGGCGCAGTGCGCCACCAACGTGTCTCCCGAGGGGATGCGGAGAGTCACCTGCCCGAGCCACCTCTCAAAAGTGATGGCTCCTCCTGGCACCACCCCTCGGGGTGATCGGTGATCCCCCGCGTGCCACCCAGGAAGGGTGGCTCGCCTCTTCCATCACGTCCCGGCACAGCGGCCTCAGTGCCCACAGTGGACAGAGCACGGGGGGTGGGCAGCGGGACTCCTGGAAGATGCCGATCTCCTGACACTCCACAGCGGCCCGGAGATGCAGCAGCACCAGCACAAGGTGTTCAGCCGTGAGCCAGCCTGCTTCCAATAGCAGAATTCATGTTTGCTGAATACTCAGCAGCACGGTGTCAGTCCTGACTGAAGCTGTCTCACGAAATACTGGGTTAGCACTGTTCCCTCACTGGACTGGCCATTGCTGCCACAATCATTTGACAGATGCTACAAACCTGCCACTTCAACCAGCAAGCCCTTTTTCTACTTATATATTAGTTGTGTTTGCATCATTAATTATTATTTGATCTATGGAACTCACAACATAAAGTCCCGTTTCTCCTCAGCCCTGCAGTTATTTTTGGGGCAGCCAGTTTGCATGCACCAGTCCCTTGCTCCAGCACTTACACACTTTTGCCAACTTGTCCTGCATCAGGCAGTGTGATCAGAGTGCTGGCAGAGTCATTGCAACCACGAGTCTGAAATGCTCTAGAGCTCTGTCAGGGAATTTGAGGCAACAAAGGAAAATAACATGAGAAAGAACATTTTGAGTTCCCGTCCTCCAGAGAGCCACTCTTTGGACTGAGAGGCCTTGCCTCCTATCCTTCCTTGCTCTGAAGGAATTGCCCCTAGCCCCAGGAGCCGTTCAAACACATCCCAAACAGCTGCATCACTATGCGCAGGCTGGAGCTCTGGGTGAGTGCCCATCACTGAGAAAGGAATATTCCTGGGCAATGATTACATGGCCCAGGATCAGCTGCTGCCTACGCAAGCACCAGTAAAAGTAGTGTAAACACAGAGTTCAACCCTTTCTCATACAAGTCAGCACCACTCAGTTTTTACCCCAGGCTTTGGGCTGATTCTGAGCCTGTGTGACTGAAAACCAGTAACGCACCATCTGTCTGTGGTGCCCATTTTCCTTTCCTTTCCCTGTGCTAAGAGCAGCACACTGAGCATTACACGGCCAAACCCAGCTCAGGTTTGAATCCCCCCTGGGGACAGGGGCTTCAGAACCAGCCTGCTGCCCCTGCCAGCCACAGGTGCTTCAAAACCAACCCCTTCACCAGCATCCACCCTGCCAGCACAGCAGCTACAGGTTTTGGCAGCTCAGTAGCACAGGGAGATTGGTTTGGTTTTGCTACTGCAATAGCAGCGTGCAGAGCAAGTAATGAAGAGCAGATGAAGCAATTTGCTCAAGATCAATATTGCTTACTAAGTGAACACTTTTGTCCTAACCTAAACAAACCTTCATTTTCCCATTCCACACTAAGTAGACAACTTATTTCAACAGTAATAGCTCCAGCTATAATGAGAAGTAAATCCATAAGCAATCAGAGAAACGTGGTTTTCTTTTGAAACCTGTTCCATGTAGGGGCAGGGAAAAACCTAACACACCTCTGAAAATACAACCAAGCTTTACGCAATCAACAGCAGACAATCTGCTCAGACTCAAATGCCTACAAAACTTTAGGGATGTTTAGCTCTAGCATTTTCACTCAGACAAAACTGAAGTCAAAGGTTGGAACCTTCTCAGAATACAAAATTTCCTATAGATCTGGGGATTTTGAATGTAAGGCCTAGCCACAGTCTCTTACACATGCATGCATTACAGTACATATGATTAAAAAGCACAAACACAGGCTGGGTGAAGAATGCACTGAGAGCAGCCCTGAGAAGGGTTGGTGATGGAAGGAAGGGTGGTGATTGAGGAGAAGCTCAACCAGCCTTGCTTGGTTTGGCAGGGAAGCCAGTTGCAAGGGGCCAGCAGTCCCTGTGCACCCCAGCCTGGTCAGCAACTCCTCTGGGCCAGCGAGGAGTGGGTCAGGTTGGGAATCCCCAGCAGAGCTGATATGTTTTAAAACCCACATGCCAGTTGTACCTATTTGAAGCCACATATCTCACACTGAGAACATCCTGGATCTCAATAGGAAAATTCAGGGGGAAAAAAAAGACAAGATCTATCTTGCAATCTGCAAAGCACATACCTATGCTGCAGACACCTGTAGATTCATTTGTGTCCTCTCACCTTGAAAAATACACTGGTGCCTTCAAAACAAATACTAAGGGTTGGTCCGCATCACTGTCGAAATTAATTTGCAACTTGTACAGGTAAAAACAGGACTAACTTCAGACACTCAGCCCTTTGCCTGCACTGTACCAAGCAGAATGTAACAGCAGGGTCTTGCTGACTAAGCACTGAAGTCAAGACTCAAACTGCGTAACAAGTTATTTTTCTAATTGAATCTCTTGATCAGAACAACAATCACCCACAAACACCCAATTCCTCAGAGCCTGGCTGTGCTGCCCTGAACCAAACTTCAGACAAGGAAATGATCGGGTGCCTGCACCCTTTCACTCACCTTGATGCGCCATCAGGAGGGTGTTGTTGCCTTTGCCTTGTGAATTGTAGATCACGGCTGCTGTTGCACCCTTTATGGTTGCCACCTGAATTTTTTCAGCAAAACTGCAATTGCCTCTTTTAATCAGGGCTATCCACGGTGCTTTCATGACGGTGAAGTCAGTATTTTTGTCGCAGGCATAAGGATCAGCAGATACTGGAATGCCCACCACCCCCTGAGCACTAAGGTAAGGAGAATTAAAGCCATACAGGCCACATTCACAGCGCTCAAACACAGTCCTGTTGCTGGTGCTGTTGAAATAGAATAAACTGACAGAGGCCATCACAGAAATTGCCTCTGTAGTGTGGAATGAAACTAAAAAATCCATCAGGAGAAAGAGAAACCAGAACTTCTTGACTCGCTTCATTGCTTTGTCCCAGCAGCAGGAAACGGAGATGTCCAGAGGTATTTTCCGCTGCTGGTGACCACAGTGAGAGCACAGAATGCTGCCGAGTCCCAGCGGGAATCTGACACCAGCCAGGTGAGCTCCCGCAGCGCCGGGAGCTCAGCGGACGCGGTGCCAGGTCCCGAGCCCCGGGGACACGCCCGCCGCTCACGGGGCAGCAGCGCAGACGGAATGTCCTGCCGCCCGAACTTCCTGCTGCTGCCACACAACGCCCATCCTTCTCCCCCTCCTCCCCTCCCAGCACGGCACAAATTCCACCTCGCGTGGTGTTTCTCCAGAGAATGCTCAGGCGCCCCGCTCCTGTTTCCACCTGAGTGTCACTGCAGAGGAACAGGTCATCTTTCATGCAGTTACATAAGCCCGGGGTTCTCGCTTCATGGTGAATCTGTGATGCAAATGGCCTTGTAAAGAAGGTCAAAAGAAAAGGGAATGTATTAGTAATTATAAAAAATTACCCTCCTTCCAGGCAAGGTTAACCAAGTCACTTCCTGCATGTCTCCTTTTCAAATTCTTTCAGTCGTCTACTCGGAGAGGTCCAGCTTGTTCTGGTGCTTCGAATGAACTGGTTGTACTCTTGATTGATGCACCAACGCACGAGACGTGGAATCATCTACACTGAACTGCTTCTGTCAGACCATTTTCACATTTCACATCACTTGAAAGATGTCCACTGAGAGGTTGGAATGATTATCACACAACCCTCCACTTCCGGCTGCAGGCTCTGGAGATTTGTTCTCTGAGTTCAACCAGGCTTGTATTCCCTCACAATTCCTGGTACCCCTCCATGTTTTCTTAGCATAGAACAGTAACAATGAAAACCTTACCCATGGCACAACTCTCCAGTCCACTAGAAAAATAAAGGACAAGTTGTCAAGTTCTCAAAACCTTTGTCCTGGTTTGCTGCAAGAGTCATGGTGCACACCGTGTGGAAGCCAAGAGAAGCTGCATTTGGGGCACATCTTGTGACAGGAGCTCGAGCTAGTTCTCCAGGAAAGGGTTTTGAAAAGAGCAAACATCACTGTGGAGAAGATTCTTGGAAAAGCCAAACAGCTTTCTAGATGTGAAATAAAAATGGAAAGAAACAATCCAAGATGTTCACATCTACTATTAATCCCCTTCCTTATATGCTCCCCTTTTCTGTGTTGCACTAGTTCAACATCACAGTAATTCTGAATTATTACCTTGAAGACCTAGGACTTAGCAAGTTTTATACACTCTGCAGTATCATCAGCTACACACAGTTTGCCTTCTCCCTGTTTTGCTTTGAAAGCAATGCTGGAGACACCAGAAAACTGCAGATGAAAGATTTTAGAGCGCAGTGCTTTGGTTGGCTATGGGTTCTAGAGGCAGGGCATGTGCTCCCATAGTATTTCCCCCTCAGCAGCAACAAAGGTGATTCCTAGGACATCGTGCAGGGGTCAGGACTCTGTGTCTTGGCTTAACATGGAAAAGTTCACCTCTTCTGACAGACTCGGGATCCAAACTAGTTTGCTTTTCTACCTGTGTCAATGAACAGCAGGAGAAATAAAGCAGCCAGCAGTTTCTTTGCAGAGAGGGCCTTTGCTCCAGGCTGAAAGTGGCTGGATTAGCAGGGAGGAGGCAGACAGGCAGAGTGGTGGGACCACAAACTAACACTGCAGCACTTCACAAACTGAAGCCATCATATCAAGTCCAGCATAAATTAGGGTGGTGGTGCCTACATAGATTGATTAGAGTAGTGAAATTCCTAGTTTACTACAAGCACTGGATAGTGTACATCTACATACTGCAGGAGTAATTATCTCACCTTCAGCTTTTACCATGAATATTTCAAATAACACTTGAGCAAAATAAAATTAAATCCTTTAACATCTTAAGCAGTTTGTCTATGTTCCTCACCATTCTGGTATTTCTTTCAGAGTTAGGATGTCCTAAAATGTAGGATGAAATGTTCAGTGCTACATATTTTAATTGTACTAAGCAGTGCAGTGTGGTAACAGCCTTTGTTGCATTTGTATGGCATCTGCCCAGGGAGAGGCCCACTCACAAATCAACTTCTTTAAGTACCTGCTGTCCTGCTTCTACCTGTGCACCAGTCTGGGAAGGTCCAGCTCTTGGCTCTGCTTTCCTGCCACGCCACGAGCACAAAAGGCATCTTGCACACCAGCACGAACTGAAGCTCGGGGATTTCCAAAGACATGAAAAAAAAAGTTCTTCTTTATGTAATTTCTTGTCTGTGCCCTCTGTTGATTTCACTACGCACCACTGAAAGAAGTCTGCTTCCATCATATTTACCCTCCCTGGCCCGCTGGGGGATTTGTATACATGGATGAGAACTCCTCAAGCCCTCTCCAGCTGCCCCCATTCCCCGGTCCTCCCAGGCTCTCCCGGCAGCGACGCTCCCGCTGGTGCAGGGCTGTGTGCTCCGCCCTTCCCGCTCTTGCCCTCCCTGCAACCACACCTTTCACTGCATCAAAGACCTGAAGACACGTGGGTGATTCTCGTGGGCAATAAATGGAAGAATTTAAATTACACTATGAGAACATTGACTTTATGGAGGCACCTGGATGACTGTTAGCCAGGTCACTGACTTCACAAGAAATAAAGAAAAAGGGAAGCTCATGGCACCTGCTTTTACATGGATGTTCTTGGAAGTTAATTTGTTTTCACAGGCAGGTCCCACAGACAGTTCAGAGCTCGAACAGAGTCCAGCTCTTTCTATAGGAAATAGAGGAGTTGATGCAAAATGTGTGCTAAAACATCAATTACTCTGAAGATCACCTAAACAGTATTTTAGAGAGGTAAGATGGAGAACCTGACCAAAATTTTATACCAGCTTTCAAAACAAAAGATAAACTCAAACTCCTTTGTCAGGCATTCAGCCCACAATTTTAAAATAAGTATTACACTTACAGTTAATAAGGTCCTACCTCAAAATGCTTCTGAGATAACAAAAGTTAGACTTGGAGGATACAGAATATCCCGGAAACAAGTTGGAAGGAAATGCAGATCCACAGCCATTTCTTTCAGGTGCTGTTAGGCTTGCCAATTATTCCTGTCGTGGAGGCAAACGGAGGCATCAGCTGGACGAGAGTCCTGCCGGGCACCGCTCTTCCCGAGCCGTGGTGCCTGTAACCAGGAGAGCGTTCCCTTCCACCGCGCCTGAGCAAATCCCTGGGAGAAAGTCCTACAGAACAGCCCTGGCATTTCAGCGGAGCTGCCGTGCAGGACCGGCACCCGGAGGGCCGCAGGGGCAGCGGGTCAATTCCATTGTTTTACTCCATCCGCGGCTCCCACTCCGCGCGGCGGGCGGGAGCAGCGCGCTGCCGGGGCGCAGCGCCCCCTGGCGGGCCCGCGCCGGAGCGCCCCGCTCCAACGGGCTCGGCTCCCAGAGCCGCCCCGTTCCTGCGGCTCCCGCTCCGGCTGCAGGGAACGCTGCCGGGAAAACGTTACTACAGGCGCATATTCCATTTCATTCCAGAGAAAATCAAGTGCTGCAATTACTGAAAAGAGATGGTTTTCTTCTAGCACGAGCTCAGTCTCTGCACCATTGGATCAATCTAACTCCACACAAATAAGACACGAAACACCTGCAGAAAAATCTTCCCGACGACAGCAGGGATAGGACAAAGGGGGTGGCTTCATACTAAGGTAGATTAGATATTAGGAAGAAATTCTTCCCTGTGAGGGTGGTGGGCCACTGGATGTACCACCACATTCAGCCTCTCCTGGAGTCTGAATCTAAATGGAAAACTTTTCAGCTACATCTTGCACAGAGAAGTGTGCCAGGACTACAGGCTTGCCCAGAGTTTGTCCCTGATGCTTGGAAAATTAAATTTGCACCACATTCTAGGGGAAGTCTTTTTTCCTTGACATCCTGCCCAGCACTGTCAGATTGCAATGCTATCTGCATGTTCCTTCTCAGTTCAAAGTACCATGGAACACACTAGAGCTTCACAAGGATCAAAGATCCGGACAGATGTCTCGCACAGAAAAATGTGCCGGAAGAAAATCACGTTCTTCATTACCCTTTTGCGTCACCCAGAATGTGGTGCTGTGTTGAAAGTCTTGGACATTGAAACACTAATCCAGCAAGTGCCTCTCTCCTGGCACATTTTGCTGAGCGAGAGCTGGATGGGCAGTTTGGGCTCTGTGAAACAGAAAGAGCATGATTGCATGCAGCACTGAGGAAAAACTGTACAGAGCACACCCTGGACATGTGCAGTATTGCCGCTGAAGAGCAGCAAAGCTGAATGCCATCGCTGGGCTTCAGTTCTGTCCAGCACACATAAGGGGAAGAACGAAGCCACTGAGCACCGAGCTTGTGTGCGTGGCGTGCAGGCTGCCATGGGAGCGTGGCTGCCACTCACCTTCCCGCTGAATTCACATTAGCAGACACAAGCTGAAAGTTTAGGGGTTTTCATCACGTTTTGTGATGAAGTCCAAAACCTGTGCGTCCCTTCTTGAAGCACCAAGAGCACTGCCAGATGAATCTGATTGTGAATGAGCTTTTGCTGGACTTCTGCAATTCGGTGCGCTGTGCACACAAGCCCGGTGCTCTCCAGCTTCATTCTTTGCCTTCTGTGGTCTGAACAGAACTGAAGCCCAGCGATGGCATTCAGCTGTGCTGCTCTTCATCCTGTATGCTGCATGCATCCACAGTGTGCTGTGCATGGTTTTTCCTCATCTCTACGTGCAAGCATGCTCTTTCTGTTTTGCAGAGTCCAAACTGTCTATCTAGCTCTCACTCAGGGAAATGTGCCAAGAGAGAAGCACTTGCTGCATTAATCTTTCAGTGTCTGAGAGTTTCACCACAGCACCACAATCTGGGTGACAAGAGTGTGTAACGAAGAACATGTTTTGCCCTGTCACATTTTCTGTGTAGGACGTCTATCCGCATCTTTGGTCCCTGCAAGGCTATATTGTGCACGGTGGTACCTCGAGCTGAGAAGGAAAGTACAGTTAGCACTGCAATCTGACGGCACTGTGCAGGTTGTAAAGGAAAGAGGACAGCCCCTTAAATGTGGTGCAAATACAAGTTTCCACACCTCAGGAGCAAGCTCCGGGTATGTTTGTAGTCCTGGCACAGTTCTCTGTACGGGACGCAGCCGAAAAGCTTTCCATTTAGAGTCAGACTGCAGGAGAGGCAGCGTGTGGTGGTACGTAGTGGTGACAAAAAACGTGCATGTCCCCAGGCGTGTTTCGGCAGAGGCAGTGCGTGTTACAGCCTTCGCTGCCAGCTCAATGTTTCGTGCGAGAAGGAGACCACTCTTCGCCTCCGGGAGAAGGAAAGCGCCCCGTGCTACAGAAGGCGATGAACGAAGCCGCAGGGCACCGCACTGGGGGCAGAGAGCACAGTCTGCAAGAGGAGCGTGGCTGCCACTTCCCTGCCTGCCGAATTCCAGTTAGCAGTTGCAAGTGGGGAAGTTCAATGACAGCTACCTATTCCTCCTCCAGCCCTCTGTGGAAACAGTTGTGCTTTGCTTTAGATGCTGAGATGCAGAGAACACAATGGTAGATGCAGCAGAGATAGGAAGTTCAAAGTGCAGCGGGGAGTTTATGTGGCTTACATGCGGCAAGGGGAAGGTGCAGCCCAGCACTGGCTTCTACTTCTGCAGCCTACTTGACAAGGCAGCTGCTGTACATTTGCAACTGTCCAGGGAGCTGTGAGAGTTAAAAATGTGCCAGTCCATATATGTTAGAAGGAAAGTGCATATTGCGAGTATGCTGTGTGCAATTTAAATGTTGCTAGAAGAAACGGCTGCCTTAAGAACATCTTCTGTCCTGACACTTCCTTCTCTGTGGGATATAGCTGCTTGGACTGCGGACTACGCTGCAGCCGGATGAACACGATTGCGCTGGCAATCAGGTTTTACAGGGAGGACGGAAAGTCAGCGAATGCTTTCTGTCCTGGCACATCTCTCAGTCTGAACTGCAACTGGAAACTCTTCGCTGTAACAATGGACTCTGCCACCTTGGGAGAATGTGAGGATGCTCTATATATAGTTGAGAAGAAAAGTGCACCTCTCCAGGGAGTTTGATGCAGTTCAATGGGTGCATGGTACATGTTAAGACTCTAATTGCACAGAAAAGGTTCTAATGAAAGAGGCCATGCTAGAATTGCCTTTTCTTTTGCAGCCTATAAACTACAAAGCCAACAATGAAACGATTCCTCTTTCTTCACCGCCAGATGCAGGATAACTTTGTGTCAGTCTCCAAGAGCCAGGACCCGCAGTGGAGCTCTTCCACGAACTGCTCCCGTACCTATGGGGCGCCAGGCCGGAAAAGCGCTTGGCTTTTTCCTGGGCACTGTCAGCGTTCATCGAAACAACCACACGATAGCGCTGTCGACTTGCCAAAGAGGGAAACGCACCGAGCCCAGCTGGGATGGGTGGGGGGCCAGCTTCCAGCCCTGCTGGCAGCCTTCGCCAGCCACTGTGCTCAGGACTGGCAGCCAGCCCGACAAAAGCTGGGATGCTGGGACGAGGCTCTGGGAGCAGCAGCATCCCCCTGATGAACTCCATCTGTATTCCATAGGAACACCGTCACACAGCCCCCCGGAACGGACCCGCTGCGGCTGGTACTGTGGCAAGGCAGCTACCGTCCGGTTCCTGGGCGTTCTGCTGCACCAGATGGTCTGCGAGGAGCACCCTTTCAGGAGGGCCAGAACATCAGCTGGGACCATCAGCTCTCACTGCCACAACGGCTTTCTCAAGGTGGATTCTCATCTCTGTGGCACGGGGGAATACCAGTGTTGGGAGACAGCAGTGGGCTCATAAGCATCCCGCTCTGGCAGCTGCTGAGGAGATGGCACACGTCCTGCTCTCCTGCCAAAGGCAGCAGTGATGGGCAGCTCTGGGCACCACTCTGGGCACAGGCAGCATGGCCTGGGCACCGCGGGCCATGGGGGACAGGAGCCTTCAGCTGACGGGCCGTTTCTGGTTTCTCTCCTTGCAGCTCTGCGCATGCTGAGGCTGCTCTGGCCTCTGCCAGGGCTCTGCTGGAGCTCAGCACCGGGCCGCAATCAGCCAAAGAAGAAACAGTGTGACCTGCAGCAGAGACTTGCTTGAGCATTTCGGCAGTGCAGCTCAAGTTGCAGAGTGTACACCTCCAAGGGAAAACACGACATCCCCCCAAAAATTAACTTGTTCAATAACTTCTGAAATGAAATCAATCTGGGATTAGCCCAAATGAAATTTTTCAGCTTGCTCAAGCTGTAGCTCAGCCCTTCTCTGAACACTTCTCTTGCCCACCTGCCTTTTACTTCACAACTGCTCCCTCTTCTCCCCCAGTGAGTCCCTAGCCCACCACATCTACATCACACTGTTGCCTTCCTTGATGCCCCTCACCACAAGGAAGACCGAGCCCCAGCCTCAGGGGCTCATCCTGTCACTGGCTGAAGAACAATGTCTCAGAGGTCTGGTGGGATTTTAGTGTCATTCAGAGCTGCTCTCCAGCCCTCAGCTCTCCTCACTGCTGAGTTTCCACTCCCTTTCCTCATCCTTCCAGCAGGATGAGCTCTGTGAATCCCCTTGACCCTCTCCACTCTTCCCAGCCCACCCACCTCAGTTAGGCTTAAGCTGCAGCTTCTTTGTCTCCTCTTGGCACACCAGTCCAGTCCCCTCTGCAGGGAGCCCCAGTCCCAGAGCACAGCACACAACAGCACAGCCCGGGCTGGACCAGCTCCCCTCCACCCATGGCTCGGCTCTTTGTGGCAACTAAATGCTCCGTTTCCAATCCTCACTGCAGGATGGCTCCAGGGCAGAGCCCAGCCGGGCTCCCACTGCATGCCCTGAAGCTTGGGGCAGACAGCGGTCCCAGAGCTGAGGTTAACGGTGAGCACCGTTAACTGTGGCTTGCAGTCAGCGTTTGCAAGTGTTGTGTTCTCATCTCCTGCAGCCTGTGGGGAAAACAACCTGTGCTGCCAGGCCAGCACTGCCCCTCCGGGCAGGGACAAGGCTGAAGGGCTCTCCTATTGCAGAGGAGCCAGCATTAAGCCTTAGCAAGGCCTGGCGGGTGTGGAGCCGGATGTCGCCTGCTGTCCGGGACTCGCTGCCCACCAACTGCCCCCACTCGCTGCACCCCATTCCACAGGGGTAGACTCTGTCTGTGCAAGGGGCTCTTGGATGTCTCTGTACCCATGGACACAAGGGTCTGTCTGTGCCAGGGTTTCCATAATGTCTTTGTGCCCATGGGTATGGAATGAACACGGAGAGTGAAAGTGCCAGTCACGTTGCTTGCACACTCCTTCCTTTATATACAAGACACATCTATGCACACCCCCTCATATACATATATTAAAAGGACAGGGATGGATAGAGATTTCCCAGAGGGCTCTAACTTTGGCATAACTCATCTTGTAAGCAAGCAGCCACAGGATTTTTTTCCCAGCTCCGTGTGAGCAGGTGTCCGAGAGCTGAAGTGAGCAGCATTTAGAAGCAGTGTCAAGACTTCTAGGCAGGAAGTGGAGCTGACAACCATCCATGTAACTTGCCACAGTCATCGGGATGGGCTGCTGGTTCTTTAGGAATACGGCACAATGCCAACATGAGACTTAGAAAAATCAAAGCTCTCTGTGGATGTGTGCAAAAGGGGGAGCAGCAGAAACATTTTGTGACTGCTTGTGTGGACACAAGGGCCAAGGAGCTGGGGTGGCAGAGGGTGACCTGGGCTGGTAGCAGGTCAAGTCCTGTGTCATGACAACGTAGAGAGGCACAGGATAAAACTAAAAGCATGCACAACCACACTGATGAAGACTTTCTGATGCTGCACATCCTATAGGAAAAGCTGCTGTCACACAGTCCATTGGAATTTATAATTTTTATTTGCAATACTTTAGGTCCAAGTTTCAAACTGCAATATTTTTACACTCAAGACACAGTCATGCACAATCCATATTTCAATTTCCTATTGCTTCAACCACAATTTAAAATAACTTAATATTGGAAACAAAACGCAAAATCTTTAAAAAAAGGATGCTGAGGTCAATAAGATGGATCCATGCCATCAGCACATTTACAAAGTAAATAACTTAGTTCTCTTTTTAAAAAGATCAGTTACCTCTTAATCCAAAGTTACAGAAGATTTTTCACTACACATCTGTTTTTTGTTTTTCTCTTTCATATTTTTTTCTGTTTTTTCTTTTCTTTTTTAAACAGATAACACGTCCTAAAAAAGGAATGTACAGCAAAATGAGATACATTTCTGATAAACAATGAAAATGTAGGCTCCTCCTCTGTTTACTTTTGTCTGGATACCGTGAAGAAAAAAACCTAGCACACACCAGCATAGGTGTAAACTGGTTGCTTTGGACTAAACTGGAGTTCAGCACTAGTGACATCCTGATCCAGTCAAGAGTTGCAGAATTCTTTTGCAGATCTCGAATCATATGTCTGCAGACACAGCACCTGCAGTGCTGATGCACCAGCGCACGAGAATAACTCTGTTAACATTCCCCCACAGAATCTGGGCTCTGCCCAAGGAGGAGGTGCTACGGTCCTTTGCTCCTGGTTCCCTGGAGCAGCTCCCTTCCCGCTGGCTGAGCTGCTCAGGCAGAGCCCGCCAGCTCCTGGCCCCGCAGGGCTGAGGCCTTTCCCCCTTGCTGTGCTACGGACGGACTGGGCAGCATTGATGAACACGGGGATACACAGAGGGACCAAAAGCAGTTGCCTTTGTACAGCTTAATCTCAAAGGTCAAAAATCTCAAGAGACAAGGATGGAAAAGATTCACAGGCTGCCTGTTTGTTGTGCTGACCCACTTGTGACCGGCACAGTTCCGTGTGAGGCAGAGTGAGAAAAAGGGGCAGCTCCTTCCCACACCCAGGCAGCCAAGGGACCCATCCAGCCCCGGGGCTTGGGGCACTGTCAGCACCTGCTGCTTCAGCGACCAGTTCAGCTGTCACTGAAAGCAACAACCAAATTCTCACTGACTCCAGAGGGAGCAGCAGCAGCGCTTGAATTTGATCCCTAAGCCTGGGGCAGGGCTGGACACACGCAGCATGCAGCAGCAAATGGACCTTTCAAAACAAGCTCCTGCCACTGTTCCCTCCCATTTGCAGTGGTGTCACACCAGCCTGAGGCATCTGGGAGCCCTCAATGCACTGACTTCAGATGGCAGGCCCGGGGCTCCTGGAGGTTTTGCAAGGATGGAGGTGGGAATTCCTCCCCATATCAAATTTCCAGATGGAAGAGGCTGCTGTGATGAGGGAGCTCAAAGGACAGAGAAATTAGGGTCTCGACCACTTTATCTGTGCCAGTTACAAAGTCTTGGGTAGCAGCCACTGAGCACAGGGGGAGCAAAGGGCATAGAAAGAGGGACAAAACTAGTGAAGTGCAGAGACTGGAAAGAGCGAGACCTGGGAGAAGTAACATACTGCTTCATTTCACTCTTTTGGAAAGCTCTTTCCTATTTCAAACCCCTGAGAGGCATGAAGGGCAGAGAGGAGGTTACACATGAAAAATACTCGTGTTTTCACACACTTGCCCTCCCAGTGTTCTAGAAGGAATTGGATTAAATGTATTCTCTCCAAGTTGTCTCGTTCAGCATGAGCAGCTCAGCACTAGGAGCTAAAGGAGCTGAAGACTTGGGCCACAAGAGCTGACCAAGAGGAAACTTTTTGATCAAACTGAAGTTGCTAACATGGACCTAGCTGAATCCAGCAGACAGAATCACAGAACTGTAGAATACTTCATGTTGGAAAAGACCTCTGGATACCACGGTCAGAACCTGTTCTAGTGGCTGGCATCCATAAACCTGTAACACCAGGGAGTTGTGACTGAAAGGTGCATGCACATGTGTCTGACAGCTGTTCTGACCTGCATTCATGGCTGCCAACCCAGGCCATGGTGCCCAACCATGCTCCTTTTGGCTCTGTACCTAAGTTGGGCGAGGCAGGTGTTGCTCGCCAGCCTCCAGCAGCTGCGAACATGGTGCCACCAAACAGAGCAGAAGGTACCTTACACACAGGTGCTGAAGCTGATGTGTGGTCTGCTTGCAAACTCTGCAGGGCAAAGTCACTGTGATCACAGGCTATTAAATCAATTAGCAGTTTTCAGTATTATCAACTTTAACTAGTGATATTGCCCCAGTTTCCCCAGTCAGGGTCAGATTCTTGCAGAACTCAAGTGCTTGCCTGGGGGAATTGCTAAGCAGCAAGAACAAGGTCTGCAGGCTTGTGCCCACGTGGCAGCCCAAAGGGCCCCATACACAGCATAGGGGCATCACTCCTCCTCTCTAATTTAAGACCATTTTTTCTTTTGAGATAATTCTTGTTACCAAGGTACATGCAACTGTTGGTAGGCTCAGGCCAATGATGGTTTGCAGGCACAATGCACACCTAGGATTTTGGCAATCAGCTCCAAACTGCATCCAAAGAGAGATGGATAAGTGAGATTCTGCAAGTTTCAGTGAGAAAAATAAAATCACCCTGTCAGCTCAAGGACAGACACAAGCAAAGAGAAGTTTAAAAGATCCCTGAAGTGCAAATCACACTCAAAAAAAGCTTGGATGGTTTCTCTTGAAAGACAAAGGTTATCTTTTGTCTGCTTCCTGAAAACTTGGGATAAAATTGGAGATATTTACCTGGTATGGGGAGAGGGGGAGGAAAAAAAAGGAGATGAACACTTATATTCATAGGTCTTCATCAACCCATCATTAAGTTGCTGCACATCTGGGCATGAATGAACGGTCTGGACCACTGACTTGGTAGCACTTAGCAAGGCAAAGCTGGCACTAGAGTGCATGTCCTGGGCGTCAAGCAAAGAAACACTGGCTCCTGCCATTAATGGTAGATGTCACAGGGCTCTCTCTGGCTCTTTGCTCACTGGACTTGCTCAGGACTGGACTAAGAAATACAAATATTTACATGCTCAGTGTGAGGAATAGTCAGTAGCCACAGCAAGGATTATATACCGGAAGTAACTGCTGTATGGACAATAGAGAACGGTGACATTTCCTACAACTAGAGGACAGGGGACAGGTACTTCCCTTCTTGTGGTGACTGGAATGTGCTTAATTTTTGGTGGCAGGACATAGGGAAGGACTGACTCAAAGACCTGCCAAAGTGCAGCCACTAGCCTCAATGAAACTCAGCACAAACCTTTGAGTTCTTCTGTGTGTAGTGGAGTGGCCAACCAGTAGCCAAAGATGAAGAATAAATACACATATATTTACAAAAGCACTAGACACAAGAAGTGAGAATGTAACCCCAGCCCAAGTTTGGGATCTAACCCTGAGAGCACTGTAAGATCCACGCCCGTGCAGGTTCCCAGGAGTGCATGCAGGAGCTGTATGGAATTTTACATAGGTATGGTTATCTATTTTTTCTTTTTTTTTCTTAAATAAATAAACTTTTCTGTGCTTCTCAAACTTCCCTGACTTTACTGCTACCATGCTTCTGTCCCAAAACACATTTAAACCACAGTGAGCTATAGGGCTCATTTTCACACGTCTTCATTGCAGGGATAGGAATCATAGTCAAGGTTCTTGGGTAGGGTATTTCACTGTTTAATTTAAAAATGAAGACAATTAATCAATCTTTTAAAACCTTGGAATAAAAGTGTCTGAAACTTTTAGTTTTCATTTTGCAACAGAAACTTTCTAATACTTCAAAAATATATATAACTAATAGCTTGATCTGAGGATAGCAGTCAGAAAACCCAACGTGGCTCCAGAGATTTTACAGTATTTGCCTCTTTCCTTTCTGCAAGGCCAATGCTACTGTCAATCCTAATATACTCTGTGAGCCTCTAAATAATGTACAAGACTCGACCCCCTCAGGACTGGATTTTTGTGGGTTTGTGTTTTTGGGTTTTTTAAAAATACTTGTGGTCTTTTCTACATTGAATATCCAGGCTGGGAGGATACAAACACGGCTGCCATCTTTCAGTATTAGTGAGTGTGAATCAGCACCAGAGACTGTCCCAAGCACGGAGCCATAGGGATACTGGAGGTACATTCCCTGTGTGTCATACAGTCTCAGCTGGGCAAGTACAGTCATGCTGAAAACAGCCACTGGCAGAGATTTTACCTGCTGAACCTCGTCTGCCTCCCAGGGATTGGTTTTAAAAGAAAAATCTCTACATTTGCTGATGCAAAGAAAAAGGAATATAATATTTAATAAAATTCAAAGTAAGGCCTCTTAGGACAGCGGCTGTCTTTAAAAAGTCAGTGCCAACAATATTCTGTATGCCGAGGCATACGCTTACTAGAAAAAAAAGCTACCATTTGATTTCCTTGTTTTTCATACCTGCTGTCTTGTGCAACGTTGTGGTGGTGGGGTTTTTCTTTAAAGTAGAGATGCTGAAATACTTATAGGTAAAGGAAATAAATAGGAAATTCCCCCCTTCCCCAATCAAATAGAGTAGTTTGTCAACAGAAGTATTTAGACTGTATGTCCAGCAAATATGTGCCATTACTAAGTGCTTTCCTTTTAAAGGATGGCTGTCTGTTCTTTTGTGGATAGCAAAAAATAAAAGATACACTGGAAACAGAAACTGTCACTTATTTCTTCACTTCTTACAGGAATACAAACATGTTTCATCCTGATGAATGCTTTACACATTGCGGGCAGCCCACCTCCAGCCCAAATTACTCTTTCACAAGGAAGCTTCTTCTACAGACACAGATCTTGAGATGACAGACAAAAATGAGACCTCGCAAGAGAAACAAAGTCTTCTAAACAGAACAGAATCATTCATGTTGGAAAAGACTTCTGAGCTCATGGAGTCCAACCATCAAGCCAGCACTGCTAAGTCCACCACTAACCCGGTCACCAAGTGCCCCATCTACAAATCTTTTAAATCCCTCCAGAGATGGTGACTCAACCACAGCCCTGCGCAGCCTGTTCCAATGCTTGACCATCCTTTTGGTGAAGAGATTTTTCCTATATCCAATCTAAACCTTCCCTGGTGCAACTTGCAGCCATTTCCTCTTGTCCCATTGCTTGTTATTTGGGAGAAGAGACTGATTCCCCCATTGCTCCAACCTCTTTTCAGGTAGTTGTATACTGCTGGCTCATGTTCAGCTGCTCTCAACCAGAACTCCCAGGTCTTTTCCCACCAGGCATTTTCCAGCCACTCTTTCCCAAGCCTGGAGCTGCAGGGGGTTGTTGTGACCCAAGTGCAGGATCTGACACTTTGCCTTGCTGAACCTCATCCAACTGGCCTTGGACCAGCAATCCAGCCTGTCCAGATCCCTCTGCAGAGCCTTCCCTGTCCTCTAGCAGATCAATACTCCAACCCAGCTTGGTGTTAACCTGAGGGTGCCCTTGATCCCCTAGTCCAGATCACTGATACAGATATTGAACACAACTGGCTCCAGCACCTAACCCTGGTGCACCACTCCTGACAGCCCCAGCTGGATCTAACTCCATTCCCCACGACTCTCTGGGCCCAGCCATCCATCCATTTTTTTTTACTCAGAGACCAGTGAACCTATCCAAGCCATGAGCAGCCAGCTTCTCCAGGAGAAAGCTGTGGGAAACACTGACACAGGATTTACTAAATTCCAGGGAGACACATCCATAGCCTTTCCCCTCANCATCCATAGCTTTTCCCCTCATGCCCTAGGCAGATCATGCTGTTGTAAAAGGAGATCAGGCTGGTCAGACAGCACCTGCCTGTCACAAACCCACACTAGCTGGGCCTGATCCTGTGGTTGTTCTGCATGTGCCATGTGATGGCACTCTAGATGATCTGCTCCATGACTCTTCCCAGCACTGAGGTCAGGATGACAGACCTGTAGTTCCCAAGATCCTCCTTCCAAGTCTTCATGTAGACCAATGTCACATTTGCCTCAGTCCAATCACCTGGGATCTCCCCCTTAGCCAGGACTGCTGGTAAATGATGGAAAGGGGCTCAGTGAGCTTGGATACTCCTGCCCCTATTTGCCTCCTGCTGCAGCTCTGGCCCAAAGCGGAGGAGTTCCTCTCCCTGGGCACATGTCCCACAGCTGTACTCACCCTGCTGCCACCAGGACTGGCCTAAGAGCAGGGCACAGCCTGCAGCTGACACCTGGCTGGCAGCACGATCCCACCAGAGCTCTGTCTGGGCCACTGCGTGGGTTGTGGTAGGTGCAGAACTTAGAGAAGCCATGGCATTCTGTTGAGTGGACACCACTGCTCCCTGGTCAAGCTGGCAGGGCTTCAGCACCTTCCTGCACACCCTTTTGCACCATCTGCTGTGCTATGGCCTGTTTGCCTGTCCTGGCCACTCCCACTCCCCAGGGGCTTCTTTTACGGGGGGTGGGGGGAAAGCTTGGCAGCCATTGCTCCAGGTCTTGTCAACCACTGTCGCTCCAGCTGTAGGATCCTGATGGCTCCCTCAGCTCCTCCAGATGTTCCTCCAGTCCAGGAAACCAGAGCTGCTTGCCTCGGCGTGTCATTTGGCCATCTGAAAAATTGGACCTGTTGTGCTCCCCAGGAAATGAAGAAAAGTTAATTTCTACTTAGCTGTGCTAACTCCAGGAGCGTTGCCTCTGCCAAGGACACTGCGACGGCCAGCGCGAGCGAGGGTAGCAGCAGTAAGGACACTTGCCACACAAAGACTGCAACTAAACAGGATGCCACAGCTAGACATGCTCCTGGCCTGATTCAAGAACAGCCCAAGCATCCTTCATTCCTGCTGGCCAGACATGAAGGTGGTGAGTGCCTTAAAGGCTACTTAACCCTTTGCCGGACCAGGCCAACACGAAGATCTATAGCAAAAAGCTGTTTTACTGTGGGGGTTTTTTGCTCACTGGGTACATGTTGCTTCAGTTGCTGTTTTGAAGGTCTTACATGAGCTGTACTCCTAAAATACAGCAACAAATACGCCATGCAAATGCTTTTACTGAGTGAAGCCACATTGTGTCTTTCAGAAACTAATAAATAAAACATAAATTGCATACTGNATGCTTGACCATCCTTTTGGTGAAGAGATTTTTCCTATATCCAATCTAAACCTTCCCTGGTGCAACTTGCAGCCATTTCCTCTTGTCCCATTGCTTGTTATTTGGGAGAAGAGACTGATTCCCCCATTGCTCCAACCTCTTTTCAGGTAGTTGTATACTGCTGGCTCATGTTCAGCTGCTCTCAACCAGAACTCCCAGGTCTTTTCCCACCAGGCATTTTCCAGCCACTCTTTCCCAAGCCTGGAGCTGCAGGGGGTTGTTGTGACCCAAGTGCAGGATCTGACACTTTGCCTTGCTGAACCTCATCCAACTGGCCTTGGACCAGCAATCCAGCCTGTCCAGATCCCTCTGCAGAGCCTTCCCTGTCCTCTAGCAGATCAATACTCCAACCCAGCTTGGTGTTAACCTGAGGGTGCCCTTGATCCCCTAGTCCAGATCACTGATACAGATATTGAACACAACTGGCTCCAGCACCTAACCCTGGTGCACCACTCCTGACAGCCCCAGCTGGATCTAACTCCATTCCCCACGACTCTCTGGGCCCAGCCATCCATCCATTTTTTTTTACTCAGAGACCAGTGAACCTATCCAAGCCATGAGCAGCCAGCTTCTCCAGGAGAAAGCTGTGGGAAACACTGACACAGGATTTACTAAATTCCAGGGAGACACATCCATAGCTTTTCCCCTCATGCCCTAGGCAGATCATGCTGTTGTAAAAGGAGATCAGGCTGGTCAGACAGCACCTGCCTGTCACAAACCCACACTAGCTGGGCCTGATCCTGTGGTTGTTCTGCATGTGCCATGTGATGGCACTCTAGATGATCTGCTCCATGACTCTTCCCAGCACTGAGGTCAGGATGACAGACCTGTAGTTCCCAAGATCCTCCTTCCAAGTCTTCATGTAGACCAATGTCACATTTGCCTCAGTCCAATCACCTGGGATCTCCCCCTTAGCCAGGACTGCTGGTAAATGATGGAAAGGGGCTCAGTGAGCTTGGATACTCCTGCCCCTATTTGCCTCCTGCTGCAGCTCTGGCCCAAAGCGGAGGAGTTCCTCTCCCTGGGCACATGTCCCACAGCTGTACTCACCCTGCTGCCACCAGGACTGGCCTAAGAGCAGGGCACAGCCTGCAGCTGACACCTGGCTGGCAGCACGATCCCACCAGAGCTCTGTCTGGGCCACTGCGTGGGTTGTGGTAGGTGCAGAACTTAGAGAAGCCATGGCATTCTGTTGAGTGGACACCACTGCTCCCTGGTCAAGCTGGCAGGGCTTCAGCACCTTCCTGCACACCCTTTTGCACCATCTGCTGTGCTATGGCCTGTTTGCCTGTCCTGGCCACTCCCACTCCCCAGGGGCTTCTTTTACGGGGGGTGGGGGGAAAGCTTGGCAGCCATTGCTCCAGGTCTTGTCAACCACTGTCGCTCCAGCTGTAGGATCCTGATGGCTCCCTCAGCTCCTCCAGATGTTCCTCCAGTCCAGGAAACCAGAGCTGCTTGCCTCGGCGTGTCATTTGGCCATCTGAAAAATTGGACCTGTTGTGCTCCCCAGGAAATGAAGAAAAGTTAATTTCTACTTAGCTGTGCTAACTCCAGGAGCGTTGCCTCTGCCAAGGACACTGCGACGGCCAGCGCGAGCGAGGGTAGCAGCAGTAAGGACACTTGCCACACAAAGACTGCAACTAAACAGGATGCCAAAGCTAGACATGCTCCTGGCCTGATTCAAGAACAGCCCAAGCATCCTTCATTCCTGCTGGCCAGACATGAAGGTGGTGAGTGCCTTAAAGGCTACTTAACCCTTTGCCGGACCAGGCCAACACGAAGATCTATAGCAAAAAGCTGTTTTACTGTGGGGGTTTTTTGCTCACTGGGTACATGTTGCTTCAGTTGCTGTTTTGAAGGTCTTACATGAGCTGTACTCCTAAAATACAGCAACAAATACGCCATGCAAATGCTTTTACTGAGTGAAGCCACATTGTGTCTTTCAGAAACTAATAAATAAAACATAAATTGCATACTGAAAGTATTCTGCTCCCTTCCAAATCTGCTGACTAGTCAAGCACAATCCTCAGGCACATCCCCAACTCCCTCTGTTGTAGCAACTCAAGAGCTTCATTGCGCAGTGCTTGCCATACGTAAGACAGCAGAAAGCAGGTTGGCCTGGTGCTTCCAAGTGATTCTGCAATCCACTTTACATTTCACACCTTTGTTCTTGCTCAGTGCACAACTCCAGGTTTTAAGGCGCTTTCTTCCAGAGCTGGCTGCTGCACTGGCTCCTGCAGATCTGAACTGTGCAGGTTGTTCCCCGCATCAGCCTTGGTTCCCAGGGCAGAACTCCTGTGCCTAAAGGACGCTCACCTGTGCAGGAGCCTGCAGAGCAGCCTGGTCCCCTGCCCCTCTGCTGAGAATTCCACAGACACTAAGAACCTTTCCCAGGAGCTACAAGACAGCTGGGAGAAGAACAGGCACCCTCAGAAGCGACACCACGGCTCTGCTCTGTTTGCTCTTCTCTACTCCTGCAGAGACTCAGGATGGCCAATCCCCCCGGGCTGTGCATTTCTCAGCATGGACACGATTTCCCTGGAGAACAGCCCCCACCCAGTTTGGCTGTGAGATGGGAGGATTAGTCCTGTCCCAGGAAGAGGCACCCACGGCCAGGCTGCTGTCACTTGTCGCTACCAGCGCCTCCTTCCAGCCTGGCTCTGCTGATGCTCAGGCTGCTCTGGGCTCTGCCAGGGCTCTGCTCGGGCTCAGCCCCAGGCACGGCTGGGCCCACTCTCCCCTCGTATTGCTCTGACAGCTTTGCATCGGACAAACCTGTTCTGAGCACACCGACTGATCTTTCTGCTGTTTCAGCTGAGTAAGACTCTCACCCAGGCAAAGAGATTGCAGTTAGGGGTACAAATCCAATTGGCAAGAACTGAACCATTACACACTCCCAGCTGAACGCTGTATCCACAGGATGCTTTGTCTGTCCCGCTCTTCATTCCTTTTTGGTTGGAAATGCAATTGCACTTTCTTCCTCATGTAGAAGTACCACAACTGGGCAAAAACCGGCAAGTGGGCCGTATTCAAAAGGCAGTCTGGAATTGATGAATGAAGAATTGCTCTTCTCCAGTTCCAAACCATACCAAAACCCCCATAAACACGACTTTACATCGTTAAGAAAGAACTGACACTTTAAAAGTGAATGTACAGCTTATTCACAGGGTGAGAAGGAAGGGAATCTTCCAACTGAATTTGCTTTACCTTGGAAATGATTGAGGCAGCAAAGCATTTTCTGTCATTACCTCTCTGTCCTTAGCCCCGATTCATCTTAAAAATAAATTAAGGAGCCAGAAAGCAGGAAGAAGACAAATGATAATTTTTTACTCCTTGAGGAACTGGGGTGGTCCTACCACCATGACTGTGACCGTTGGTTTGTTCATCCATCCATCCGTCCCGCAGCATGAGAGTTGAGGTTTTACAGAGTTTGTGTTCTCAGTCCTGCTCTGAGCTGGCAGGGCAGAAAGCCGAGCTGCAGTGCTAGCGGCTGCTGTTCTTAATTGCTTCCTTCGCTGCAATGATCAGAGGAGTCAGGCTCGAGAGCGGCTTGGCTAATTTTAAGAATGGATGCTGCCCAAAGGAAAAAAAACAAGAAAGGTACCATTACTTTCCAAACTCAGTTCCTCACAGTCTCAACCAGGATTTCACTCGTTACCAGAAATACTCAAAAACAGGACTTCAGAGGGGAACATCTGCACTTCCACCTTCATGTCCAGGACATTGCTATCACAGGCAAACATGGCCCACACGCCTATCAATCCATTTTTCCAGGTGTCTTCAGCTTGCTGGGATTTTTGCCAGTGCTCTGGGAACGCTGCTTGCTGCCCCAGAGCTTTGTTCCTTTCAGGAAACTCAAAAGACACACTTAGGTTCCCTCCTTTCTAAAGACAAAAACTATATTAATTGTCAAAAAAGATGCATGTAAGTAATTCCTTAGGAAACTCCAATACCTCTAAGAAATGTTTAACTCAGTAGGATTTAGGCTCATGTGTTTTCTCAAGACCTGTACTGAGGTACAGGTTTTCAGCAGCAAGTCCAGAGCAGGGAGACAAGTGGCAGAGTGCTGATGGACTCAGCTCTGGCTTGCAGGGAGAGCAGTGTCTATCTTTCCATCCCCTGGCCCTCCTCTGCTGGCTGGCACCTTCCTTCCCAGCAGGGACAGTCAAGTGGCATGTTCTGCAGCTCCCTTTCTGCCACAAAACTTGGCAGCAAACCTCGAGCAGCCTGACTGTGCCAGGAAGCAAACAGGGCTGGGACAAGTCCTGTTCAGCTGTCCCTGTTTTGGGTGGCAGAAACCTCTAAGAGAGGAGCAGGAGGGACAAGCTGGGTCCCCCTCTGAGGCTCACGGTGATCTCCCCACAGCCAAATCTCTGACAGCTTGGCCGTGACCGCTTTTACTGGGCTCCTCCCCCACCAACACCATTTCAGGCCTCTATAGCTGGTATCATTCTCCTTCAGCTCTTTCGTCAAGAATTAAAACTGAATTTACTCCCGAAAGTACAAAACAGGGCCACAGAAATGACCAGGAGATGGAACATATCTCCTCTGAGGAAAGGCTGAGAGAGCTGGGCTTGTTCAGCCTGGAGGAGGGCAGGCCCTGGGGAGACCTCACCTTGCAACTCTTCAATACTTCAAGGGGGCTTGTAAGAAAGTTGAGGACACATTTTTAGCAGGGCCTGTTGCAACAGACCAAGAGGGACTGGTTTTCAACCCAAAGACGATCAATTTAGATTTGATCTAATTAAGAAATTGTTTACAAGGAGAGTGGTGAAACACTGGTACAGGTTGCCCAGGGATGTTGTAGATAGAAGTCCATCTCTGGAAACATTCAAGGCCAGGTCAGATGGGGCTCCGAGTGACATGACCTAGTTTAAGAGAGCCCAGCTCAGTCAGACTAGATGACCTTTAAAGGTCTCTTCCAATTCAAACCATTATAGCATTCTACTTAGTTTTAATTTGAAAGCACCAAGACTGGACATTAATATGTGGGGGAGCCACCTGATGCCTTTACTTGATGAGAAAACTGATCCCTTGGACATCTGTTTCACCTGCAGTTGCTTCACATCCTACCTGCAGGAGTTCCTTGGCAGACCCTCGCCTGTCCACATCCATCTCCAGGCAGCAGTTAAGAAAGTCTCGGAACACGGCCGAGAGTCGCTCTGGGTTCTGCAGCTCTGGTGTCCCGTTTGTAGCTATCAGATACAGTGCCTGGAGACAAAGGAAACAGAAACTCTTTCATTTATACTCAGAAATACTCACACAGACCCCATTTTTAAGCTCCAATCTCCAGTTTGTTCCCTGGCAGAGGGCTGGAGATGACTTTCATATATCAACAACAACAAAAAAACCCAACAAAAAACCCCCCCAAAAACCTGATGCAGTCACAGCTATTCCAACATCAAAATGATCTTGCCTTGACAGCTGATTTCATTGGCTGACTTACTTAGTAGGAACTACATCAGCACATTTTACTTCTCCAAGTATTGACACAGCTTTACAGGCCATTTTAAAGAGTCAGTGTGGTCTAAATATATTATTTCACAGGATTATTATACAAAATGCATCTCTGCAGTGCTCACTGGTCCCTAAAGTATGGCTTCCATAAAACAAAATTCATCAAGATTTTTTGTTCTGTTCTTGATAAAAAATGGTTATTGGATTAAAAAAAAGAAATCCATCAGCTTATTCCTTGGAAAAAAAAAACAGAAACATTTGGAGTCTCATGTTCAACAGACATGCCAAGTTGCATGCACAAATATATTACGATGAAAATGCATAATTGGGCAGACAGGACTGACCTTCAACTATCTTTCAGTAGTCTCTAAATTCCAAATCATCTTCACTTATGTGGTAAACCTTTTAATACTCTCATCAGAAAAAGGAGTAATTCCATCCTTACAGTAACCCTCCACTAATTTCAATACTCAAGTAAATGCATTAATGACATCCCCATCCCAGAAACTGCCAGGCAGGAAACAGGAGGTTTTGGCAGCTGGACTACTGAAGGTTTAGTGACATGGAGAAAGTGCCTTGGGCTACGAAAGAAATATTTTCACTATATATTAGAAGAAACCCAACAACTAGTGTGCGCTATCAGCTAAAAAAATTTTGCTGTAAAAAGCAGTCTTGCTTTATAAGCTCTTCTGTTTGGAGGCAGCTGAGACCTCTTACACAGATCTCAAGAATATCTGACTGTGAATTTTGTCAGAAACAGGAAATCCAGTTATCTTTTTAACAGCTGACCTGAAGCTTCTTGAGGAGTCCTAATCAGCATTTGAGATTAAGGAAAGAGGGAATTTTCATCATCCAGATTAATAATGCTAATTCTTTTCACCTGTTTTTGCTGCCTTATACAAGGAAACTGCATTTTTTTGCAAGTGAAATATGGATTCACAGGAAACAGAAGCAGAACTGTGATGTGTAAAGGTCTCTGCTGGTACAACAGGGCTGCAGTGACAGAGGCCTAATGCCACCCTGCCAGCTACAGTGCACTCTGCTTATTCAGCACCACTCTGAATCCAAACCTTATTTCTTTCTTATCTGTCTTTCTTACCTATTTATTTCTTATCGACCCTAACAAGGTGACACAGTGCACAGCACTCCACATGTGTGCCCTGGAACCAAAAACCCCAGGGCACCTATCAAACCAAAGAAAGTCTTCCAATAAAACTCAGGAACCTTTTTTAAGAAGTGTGAAAGACTTGTATAATTGAAAGAATGAAGTTTGTATAATTGATCTATTCTTTTCTTAAGCAGCTGGGAGGTATGTCCTGACCCTTCTGTAGTTTCTTCTGTCAGTCTGCAATACACCATCTGGGTGCCACAAACCAGAGAAAGCACAACCTTACAACAGGGACAAAGCTAAAGATCGTGCTCTATTTTAATTCTAGCCTTAACAAAACATACGTATGTATACATATAAGTAAAAATTAATTTTCTCATAAATTCCCGCAGGAATTAGCTGTGCAGCATTTTGTTTGAGCTGACAGTCATGAGGTTTTATCCTGGTATACATTCCCCCACTACTACACACTCATTTGGTGTAAGAACTGGCCATTTCATTTTAAGACATTAGGATAAAACTGAAAACTTCAAAATTCACTAGTTTACTACAAGTATCTGTGCTAAAAGATACTTTTAGAAATGTGTTTGATAATAAATAATTATGGCATTACTAGAACCAGTGATCTTTCCTGGAAGGTTCAGGTAACCAGTCAGCACTTGTCTGAGATTGAAGAGAGTTTTGTGCCTGCAGGTACCACTCCAATGCTTATCATAAAAATTCCCTACTGGAGAAGCATGGCACTTGAAAATTTTTGTCACTTGGACATACAGCTCAAAGAGAGTTCAAAGCAGGCATGAGAAATTTCAAGCATCACTGGAGGCCAAAGTGGCAAGTTTCTGCACAGGTACATGTCACCTTGCCTTTGAGGTTCTCACAGTGACACAATCAAAGCTACAGCAGATGCTGATGTGCTGTAGGAACATTTTTAGAAGTGGGCCCTCGTACAACTAGTTCACGCTGATGTGAATGGGATTTTCTCTCATGGAAGACAAAATATGGCACAGATTAGAAAGACAGCAGTATCTGATATTTCACCCTACCCTGAGAGGATTTTCATTAAGGTAAGGAGGTTCTCCTTCCACCATTTCTATTGCCATGATCCCAAGTGACCAGATGTCCACTTTGGGGCCATATGCTTTTCTTGTTACAACTTCTGGTGCCATCCAGTAAGGAGTCCCCACCATTGTGCTCCGTTTACTCTGCTCAGGGGTGATCTGAGCACAGAAGCCAAAATCAGCTGAGGAGAAAAACAAATACTGTTAAAGCCAGCTTGAATTACAAAATGAAGCAAAAGAATCCCCACTTTAAGTCTGAGAATGCACTGTGGAATCTAGATGGAAAAGCAGCCATGCTCTTCCTCAGGGCTGTAGCCAAGGTAATATGGAACTGGCCACTTAAAGAAACCCTCAGGTTTCTCCACTGGCTTTTACTTAATCACTGGAAGCTTTAGACTGTAATTCCCTCCACTCTGGAAGGGTCATACACAAAGCAAAGCCACTCTTGACATCCTGTTTCTCTCTAGACCTCTCTGCACATTGCAGCTGTGCCCTCACAGCAGGGGTCCAGGCACTCCCACCAGCACCACTTTTGGAGAACTGGCCGTCACTCAAAAACAATCCCACACCCCACACCCAGGAATGCTGCACTTGACCACCTACTCAATTTGACAGATCCATCCATCCCAAGAAGAATATTGTCGCTTTTGATGTCTCTGTGGATCACTTGGTTAGAATGAAGGAAATCCAGGGCTTGCAGGCACTGATACGAGAAAAAAGAAATGTAAGGGTAAAATTCATTACATGATTTCAGCACATGAGAAAGGAAATGGCTTTATGAGATTTCCATTCTAGGGGAATGGTGAGGAATGGCAGAACACAGTCCAGTCAAGAGAAGAGCTTGCTGCACCAACATTGTTAGAACCATGTCTTTCTAGGGGAAGGCACATACTATCTTTTGAAAGGGAAACATCAATTGCTGCTACCGACTGCTCCCCGCAAACACAGACAGAATGACTGCTGCTGCAGTGGATCTGCTCTTTCTTCTCCACATAATGACAACCCCACAGAAACAGAAGCATCATCTTGTCCATGGGAACAAGCACAAGTGGGATCCCTCACCTCCCGACAGACAGCAGCTATCTGTCCTTCATCCATACACGTCTCGGTGACAACATCGGTTAAAGAGCCGCCAGCCAAGTATTCCATCACCACCCACAGCTCATCACCAACAAGGTAGCTGAAAGGAGAAAACAATGCTGTGGAGATGAATGTGCATAGCTAAACTAATGAATAATCATAACCTGCAACTGATTCTTGTCCCCAGGTCACTTGCAAATGAAGACAGAATAAAATGAAAAGGACATTCCTTCTAGGCTACACAGTTCTTGGTATCTGAAAGAGGAGATACCTTAGGTGACAAGCAAGTGAGGAATGCACTTTAATAAGATAAGCAAGCAAAGACAAATCTGGAACCAGGACACATGCCACCAGCTGGCTCATCATCTTAAATGAATTCCACCATTAACCCCAGGAACGAGGCAACATAACTTTCATCCATGGGAGGAGGGTGTGCACCAGTGAGGACAGAAGCTGGTCAAGTGTTTCAAAAACCTTGCAAAACATACATTCAGAAACAGGAAAGGCCATTAAAAAACTGTCGAATTAGGTGTTTCTGGAAACAAGAACTTAAGTCTTCTGGCATCCCCAGCAATGGAAAACAGTGGAAACAGCCCAAAGGAAAGAATTTCTAGGACGGTTTGTCAGCACTTTGCGCAAGATATAGAAAATGTGATCAACTTATTAAAAAAACCTAACCCCAAACAACTAAACATGGAAATACTTGGAACATGGACCTGACAGGCTCTTGTTTTAGTAGTAAGATATGGCTGGTCCAGGTTTTTGAAAACAGACTTCAAACTATGCTATGTATGCCAGAAAAGACTAATGCAGAGCCAATGGAATCTCCTCTCATCCACTGGAGATGAGTAGAGAAATAATAAAGAGCTCCATGTTCTGCAGTGATCAAAGGGTTTTTTTAACCTTCGGCCTGCAGTGTGGAAACATTAACATTCACATGATAATACCAGAACAACCTACCTGTCTAAATAGTTAACAATATTGGGATTCTTATTTTCCCTCATGACCAGAATTTCATTGATAATTAGTTCCTTTTTGGGCTGCTGTTGGAGATTCATTTGCTTTATGGCCACCTAAAATGACATTAAAAACCATTAACCTGAGTAGTCTGTTGCACAAGATCAGAATAAACATGCAGTGGACAGTCACATAATTTTTGATTGTATCACCTGCTATTCTTGATTGCATAACAAAGCAAACACAGACATACATTACGGATGTTGTTCCACAACAAAAATAACAATCCTAGCACTTCCCAACTGCTGAAGTTTTGATTTGCTCCTCTAAAGAACACAACACAGTTTACATTTGCAGTTATTATCAGGGTCTAAAAAGAAATAATCCATGAGCTGGGATTTTATGGATATGCCCAGGGTTTAAAGAAGGCTTAGGGATTTTAGACCCCTTGGAGACCCCAAATTTAAGTGTGGTTACCAAATGCAGCACGGCTGGTGTACAAGGAACTACCAGTAAGATTCAGATCTGGATCTCTTCTGAGAGCCAGAGATGAGAATTCAGGAATCTGAAGCTGGATCCCCAAAAAGCAGCAGGATTCTCTGAGACATCTCGTCTGTTTTGTACTAATATGATCACTGTAATGGGCTGTCACTGAGACCAGACAAAAACACAACTGACTTCTTACCAGCTGCAGCAGAACTGAAACACAAAACTGACTCCAATACATCATTTCTCCTTAATTATGTCTAGCATTATTCTTTAAGAACAAACGCACGATGGAGCAAATGGCCAACAGTACAACTGCCCGAACCTGGGACTGGGATAAATTGGGCCTGAATGACAGCAGTTGCCTTCAGCTCGTGGGTGCCCTAACAGATTTAGTAATTAAGACTGAGACTGTGTCCTGCTCTGACAGATACCGCTGCCCTCCTTTTGTCTGGCAGTTCTGTGGACAAAGTCTTTCCAAAATCAAGCAATGTAACAAAGCTATTTATTCCTCACAGCAACAGGAGAATCTGTGACCACCTCCAGCGTTCTCTCTTAGCAGATTTCTCTCCATTAAAACAAACATTCAGGGATAATGTAACATGGTACCAGGGTGGGATCAACAATACTATGGAGAGCACCAACCTGTTCTGAAGACAGAGGAAATAAAAAAATTCGTCTCTTAAAATTGGCCTTAAAAGCTATGGGTGAAGCATCCAGCCAAGCACAGAGCACGAAGGCTCTTATTGATTCTAGGAATTCACAGGCACCTTTTCAGGCATTTATGAAAACCTCAGGTCCAGTGTTGCTGGAAAGCATATGGCCACAGTAAGTGTTCAGTTTCTGAGGCACAGAACCACACTGCCCCTAAAGACCTTTCACTGAAAAGCTGAAGACAGCAGATGATGGATTTTGCCAGTTGACATTTGTCCATGCTTCAGAGAAACAGCCTTTGCAGGAAAGCTCTACTGGCCACCCAAAGCTCCAGTCACAGCTCACACCAGAGGGGAAAGCACTCAACAGCTGCAGAATCTGCTGGGATTTTTGACACTTACCTCTTGTCCTGTGGCAATATCAATCGCTGTATAAACAGTTCCTGAAGCCCTAGAAACAAAACAGCAGGAGAAACTGAGAAACACTTTAGTCCCTGGAAGTGAAAGCCAGCCCAGACAGGAGAGCTCTGCTGCCTGGAGTGTTTATAAGGGTTCACCCACTCCTCAGCCAACAGCATGGCAGCCCACCAGCCCTCTGCCATGCAGACAAAACTGAGGTCCAGTATGAAGAAAAAGGCCTGGTGCAAATCTCCCGTGTACACACCACATTATTTTAATTCAAAACCTAAGTGGGGGGGGGGATGTCAACAAAAACTGGAAAATAGTATGTTTAATTATTTTCCATTTTGCTGTGTTGAATTTAGCTCCCCCCCCCCCCCCCCCCCCCCCCTTTTTTCTTTGTGTATCTGTGAGTGTGTTTTTTCCATGAAATGTAACACACAACCCAGTTGGGCCTTCTCACACCTTTAAATTGAATCCATCTGCCAAACTCAGGCAATGTCACACAGTCACTCTGAGAACCCTGAACATATGACAGCCATTTGAGGAAAAGATCTAAATACAGCCTTCTCCAGCATGCAAGTAAACAATTTTCCAGCCATCCTGCAAGGTCACAGCTAGAGCAGGTTAAGGCATCTATTATTTCACACACAGATTGAGAAGGACTCAGAACAGAGGATACTTAGAGAGCTTTTTTGTGTGTCAAGAACTGTAGGCAGCTGCTTCTGTTGAGTGTACCTAACACATGAAGGACTCTTCATGGTGTCCATGTGTTGCTTCTGTGGCACACACAGGTTGTGTTGTAGAGCCATCAGAAATAAATGGTGTGCTCACCTGCAGACTAGACAGAGTTGGGTTTGGTTTGCCATCTGCCTCTCCTTCAAAGATGTTCTTCCCCATAATGACATGAAGGTCTGAAAAGGCCCCAGTCAGAGGCAATTTCTTTGGGTTTCAAAGCAACTAGGGGCTTGAAAACCCTTCCTTCTGAGCTAAACCACAGCTTTACACTGCCATCATTTATGAAGCCCATGTCTGCAGGAGCAGTGAGGCAGTGGAGAGCCAGGGAGGGAATTCTCACAAGAAGGAATGTGCATCCTGAAGTGTCCCAGTGACTGAAAGTGCCAAAATCAGTTTACTCCTTTTCACATGATCCCCTGGTTTGTTTGTTTACCTGCAGGCTGAAATATTTCAGAAGCAGTTTAATTCAACAGAGACCTTTTGTCTGCATTGAGAGCAATATTCTCATTGGGCATGCTATGCATTTTTTAATATAACGGCAAATACAATTTCCAATGACTAATTGACAAGATTAATCCAATTTGTTTTCATAAGAAGTCAACAACAATTATTCAGAATTGCTAACACTGTGATGATTCTCCTGAGCGAAGTCGTATCAGGCTTTATGTCAAAACAGCTCCTGAATTAGAATGCTTTCGGAATGCTCCAGGCCACCTGCTTGTGAGGAGTTTAGATAAAGGTAATTTAAGTAAAGCTGTGAATTAATTGAAAAGGCTTTGCAATTCTGAATTACAAACTTTTACTTTTAAGTAACTCATTTCTGATCAGTAACTTTTAATCAGTTCTGCAGCACTTGGTCTTTACTGCAGTTAGGCAAGTGCCAGGACTCACCATTAGATCTGTGTCACTGGATGCAGTGCAGTATTAATAAGGTTGCTCATGGCTCCATACTAATCTGTCTTGCAACAAGAGCTAACACTGCTTGAGCAAACACAACCCCTTTATCAAGCGCTAGTTAAAACTAAATTTCCTCTGATGTCAGCAACATTTTCAGTCCTCAGCTGGAGACAGACAACAAAACAGGGACTCAGCACTGACCTGTTCTGCAGCACAGCCCTGCTGACTACAGTTCACTGCAAAGTGGCTGTAAAACCATCACAGTACTTATTAACTTCCCAGCTGTATGAAGCCATGAAGTGCAATATGCTGGGGAAGTTGCTTCTCCTTAGATAAGCAGCTGGTCCCTACCTGCAGTTCTCTGAGCAACCACACCTCTCCCTGCCTTGCAGTGCTCTCATTAGCAGCTACTAAAAACCTGCTCACTTCTAACACTACACCACTTGTCTTTGGTACAACTGCACCCAATTCATTGTAGGAACTGGCACCTGCATTAACTGAGCACATCAACACCTGCCAAGGCAGTGCCACAGCCCAGCACTGCTGCAGACATCCAAACCCCAGCCATGCAGCACTTTGGGTTCTCCTGATCATCCTGTTTGATTACCTTTCTGATGATCTTTCTCTTTAGGATCTTTTCCTGTCCCAGTAAATTGGCCTGCAGTGTTAGAGGCATGAGTTAGTTATGGCAGCATACTCCTCTCCAAGGAAGCTATGCAATCTTCAGGCTGTACTAAAAGCTGGAGGAAATCCATTTAGATACCCTTTTAGGCCATGTACCAGCCACCTGTCTTTCTACCAGTTGTCAAGGCACCTTTGTACCAGCTCACTCCGAGGACTATCAAAATAAAAGACTGTGAGGGTGATGGTCACATTCTCAGAGTGACAGCAATAATCTGCTTCACATGCATGTTTATTCTGCTCTCACTTGTTCAGCTGACACTTCTTTCCTAAGAGACAGGCACAGCTTGAAGTTTCCACTGACATTTTACAAATGACAGTAAGAACCAAAGCGTCGGGTAGGAAGCTAGTTGGAATTTTAGAAAGGGTTTTTATACAATGAATGGAGCATAAACACCTTCCCACAAGGGTTCTACCAAACCAGAGAGATCTAAGATAAAACCTGCCAGAGAAAGAGCATGAGTGTGTTGGCCTTTCTGCAGTACATTAACTATTCTAACTATAGGCTAGCAACAGGCTACTCTGAGCTCCAACCTCACAAACAGTTAAGGCAGAAAAAATATCTCCTGATGCCAGTAAATAGCTTCTGTCCTACACTGACAGCAGTGTCCTGGTGTTACACAGATGGTGCCAGTCCTCCTGGAACAACAACACTGCCAAGGAAACGCTAATGGTGCAGGCAGTCCATATTTAAAATGCAAGTCAGATACCTAATTTTGAGATAAGTTCTTTTGTTCTTGCCTCCTCACACAGGAAATATTTCAAATTGAACCAATTTACATTAAGCAAAGCTGGGTTTCAAAAGGGGATGGCTTGGGTGATTATTTTCAATAAATGCCTAGAAGCTGCATGATCCACAAGGGATCTGCCATGAGGCAGATGATGTATTTTCTTCTGAAGTGCATCGGCACCATGTCTATTACTGAATTTTTGGGTTTTACAACCCCTGCTAGAAACAAGAGCTTATTATTTCATCTCTGGTTTCAATTTCTGAACTATTTGGTTATAAGCCTGACCACTGAATATTGTTTTAAGCAAATACTTGAAATAAATGTTATTGAGAGCTGTCAGCTGACGGCTATCAGGTGGTAAGTTACTCTTTTAGGTAGTTATGTTTTTTCTCCTTTCTTGAGCATGGTCGTATTATTTTGAGACATACAAAAATGATTTCTTCTAAGAAAATAAGCAAACAAGAGCCACACACTTGAGGGACAGGAGATCTTTCAGGCCTTGCTCCTTGCTGCAGATAAGATACTGTCAGCATCAAGTTGTCTTTGATGATTACTTTTGACCACAGTTATAAATTCTGATCAGTACTGAGAGACAGGAGGATCTAAACCTGATCATATCTGAACATGTTTGGAGCTTGCCTATCTTCATGCTTGATATTACACCAGCAAAATACCTGGCCCATAGTTTTGCACAAGTAGCTGGGATATGACTTACCCTTGGCCAATTTTTTCAAATCGAGTGTATTTCTTCTTAGGATCTCCTACACTCACAATGCTCCCTGAAAGAAACAAAAATGCAAGATTCTCACTTCAAAACAGAGATTTCACCTTCCAGCACATCCAAAATGCAGCCCCACTGTCTGGGGCTTTGAGTCATTTGTGGTCAGCTGGGTAACAACAACAACAGTGGCAGCTCCATGGCACAGATGGCCTCCACAAACACTGATTTTCTACAGTCCTTTAGGGTTACCCTGACAAGAAACTAAACAGAAGGAGAAACATTCAGAACAGACAGAGATCAGAAAACAAGAGGCACCAATGCAAGCATTTGTTCTCTACAAACATTAAGGAGAGCTGGAACAAAAGTCCCTTTATTTTCTTGGCAATAAACACACTCTGATTCAACAAAAGGTTTAATACTTCTGAAGATTAAATATACCTTGTGTTCACTTTTTAATGAACAGGTGCCATTTTTGGAACAAGAAGAGTATTGCAAGTCTTTCCAGGAGAGGAGGAGATCCTCTCAGCCTTTCAGCGATTTGCCAGAAGAATGCCTCAATGTTTGCAGTAACAGCATCTCATGTTACAATCAAGGATGATGGGGTCTCAGGACCAGGGCCCCCATCACTGGTTTCCCAGCTAAGTTCTGAAGACAGCCCTGCCCTCCGCCATTTCAAGAACCACACTGCCGGTTTTCAGCGCGCCACGGACCCGTCACTCACACTGGACTTGCCCCCTCACCACCACACACGTGCTGTTCTCCTCAAACCAGCAGGATGGGTAACAAGGACAGCAGTGCTCCTGGGGTGTTGCTGTGACACAGACAGCTGCCCAAAGGGATGCTGATCCTGAGCCCAGGTGATACGATGCAGAAGACAGACCAAACAAGGGGCTGCTGCCTCCCGGAAGCTCCATACTGCAGCAGCGGGATGGTCAAGCCCCACAGTGCGAGCGGAAGGTTTATACCTTCTCATCTCCTATCCCTCCCTCTAGTCAGCGAGAAGGGAGTCCCAGAGTCTTCTAGTCATGTTCTTCTCTACTGAAAGTTATTTTGGAGTGAAGACCTGCTCTAGAGAAGCAGAATGAGCTTTGTTTTATGCCATGCATTTCAGTGACATGGAACTATTCAAAGTTAACCCAGTTCTGAAGGAGTTAAATCCTCAGCTTGGGCTCCCGACACTCCAGGCCATCTGACTCTTGCAGGTTGGCACAGCAGGGCAGGACCACTTCAGAGCACTTGAGACTGTGTGGGCATCCCAGGCAGTAGGCAGGCTCACCCTGCCCTCAGCCCTGGCTGGTGTTCCCAGAGCACCGGGCGAGGGCAGTGAGCATGCGGGGCAAAGGAAACCTCTTCTCCTGCAGCTCCCATTAACACTCTTGCCAAGGGCTGCAGAATTGCTTTAGCAGGGAGTGTACCAGATGGTGCTGATGCCCTGTCTTCTCGCTGTGCTGGCAGGCAGATTCCTGGCTAGGCATCCAGTCAGATGCCCATTTGGATGTTAAAGACCTCTCTGCTCCATAAAAATGGTCTGGACAGGGGGAAGAGGTGTTTGTGACTACTAAGGGGGAATGGTGCATCATCTAATTTTGTTTTGGATGCAGAGGTAAACAAATACGTGTTTGTATTTGTAATACAGGGATACAGCCAAATCAGTCAAAGGAAATATGCTGCAGATCACTGAAATCTTTCCTTCTGAACTCATCTTCTTAAACTATTTCTGTGATGTACTTTCCAAGGCAAGTCCTTAGAAGACATCTGCATTGAGCCACCACCTTAGGCTTCATTGTTTGCATTCTATCAAGGAAACTACCAGACCAGAAAACCCAGTACTGTTTATTTAATTAAGTCTTTGGATTTGTTTGAGTCTCTCTGATTTTGGCTCTTTCATTAGACACAAACAAAATATCCTAATTACTGCTTTTTTTCCTTCCCATCAGATTCCTCGCATCTCCAACTGGGCAAGAAGGTGTCAAGCAAGGCAAGGTTTAACTTTAGCTTTCAGTGGCATGAAGTCTCCAACGGGTCATGGGGCAAGATTGTCCCACATAGGACTGTCTCACACCCTGTGGCTCACAACCCCATGAGCTCTGCAGCAGTAAATCAAACACTGCTCTAATGCTGTGCTGGGCTGGACAACAGGAAAGAAAAACCCCACTGTGCTGCCAGTGCCTGGCTAGGTGCTATTTTCAGCAAGTTAATGGAACGGTGTATCTATTAGAATAGATATCAGAAGTTCATTCACTTCAGAAAACAATACAGAGAAGGATTGAAGAAGAAAGATTTTTAAAAATTATTTTCCAAATTTGCCACTAATTTTGAAGATCAGATTTCCAGAGTTTTTCCTCAAGACTTGAGTAGCTGCTTTTCCAAGGCAGTTGTTTGTGGCTGGCTCCCTGTGCTTAAGCCAATGTACATCAAACATTACAGCATTAAAACCAACAAAGTGACAGGTAGGCAGCTCCCACTCAGACAAGCACTCCCTGCTCTGTACAAAAGATAAACCTATCAGCTATTTTGATGTCTTTAAGCACTTTCCTTTATCAAGTCCTAAATTAAGTGGATAAGAAAGCTGAATTGGGCCAGCACTGTTTTATAGTTATCAGTGGAACATAGTCATGATTTCATTACAGACAGAGTTTTATTTGATCTTATCTCAATATTACAGGCTTTACTCACTAATGAAACTCTAAAAGCTCTAAAAGAACTCAAGCTATTTTAAGTAGAAAAGAATTATGAAAGCAATTTTAGATAAAAGAGGGCAGGGGACATCTTCCTAAAAGTAGCATAGAAACAGTTGTGGGGGAAGTAGGCAAGGTGGAGCAATCATGCGAGTTAAAATAGAACAAGCACCACACCGCTTAAATATAATTAGTTCAAGACTCTAATAAAAAAGCATCATGCCTGTTTTCAGATAGCTTCATGAAAGCACAAAAATATTTTCATTTTCATTGTCCGCATCACAATTTGCCCAAGGCAGACATTCAGACCTTGCTCACTTGGTAGCAAATTATTAAGAAAGAAAAAGCATGAAAGTATGTAACATTTCAAAGATACAACCCCCAAAAACTCCAGGGCTCAGTCTCAACCTGGCATATATAGCAGCTTGAATAAATGATAGACATACTCGAGCTTACGGATGCAGGGTACCTGTAGATCTCATGGGGGAAGCCTGCCTCAAACATTTAGCATCAGTTGAAGAAGCAGAATTCCTCTCTGTATAAGATGACATACCTGCAGGTAACCACCTGCTCTGGAATTTATTTCACTGTGCTCTCAGCTAAGGCTATTGAATTTATCCCTTGGATACTCCCTAATGTCACTGAGATTCATGCCAACTTGGTAAGAATGCAGGAAACTCTACGCAAGAAGCTGAAATCTCATAGCTAAGGAAGGCTTCAGCCTCTGCAGTCACAGCAGCCATCAGTGGCAGGGCAGGTATGACAAGAAGGTTGAGCAATGGCAACCACTGAAAAAAGCCACAGCCACACAGCACTCTATTACAAGCAGTTGCCTCTGTTAAAGACCCGTTACTGGCTTTGTGATCTGACAGAAGGAGGTGTAGATCAATCTGCTCTTTTTACTAACAGTTAATGGTACACACAGAGTAACCTGGGCTCTGTTCTGAACCCAACCATTTAATCTGAGAACACTGCACTGACAGCTATCACATGCAAGAAGCAAATTAAGTTGGTTGCACTGCAGAATCACAAAGGGCTTGATGTGTTTCAACAGAGTATGATCTGCACAGAGGTTGGGGCCAACAGTTAGGATTCTAATAGTATTAACTGGCTGGGAATTAGCCATGAAAAAGTGCTGTGCTGTGTGAGGAATATATAGCGGATACTCCTTTCAAAGGAGAGCTCACTGATAAAATTGTAAAATTCTTATAAAAACAAACCGTAGAAGTAGGAGGAGCAACAACAGTTACAAAAAGGGCAACAATAGAATACCTGGAAGATGTGCAACTGTCTCAAGGAGAACTCATTGAGGCTGAAGGATGCAGCTTAGTGCTGCAGTTGTCTACTGGTAAAAAGCCCACACCAATAAAAAACCTCACACAAACAAAAACCCAAAAACTCAACAGATCTTTGCAAAGTATTTTGACTCCGATGACTCGTGAGAAGTTAGGAGTCGAAAGAGAATTTAGGAACCCAGACATTCTGTTCCATTTGGCCATTAGTACACAGGAGTTCCCTACATCATTCACTAGGTCACAGCCCTTTGCTCAACCAGAAACAATCTCTGCTTTTGCCTTTAGCACAGAAGGAAGCTCAAGCAAACCCAACCCAGTCCCAGCCGCCCTCAGAGGCAGCAGGAACACCCCAAATGTTCTCTCGCCGCCTCGAAGCACAACAGTTTCTGTAGGGAGTTGTAAATGACTCTGTGACACTAAACAGAGAGAAACATTTGGTACAGCTAATGCTGACACATGCAGGAAATACACTGCTCTAGCAGACCCAAAATACCCAATACATACTCAGTTTCTCTAGGATCTCCTCATCTGTCATCTTGGATTTTTTTCGCTGCCGGTCTGTGTTTCTGTACAGAGTGTTTGTGTTTGAGTTTTCAGGCTGGGGAGTGGTGGCTTCTTTAGCTGGTGCTGGTGCAGCGGCAGGTTCAATAACAGAGCGTGTGTAGATCTGTGACAAGAAATTATTTTGTGTCAGAAAGGTGGCTGGCAGAGATCCCCCTGAGATCGTATTTCAAGTACAAACCCTTAGGAAGATCATGTCAGCCACATCCAGGACTCTAAAACTGGTTTTGCTGTCCACTTCTCAAACTGAACAAGCAAAAATGAAAGGTTACAAGTTCATGGCCAGTTTCATGTTCAATTTTCATAGATTTTCTGATTTAGTCCATGGAGAGGAGCAGGTACCTCCAGAGGACAGTGTGTCCTATGTATCCTTGTCCTATGCCAAGATATGAACTGCATCTTTGGACTGCTATCCCTGCTGACAGGGAGCCTCTGCACAGCTGGACAAAGTGGCTCATTTTCACACCTGCAGCATTAAAGGACATGATGGTACCTCTTACCTGATATAAGAAGAAAGCCATGGTCCCCACCAGAATGCCAGGAAACTGACACATGAATGTGAAAGTTCAGATTTGATTTTCCCAGTGTCAGTGGCTGGAGTGAAGTTCTGTGTCATGACAAGGACTTCCAACCAAGTACCTTCAGCCCCAAACAGCAAGTGCTGTTTGATCAGAAACTTGCAGCTCTGCACTGCACTAAACACAGACCTAACCAAAGCTGGCACTTACTGATTTTGTGTGTTCAGGCCGTGGGGCGATAACAGGTGGAGGTTCATTGTCATCTTCCTCCTCTTCATCATCTTCATCCTCTTCTTCAGACACAGAGGGAGCCAGAGGAGGTTCTGATGCTGTTTTTGTGCTCTGTGGACAGACAACACCGTGAGTGACAGTTGCTATCCTGCCACTTTGAAGCTTTGATAGCTGCCTACACCCTTAGTCTTCCTAGATGTCAGAGGCCAATCTAGACATACACATGCTCCTATGGGCCTAAGTTCTAAGTTAAACTCAGTACAACACTTAAAGGTTTAGGTGCATTGAACTCCACCAGTCCCAGCTGCTGCTCAGAGGCAAGGGGTTATATCATGTCATCCCAAATTTGCTGGTGAAACCAAAAAATGAAAACGTGCCTTGTGAAGTTTTTACCAACTGCTTTAAAATTGGCTACAACAGGCCACTTAGAGAACTGAAGCAAATCAAAGGCACCATTCAACATATTCACATCTGACTGTCACTCTCTTTAAAATGCCATCCCTTTGGTCCAGTAGAAACACCAGTAAGGGAAGCCCACAGCAAACAGGGAGACCTGAGTCGGTAATTTTGGAAAGCTGTCATGCTGACTGTCTCACTACTGCCTCTGTCTGCTAGACGAAAACCCTACAGCATCTGCCAAGGTGTCTATACTCACTGGAAAAGCTACTGGCAAGGCTTACTCTGTTCTGGTGAGCACCACACTTCCTCTGAGAAGTGTGTTTTATTAAAGATAAGGGAAGTGGCATTGACTGAAAATCTGAAGGGTGAATATTCCAAGATGATTTTCATTTCATTAGACACAGTTGGCTGTGTAATCACAAACCTCACGTGAAGCTGCTTAACACTTTAAAATAAAAGCCAAATCCCCATTCAGTCACTTGTTATTTAATTCACTAACAATAACCCTAATAAATTTGGTCAGTATTAACGTGTATGTCACTCCTACATCTCTGGGAGTGCTATTGCAATCCAGCATTAATTAGAGTGGATGGTTATTTAAAACTTTCCTTCAATGGTTCCAGTGAGTTACATATCAATTATAACCTCATTTATATTCAGTTATATATCCAGCTGTACTAAGGAGAAATCACAAAACTTGATAGAAATGGGATTCTAAATTTTTAAAACTAAATTAAAATGGGCTCATTAGGCAGTGCTGCATATTGTTGTGAATGATATGCACCATGGCTAAAACCAGCCAGCAATCTTCTGTCTACTAAACCAGACTTTCACCTTTTTATAAAGATCTCAAACAGAAAATCATAAATCAGCCAGGGAAAGCTCCTGGCTTGCTCCACAATTCTTAAACACTAGGAACATCAAAGGTTACTTTCCCACTCACCGAGGGATGGGCTTCTATGTATCCATGGGCGCTTTTATCTGCAATGAGCAAAGGAGAATGAAACAGATGCTGTTAGAAAAAAACCCTGCCTGTTTTGGGGAATCCCACAGAACAAGTCAACCCAAACAGAGACTGTTTTTCTTTCACACCATCCCTTCAGGAGCAACAGCAAGGAAGAGAACAGGACAAAATTCCAGACTGTGTCTATTTCTTGCCCTATTTACCAGTAAATAAAGTAAATAGAAATTTGGTCAAAAAATGCAAATTGCTCTTTAACTGTCAATGCTTCTGTTCCACTGAAGAGCTAAAGCAGCTTTTCCTCCTTTTCTTCCTGTGTTTTATTTTTTTACAATAAATTGCATGCATTCAGTCTCATTAGCTTGCTGACAACATTTCCACAGAAAAGCTTCCTCAAAACCCCCCTTAATCATGGCAGCTCTATTCTGACAAAGCATGAGAACAGCTCCTGAGTTCAGGAGCACACATGAACTGTTTTGAAGTCTGCATTTCACCACAGAGGGAATTGCTATTTCAGCACACAGTAAACGTCAAATTAGTCTAATCTTTTAATTATGGAATTTGGGAGAAAAAATATGCTTTCTCTCAATCCTGGAGATAAGTGCATGGTTTTTAGAAAGACTTCTGAGAAGCTTCTGCATTTTGGAAGTTGTCTTGGTTGAACCTTCAAACTAAGGAAATGACAGACTCCACTGCCACAGACCATCCTGTGGAGGAAATGGAACCCCAGGAGGTTACATTCCAAATGCTGTCCACACCCTGTGGGCTGCAGACAACCCCTTTTTTAGCTGAAGCTGTGGACAGGCACTCTATCAAACTAACACTATCTTAATAGCATCTTTGTTTCAAAATCTTGATTAGTTCTAAAAACCTGCAACAAAGCACGGTCACCATTTTAATGATGTTTGGGGGGAAAAAAAGATAAATGGAATTAATTTCAGGAATATTCCACAATGTAGAATTGGTTCAGGTTGCTTCCTGAGAATTTGACTGTGGAACTTTGCTCTGACTTGTTTTGGAGCCTGATCTCCCCTGCTGGGAGACATCAACTTACCTCCTGATGTAAAGCTCATGTATTTCTGGTTGTTAACTGTTTCCTTAGAATCATAAAATTTGAGAACATCTAGAACAGCCTGTGGGTTCTTCTTCTGCTCCAGTTTTGTTATGTTGGAGGTCTGTAGTAGCCTGGCCCACTGCTCTGGAATGCCCTGTAGACATCAAGTGGAAACAAAGTGGGTTTAGAGTATTTAAAATCTGCAGCCTCACAGATCTTTACCAAGATCCCATGCTCGCTGTAAGATTACTTGCAGAAATTTTGATTGACACCTTACGATTAAAATTAGATGCAATCATTTCCTCTCTATCAAAAATCTAGCTAAAACCAGGACCCAACTTCATAAAGAAAATCAAATAATGACTGTGAGAGGAAAAAAAGGGCATGAAACTTCTCTGGAAATCAACTCTGCTCTTCTTTGGAGTAATGATTTAAGGCTTAAGCTTTGTTGCCTGGTGATTCAGGGCAGACATAACAAGACTATTCTCTATTGGTGGACAACAGAGTGTTTTTTAGCAGTTTCACATTGGACTTTTCATGCTTAGGAATGCAAACACATTTTTCTGAAATGATCACTGCTGTCTGATTCAAAGGTAAACCCCACTCTGATACAATTAATTTTCAGCATACCAGGGAACATGAGGGGTAAAGAATCTGCCTTTCAGATCTCAAAATCATGACACTGAGGTATACCACAGCTGCAAAGGATGTCTCTAGATTCTCTACTGCAAACATACAGAAACCAGCGACTCAGAAAACAGTCTGAGAGTGCCAAAGCCTTGGATAAATTCTTGGACATATTATGGGTGAGGTAGAATTTGAAAATCAATCCAATCACTAAAAGCCCCAGCTCTACACTGAAATTCCATTGATGAGAACCTGCTTCAGTTATCCAGGATAATTCCCTAGATTTAACAGCATGTCATTTCCCCCCTTCAACTGCACAGCTGACATTGACCAGAGAATTGTAGGGCTCACTGAAGGAAAAACGTGCCACCCCAATCTACTTTCATATAGCTTCTTCTCAGAAATTGTCCACAAAACAATGTGTGACATGGGCCTCCAAAGTTTAGGATTGATGAAAAAAAGTGGGAAAAGCCAAGCAACAAATCTACTGCACACACATCCACCTGCTGCTGCAGTGCTATGACATCTCAAAGAAGCATTTGGGGCCTGTGACGCACCTCTGGGAGCTTCCCTGGGCACATCTGTGAGCCATAGAGATCTGGCTGTAATGGACGTAAATAAAGAAAGAAAAGAAAGTTAAAACAGAATGTGGGAAAACTTAGAAGGTGGTAGGAGGAGGAAACCAATGGGCCAGAATGGGCAAGTCCCATCCAAAATGGGAGTTACGAGGTGGATACCAAGTAATTCAGGTGGTAGACAGGCTATAGGAAGGCAGGTTTAGGAAAACAGAAGAATCACAACCGTTCCAAAGTTTGGAAGCATCATTCCCCCTCCTTTCGCTTTTAAACTGTTTTTCTTTCCTCATAAAAATACATTCCTGAGAATTAATGGCAATTGACTAGAAAAATTACATGTGATTTCCCTTGTCAATTTAAAATTAAAAAAAAATAAATAAAAAAAGAGAGAAAGATCTGGCGTTTGCTGTTTCACTAGTTTTGAAGCCAGATTACCATTTTTGAATGGCTCTATAAAAGTTTTTTCCAGGCTTGGGCGTTGTCCAGCCCTGAGATCACCATTTGACCAGTGGAGAGAGCAGATGGTACAAAGTCAGATTGTGAAATCTGGGATGCTGTGCACTGCCACAACACAAACAATCTGTGTGTGTCAGACTGAAAATCAGGACAATTGTAAAGAAATGCTTGATTAGATTAGGAACGTGCAACTTCTTTGGATCTACAGCCACAACTTTTCCCACTTACTAATGTCATTATCTAGAGGCTTTAAAAGTTTGGTGGGTAACCACATTTTCTTCTAGGTTGGGGATGAGGAAATGGTTTCAAACATGCATGCCTTAGAAAGAACATGCCCCAAAGGGCTGCTAACCACGCTGTCCTTCATTCATAAATTGCAACTCCTTTTTCAAATAAAGGAACATAAAGCTCTAGCAACATGCTCCCACGCAACAGTTTCCAACCAATTTTATTCTCTGCTTTAAAAGCCCTATTTCTCAGCAAATGTAGTTGCTTCAAGCACAGTGAAATGGAGATGTAATATTTCTTCATGATGGACAACACAGGATGGTGCTCAAGCCTGAAAGCCAGACCTCAGGAGCCCATGCAACTGTGCATTAGGATGCATCTAACAGCAATCAGGGGATGCAGCTGGGGGCAATGGTTTGGTGTCAGAAAATGGCCCAATGCATTGCATATAACCAGGAGAGCAGGCACTACTGGCATGACAGCTGCAATAATTCGAAACAAACCCCCCCCATATGTTTGCACATTGACTGGACACTCCCATGGCACTTCCAAACTTTTGAAAGAGGCAGACAGCGTGATCACTAGGCAGTGGGAATATCAGAACGTGGTACGGGCTAGTGGCAGTCCCTTTGCAGGACGTACTTACCACATGACTACCCAGCAGATACACAGGTTCTATCCAGGTTGGGACAAACCAAACATGCCTAATGCAGTGTGTAATGTAATGCCTGCATCTGGGATTAGTTGAGACCAGTATCTAGTTCTTAATGGTGCAAAAATTCCCTTCCTTTGATTGATGTTGGACTCCACTGAGGACTACAGCATTAAGCCCTGTGCTGGCAAGCTGCTCATGGGAAGTCACCTGTCCCTTTGGTTAGTTTTGAATTGGTTACAGCTTTCTCAGACTGCAGCACTGCACGTCCACACTTCAGGAACAAGTGTAATTGCAAAACAGCAGACATCTCACGTCCACTGTTTGGAAAGGGAAGAAGGTATTTAAAAAGAAACTGTGCTACAGCAACAAAGCTGGACCTATTTAGCCATGTAGAATTGATTTGCTCTGTGTTGGCAGCATATGACAGCAAAAAAACCCAAAAGACCCCAAAGATCTCTGATGCTAGAGACTGTTTTGAAACACTGGTAGATAGTAACATTCAAAATTATCCAAACCTTGATTCCTGAAATACAGATAGTGAGTGCTTGTGTTTAGAACTGAAGTGTGTTAAGCCTGACATCCCTCCTTTCTGTTCCAGCTGGCAGGGACATGAACTAACCAGGACCCTGACCAACAGTCAGATTATCAAGGAACGTGAGTGTGACCCATTGTGTTTGCTTTGAGTCAGAAGGAAAAAGTCTCAAACACAGGACAGAAATAAAGGTAGAAGACTGAAAGGAAGAACAGATATAGAATAAGAACAGCTGAACATCCAGTGGGAAGAGAAAGGAAAGTGGGAAGGTGAAGACAGACAAGAAGAAGTGATGCAAACACAAAAAGGAGAGAAACAAAAGTATAAAGTAACGTAACGTATCATAACATAATGATGTGAAGATAAGGAGAATGGCACTGAAGATTAACCTGAACAATAAAGTGGCAAGAGGGAAGGAAAGAGAGGAAAAAAAGGAAGTATCAGGATAGACAGCAAGGAAAACACAATTTTAAAAGCTTTATGCAAAACTTTATGCAAAGTTTCTGATCAAAAATGACCACATCTGGGCTTTTAAAATATGCATTTAGTCATGCATTTATGCCCTAGGGTTTGGCACAGAATAAATTTTGAAGATTTTATGACATCTATTTAAAAAATCCTAATTAACTAGTCCACTTATTTTCAATGTAGCTGTATTTCCTAATTACTAAGGCTAATTCAATTTCACTACTCCTTTGAAGACATGCTGTAATTAAATGTGTCCTTTTTCTTCTACTGTTATTCGTATTGTTGCAACTGCTACTGTAGGACACAGAAAGTTTCCAACTTTCTGAAACATCTCTGTGAAACAAAAGTAGCAATCAAAGTACAAAATTATGAAGAAATCACATTTAGGGCTAGAATTCTGAAAATTAGCCATCCTTTGTCTAGGCAAATGATTTGTCCCATCCTGTTTGGTGTATGAAGCCAGCCAGCACTAGCACAGTCCACAATGGTGATTACACAGTCTGACCACTCAGCTCATGGGGCAATCCTGGCAGCAGAGTTGCTAATGCTCCATCTCACCTCCACAGCTTAACAAAATATAAGCTCACGGCCATCTCAGCTTTAAAGAACAATAGTTTCAGCACCCTACTAGTAATATGAGAAGAAATGCTCTGACGCCCCCTGCATACTTCAAAGAGCTTCCATCAGATTCATTTTCCCCAATACTTTGTTGAGACTCAAGAAGCAAAAGCTGACAGCTATTTTATTAATACATAAAGGCTAGAAACACTGATCACCTAGTGTATAAACATATTTTGAAGGATACTAAATTAAAATGAATGGACTTCCACAGCACTGCAGCTTTCTGAGTGTCTCCAAGGGTTACCTGCAGAGTCGCTGGACTTTGCACTCGAGGCTGGTTGTCTAGTATGCATGTAGGGGGTGCTTTTTATGCTTTCCCAAAGACACTGAATAACCAACCCTTGTAGCAGCTTGGGGGACTGGTAAAAGCATACACCTACATTCTTCCTAGTTTTCATTTCCCACAGACACTCTGCTGACAATCCTTGGAGGAAAAAAAAAAAAAGGCAGCCTGAATCACAAGTTAAACACTCCAAATCCTAAGCCCAACAAATAAAAGTCTCTTTCTTCACAGCCTGGCTGCTGTGATCTGATGTTTCTGGCAATAGGAGGTTATTTTACCATCAAGAAACTAGAAGTTCTGGTAAACATGAAATACAGCAGTTACTTACTGTGAATTCTCCAGTGACGGCATCAAATCCCACATGAATGGTGTGTTCAAAGTCTGAAGGAAGAGAGATCTCAGGACGTTCCTTCTCTTTCTTCTTGTTGGCTAGAGGCAAAATGTTAACAAGCACTTATTTTCTGAACAGCTTTTCATTTAAAACTTTTAACAATCAGTTGTGCTCAATATAGTGTTTTAAAAGTGGAAAACAAATCAATTAACATCCATCCAACTTGAGAAACAGATCCAGGTTAACACAATGCAGCCTACCAACCCCTGTTAGGGAAGGTCTACAAGGTGCTATTTTATTTTGTTTTTCTTTCAGCCAATCTGACTGCTGCCAAAGCAAGCTGTTCATGAAGTAGCCTTCTTAGGCTATCTCTAACCAGTATGATTTCTATTTTCAGTTCTTTTTTTCATTGAGTTTTCATATCTAGAATCTAACTCCTATTTGACTTTGTGGGTTCCTGCAGAAGTAAATCACACAGGACACACCATGTGTATGCGTGTCTGTTCTCCAACATGGTCTGAGTCCATTTCAAAATCAGCCAAATCAGAGCAAAGGCTTTTTTAGAGAACCACTTTTTCCCTATAGGTTCTGTGAAAACCAGCAGCTCATGCGGTGACTCCTCTTCCAACTAAAAGGCTGAAACAGCAGCTCTGTTTCAGGAAAGACAGAATCTGCCCAGCAACAGAATCCCATAACTGTCTCTGGAAAAGCTTTGAGCTCTCAATTCACTAAGACATATGATCATAAAATGCAGGCTTTATTAGTCTCCAGAATTTTTTTATTTTTAAATCACTCCACTAGTATTCCCAAAGTGTGGAGTATCTTACTTAAGGAGGCACACTTGGAAGTCAGTCAACCTGCATTTGCTTCTCATCTCCCTCCCTCTTTACAACCTTTTGAAAGTAACGTCCCCTGTGGTCATCCATCTCCTGCACTTCTGACTACTGACAAATGTCACTTCAGCCCAGTTTTATTGACTCTGATAAAGAATGAGTGGAATAAAGGCTGAGGGAAGCTGCCTTCACTTTCCTGCAGTGTTTTAATATTATGTTTGCCAGCTCCATAGGTTCATCTAGGGGTCTCATCCAAGGCTGGACTCACTATGTACCAGCAGCCCTCCCAGTCCAGGTTTGTCTTTGCTCAGGCAGTAGCTCCACAAGGCTTCTATTTGCATATTTCTTATTCTACCTCACAGACTCCTTTAAGAGGAAGATGCTCTCCTCTTTGTACTTGTAGTCTATTTTGAATGCTTCTAATCCTTTCTCTGCATTGCATTTATCCTCATTACATGATTGTCATCGTTTGTCTGTGCTGCACACCATTATTCATTGTTCATTGATGAAATATTTTCATTTAGCTTTCAGTAAAGATGGCAGCAATATATAAAATACAAATGCAAAGGCTTTCCCCTTCTTTTATCACTAAGATGGTATTGTTTAATTTTCAGGACAGATGTTGCCAGTTAGAAGATATCATCTGTGTGTGGACAACAAAACTGGCTTCTTCTACCTCATCATTTGCAAGCTAACGTAGTGAAAATTAAATTTAAGGACTATCAAATTCAGTTCAAAGCAGCAGTCAAATCTAGAAGTGAAATAAGGGACTATATAAAAACGTTCCATCAAAAGCAGCACTTGTCCAATTCTAGGATCCTCCTGCTGGAGGACAAGTGTTCCAGCTCATTCCCCAAGATCTGGCTCATTTGCTTCATGGACCTGTGATATAACAACTATGGTTCGAATGCTGATACACTACAAATGAAGTACAGAATTAAACATCTCTTTACTTCACCTTCACCTTTCCCCAGCGTAAAAACTCTGACATTTCCCTCTGGGCTCTGCAAATCAAATCATGTCTATTTCACACAAGCTGGCAAAATGATATGAAAGACATGACTTCTTTGAAGCACCTGACTGACTGGATGCAAGGACTTTGTACTGAACATTCCTATTTGATTTTCTTGTAAATGCCCCTCACTCCTGCTGCACAGTTAGCCATGGGGGCGTCCACACCACCTCAGCACCTATGACAGGAAAGAACAAGGAAAAAAGAACAAGGAAAGATTGTTCTGTCTTCCTTAGTCTGCATCACCACCATCAACAGTATGTTAAAAGAGCAGTTGTTTGGGAGAAAAATGTGACTCAGCTAAGTAGCAGCTATTCTCCAAGAAAGAGGAAGGCTCTGACCTCATGCTTACGCCCTCCTGTTTGCTCACCTCCTCTTCAACTCACTTTGTTCTTTCCTCCATTCCCTCTTCCTTCCACTGCCACTCACACTTGTCCTCCCATCCTCCTTCCTGATCTGCTCCTCCTGTAGCCTTGTCCTTTTTCCTTCCTCCATTGATCATTACTCTGCTGGGTTTTTCTCCTTCCCTCTTTTCTTGTTTATCTGTACAGGAGGTGACCAGATGCTTAAAGGCCAGACTCTCCTCCCCTCCACAGCCAAGTCTAAAGCAGCTTCAATGAAAGTGCCATCATCCCCCATTCATGGATAGACATCTGAAAGGGGTATTTGTGCTGTGCAGGTCGGCCTCCCCCTGACTTCTTTAGGCCAAATGCTCTACAGTGCCTTCATGGAGCCCCCATTGTGCACACAGTGTGAATTTATTTCACAGCAATCACAGGTCGTTTAATGAAAGAACAAGCCTGTGTCAAACAACTGGAAGAACCAAGTCATTTCTGCTGAGGTGACACCTCTGCTGAATGAAGCACTGCTGCTGTGACTCCACTGCGGCTCTCATCACCATGATGATTTCTGAGGTAGGAAGGCCAATTTCAGAGCTCCAGCAGAACAGGTTAAGCTCCTTTTTCCACACAGATTGCCTGCATGGCACTGGAAACATATTTCAGTTGTCTGCCTTGGCTTACTGCCCTCAGGAATTGGGGTACCTTAGCCCAGAGACAGGAGCGAGAGGAGCTATACAAGGAACAAAAGGAGGTCAGCTGCTATGGGAAGGGGCAGGACACTACTGCCTAAATGGTTTATTTCAACTGTAGATGCACAGAAGGGCTCCACAAAGCCATCAATGGCTTGCCAAAACAAGGTTTTAAACACGAGTGCTCAAACTCTAACTGAAAACGCTGCACTCCAGCAGGGGAGGGACTGCAAAAGATTCCTGGTGCCCAGGCACAGCAGTCCTGACACACACCAGAGCCTTGGAGAGAACACACTGTACCATATCCATCCTCACATCCCTCCTGTCTGGTGAGCAAATGAAAGACAACAAAGTTCCTGCAGGTTCAGGCAGAAATACCCTGCCATGGTGTTTTCTTCACATTCTGTTGACTTGCACCAGTGACGAACTATGGATTCAACATTGTGATGCTGCAAAACACTGTACTAGACAAGAGCAGACATATCAATCACCTTCTGTTTTATATGCAGGAGTCTCAAAAATGTGTCACAGAGTCTATGAAGCACACACAGACCAGCTGATACCTTGACCCACAAACCAACCCTGCAGTGAAACTACCTCAAGGGACTTGAGTCAAGCTAAACTTCCTCCATTTACTATTTCACCCAACAAAATTAAGCTATAAATCTTACCTGACTTTTCCTCACAGTCACATTTAAAATCATGACACTTGTATGTTCCCTAAGATTGCTCTGACTGGTAGTTAATTCCATTTTTAATGTCACTGGTCATTTCCAGAAGGGGTTGTTTCTGGGTTTCCCCTTTTCTGCATGCATTTTACACAGAATCTCCTCATTAAGAAATACTTCCTCAGAAAGGGATAATACCATCCTGCTAGCACTTAGGGGAAGAAGTGATCCAAGTCCTTCCAGGAGTTAAGCAAGGTGGGAGAAACTTTCATTTTGGCCTTTAAAAAGAATAAATTGAACATTAATTTTATTCCCAGAAGGGGACATTTGGGGGAACAATCTGCAGAGTGAACCGGCCAGGCCAGCCTAAGAAATGGGCCCATCCAGTTACAGTCTTCACATCAGAAAAGTCATCAGGACTGCCCGTGGCCAAGGGGAGGAATGGGACTGCCACTGTGCCTTCTACTGCCTGTGAGCAGTTCTGAGTGCCAGACTATCTCCAGCTGCTCCACACAACGTCATGAAGCCTCACGAACGGGGCGGCCAAGCAGCCCAGGTAAGCTGGAGCTCCAAGGGAATGACCGCAGTTCCATAGCTCTGAGCTCTCCTTGGAGGGACACTGATGTGCACTGAAGACAGAATCACTCTTGAAATCCAGCTGGACTTCATGCTGCTGGCCACAACCCCTGAGCCCACCATTTCAGCCACTTTTCAGTCTACCTCACTGTACACTCACCTGTACTGTACTTCACCAGTCTGTCTGTGAGGATACTGTGGGAAGCTCTGCTGAACACCTTACTAAAGCAGAAGTAACCACCACTGCTCTCCCTTCACTACCAAGCCTGTCATTTCAAGGTAACAGGCTGTCAGTATAGTTCAGCATGAATTCCCCTCCACAAATCCATGTTCACTATTCCTGACCATATTTTTATCCTTCATTTGCATGGAAATGGTTTCCAGGAGGATTTTCTCTACCACCTTCCCAAGGACCAAGGTGAGACTGGCTGACCTGCACTTCCCCAGATCCACCTTCTTAGACAGACTGACATTTGCTTTGTTTCCATCATCAGGAACCCCCAGTGACCCTATCTTTCCAAAGATAATCAAGAGTGGCCTTGCAGTGACATCAGCCTTGCAGGTGCAGCCCATCAGTTCCCATGGCACCAGAAATAAGGAAGATGCCTTCCCTTAAACCTGTAAACATGCTAACTCAAAACACACTCCTTTCCACAAATGCATTTCAAAGAATGCAACTGAAATGCTGTTTGCTGCATGTTTAAAAGACTCTCCTGCTGCATCCACACCTAGCAGGTTATAAACCAAGCCATTCTATGTCCACTTTCACTGCAAAAGGAACAAGCAAGCAGAGCCTTGTTCCTGCTCTTGGAATGTCAGGCATACCGCCCTGTCACTTCTGTGAATGTATTTTCACAAGGACACATCCTCATCTCTTTATTTACTGCTAATGCAAAGCAAAATCCAAAGGAAAGGATTCCCCAGCTTAACTATAAAGTTATTTTTAAAAGGCAAGTTGCACAATGTGTGCACATTTTTGTGTCTTTTCATAGACAAGAAAGTAACTGACTGAACACCTCCTCCTCTTTTGAAATGTGTTTCTAGAGTAATTGGAACAGAAGGCTTGGGTACCATGGCCTGCAACTGAAACAGAAAGAAAACAGTGGCAGAAAGCAAACAGGAAAACCAGTGACCACCAGAAAGCCCAGAGAAGGAGCCGCCCATCGGCACTGCTGATACTTTACTTTTATCCCCTCCTCCTGGAAAGATGGAGCGCAGCCTGGCTTTCTTGTTCTTCTCCTCAGGGGCCATGGGAAGCGGTTTTGAGCTGTGGTTTAGCGCTGAAGAATCGCGATTGTTGCTGTTCATTCTCAACGGTGGAGCTGGAGGTTTCTCTTCAATATCCAAACTATCGGACATCTTCAGCAGCCCTCACAGCCTCCTGCAGAGCACAACACAAACATGCCTGTCAAGGGAGGATGCCAAGGCTGGTGGCCTGGGCAGGAAAGAGGGCAGGAAGAACTTTCTAGAGGCATAAGAAAATCTCTCTGTTAGAAGTCTCCTCTGAATAAGGTTGCTGCTGTTTGCTGTAAATAAATTCAGCAGCTAATTCCTAAAAACCAAGGTATTACCATTAAAATACAGCTTTTTGTTTATCCCTTTTACACGTTTTTGCAGTTTTTATTTATAACTATTTCCCTGTAGTTGTTTACAATCCAAATTTTCCTCTAAAACAGACTTCCAAAGTAAAAGTTAAACGACTTATTGAAACTACCTGGCATTATAGTCAATCATTTTTTATTATATAAGAAACAAGGTCCTCAATGAGGGGATATGGGTAGCAAGCAACACTTCATAAAATTAACTGGTTTAAGACCCAAAAATAGAGTAAAATTTCAGACAGATCAGAAGTAATGTAGGCTATACTGCATCTTTTTAAAGGTTATGATTCTACAGGCACCTTGTCTTCCATCCCCTAAAATCTATGTGGCTCCTTTTACAGAAGACACATGCATATCACTGTGAATGTGTTCTGGATCTCTCCTCATGCTGATTCACAGGTAACAGAAGCTATTGCCCTCATCAGCTACTCTCTTAAATTTAAAGGGAAGCAACTTGTTTTTCAGCTATGGAAGATGTAGGGCTTTTTTTCAGAAATATCAACCAAACATGGGTTGTCACATAGAGAGAGGTCCTGAAGCTCCAGTGGTAGCAGCAGTGCTGTTCTTCCTTTGGTCAGGTAAAGCTGCCATGGGAGTTTTTGGGGTTGCATGGTTGTTCTTGGGTTGCTTTGGTTTTTTTATTAGAACAGAGATAAACATTTTCAACAACCACATTTATTTCGATATAACTGTAATTTTGCCAGATTTATGGCTGGTACATTAACAGGAAATAATTAAATCCACATTGCCTTAACTGACATTGCCTTACAAGTAAAAGCCAAATGACCAACTGAAACATTTAGAGATGTTCACTTTAGACTGTTTTTCATGACATGGGCATTTTAGCCTTTGTTACCATTTTAAAATTATCACATATAAAATGATCACTTTTTAAAATTACTTACATTTTTAATTTTATCTAAATTAAATCCCAAAACGCCAGTTTTGAGATTCAGAGCACCAGTCCAGTAAAAAGAACACCAAATGAAATACATCATCACACCTCTAGCTTGCATCCATGCCCAAATATCTAGATCTCCATGGGATCCCACGGACCCATCCCAAGGTCACACAGCTGAAAACTCTAGCAACAGCTGGGTCCCAGTCCTCTCCCTAGGGCAGCATGGAGCCGTGATCCTGGAGATCCTGATTCACAAACACACACTTGAAGCTCCTACTGACCCCAGTTGCTAACATCCATCAGGGAAACAGTTTGAATGAGCACCTTCCCAGCTGCCTTCAACTGGTTTGTGTTAAATTAATGACACGACCTTTTCCGGCATCTTTTCCCTGCAGCAAATTAGGGAGACTTCAAACAATTGCTCTGCTGGTAGACCAACGTGGTGTTCATCATCCAAAGAGGATGTCTACTCATAGGCTCACCCTGTGTCAACTGCCAGACTTCCCCTACACCATGGGGTTGCTCACCTCCACCTGTAACTGCAGGTAACACTGAACCACAGGCAGCCATTGACCAGGTGTTGTTCTCTACAGCTTTGCCTTCAGGCCTAAAAGCATGGAAAAGATCACACACTTGTGACTAACAGAGTAATATATTGGAGGCAGCTGTCAGAGAAAAAGATGTGTTTGTCATTTGGATCACATCATCTGGGAAAGCACAAGTGATCCTTCAGAAAAACCACGGTCCCCAGCATGTGTCTGCTTCCCAAGAGAAGGCTCTGCCCACACAGTCCCACTGTCCAGGTAAAGACGTGCTCTGGTGACAAAGGAACACAGGTCACCCTCCTGTAGAAGCAAATGCACAGGCACTGGAGTGCTCTGTATCACCCAGAAACAGCTGTAATAGTGCCCAGACCAGAGCTCGTGCCAGTCTAGTTTTCAAGTGCAGACTAGCCTACTTACCCAGAGAACTAAATGCTTCTGTAGATTGAGGTCAAACAGTTAATACTACTAATCTTTGTGATTTCCATCCTGAAATACAGAAGGTTTTCTAGTAAGGAAGGTGGGGGGGGAGCCAGTAATGAAAACTACAGTACAGTAACAGGGAGATCCACATGTGCCATGTTTGTTATCCTGGTAAAGGGAAAGTCTGTGATGCCCAGGTTTCTGTGCAGAGTTCCTAACTTACGAAGCCCAGCAGAGACATCTGGACACAGCTCCCTGTTCGTCCAGCAATTCTCAAAGACCAGGAGCTTATGCAAGCAAGGCTTTTTATTTTCTCTTTAAGCCACCTACAAATAGTTTTCCAGTGCCAAATACAGCCTTCACTCCCAGGATGATCAGTTTGAAGCTGACCACAGGAGCACCAAGGCACGTTTTCAGCTTGTTATCAAAAGCAAGGCAGTTAGGCTAAGAAGTCCATTATAGGCCACAGTTCCAGCTGTCACTCAGAATGGGACAAACGTACCTGTCACTGCATCTATTTGTAAACAATGCCAGTCTGCTGAAATAGGTCCTCCCATGGCATTTCATCTCACAAAGAATACTATTAACGGTTTCTGGCCCAATTTGCCTATGATGTAATTATTTCCAAGATTTTGAAAGGAACACTATATTTTGTTCAGAGCTGTTTCAGGCTCAGTTTCAAGAACTGTACAAAGCTCTTTTATTCACTTCTAAACCAGAAAAAAAAAAAAAAAGAGGGGGGAAGATAGCCTAGAAGGTTTAACGGTTGATATTAACTTTCTAAAGCTGGTCTAAATCAAGACTAAAGCAAACCACAAAGCAATACACACCAAGAGACTTAAAATTTATGGTTTTCCTGATCAGAGGAATCTATCTGCTCTTTCACTCATCCTAATTTAGAGATTTTTCATGTACCACTGCATCATGACAAAAGAACACACTATCACATAAGACTTCATATTTTAAGTGTTTTGTACTGATTTACTCCAACCCAAACTTAGAGAAAACCTGTAATGAATGGAGGAGCAATAAGATGTATTCAGCTGGGAAAACTGTCAGGTTTACACTGCAGAGAAATGTCAACAGCAGACAGCTCAAGTTATACTCTATTCTGGGGCCACGTTTCCCTGTCATTATAACAAGTACTTGGTCCTGCTAGTCTAGTTCTGACTAACTCCATCAAAACCCACATACTGTCTATTGGAAATTATTATGGCATATCCATATAGCCATCAAATTCTGGTGTTACTTCTCTTTTTTTCTTTAGGCTTTTTTTCACTGCTTGGGAGTTTTGGGGTGTGGAGTTTTTTTGGTAGGTTTGTGCTGGTTTGTTTTGGTTGGTTTGTAGGCTGAAACAACACAGCTACCAGAGCACTTGACCATACCCCAGCAGGGCCATGAGAGCCACCCAGGCTGTCAGCAGGAATAGCTTCCGGAGAGACCAGCTGGCGCTCACCAAGAGAATCGAGTGCACAATCAACAGGATTTTCCTCATCTCAGTTCTCAAGGACCCCATTAGGGCAACCAAGGCAGTGCTGGTAACCCTTTCAAAAGAAATTTGTAAGATAATCACACTTGTACAACAAAGAGGACAGGTGACCAACACCTACCTACTTCCAGAGAAAAACCTTGCACTGCTCACCGGCTTTAAGGAAGCCTTTAAAGACACAGACCATTGCACCAAAATACAAGTGTATTTGAGTGTGTTAGCTAGAGCTTCCCAGCCAAATGGCAAAAGCTACAATTAAATTCTCAGCCAGGTCAGTTGCTTCTACATAACTACTACAGGGTTATAGAAGATGACCCAACATCCATTTCCTTCCTCCTTACCTCTTCCAACCACCAGTTTTATTAAGTGAGAAGACAAACATTGACTTTAAATATATGGCATTCAGCTTCTCTGTGACTCAATTCCCCCTTTGCAAAAGCTTGTTTTGTAATACTTCTGCATCTAGTCCTTCACAAGCTGAGGAGGAGAGAAAGGAAGATATTTGAAGCACTCAAATATTTTCAAAACATAATATACACACAAAAGATTTGTTCAATTCAGTTCAAGTTCAGAGCAGAATCTCATGCTGGGCCTTGATCTCAGTAAGCTCTTCACCCCTGCGTATCTGGGGAACACTGTGGATAAATCTTGAACAGCCTTCTTAGGTTAGCCCTGCTATTTCAAAGTCTGCATCATTCAAACACGACTGGTTCCAATTAAAACTCACAAATAGTATCCTGTTTGCAGAGGCACTGGTGTTCATTTTCAAAGCCTCAGAGATACTATTGCAGCTTGTGATGCAGCAAAACTGTCTCCAAGATCACTTGACTGGAAGGAACCATGCCAATTTTCAGGCAGTAGCTTTGCAAATGTAACTTGAAGATCCAAGGCTCACTCTTTGTTTATAAATATACTTCCTGCAAAAAGATATTTATTACTTAGTTGTATGGGCCAAAATTTGCTCCCAGTGACACCATTTCCAAAAATCAATGGCAATGTAACTGAGAAGGATTCTCTCTAGATAATGAGTACTGAGACACTCTGTCCAGGTAATACAGTAATACTGGTAATACTTCCCAGCCCAGTTCAGATCTGGATCTGCTCTCCTGCATCTGCATGTTTACTTCCAGTTTTCTTATAGCTCCTTTAAAGAGCAGACAGTGAGTTGGACAGAACAGATACAGTCATGACTTCACTACTTTTGTGGAAGATATTTACTGTCTTCTCTGTAAACCTTGGATAAGTTAAAATACAATACTGAAGCCTTTTTGATAAAAAATGGCCATATTCAGCATGAGCTGAAGCAGAGACAACTCAGTCTGGGTACTCAGGGTCCGTAACACCCGCAGGGCGGTCGGCGCTCAGCTGCTCCACCCTCGGGTGCCTGCAGACTGTGTGCAGGCGTGTGGGGCTGGCTCTGCAGGGAGGGCAGACACAGCCTTTGGAGTGAAGACATCTTTTCTAGGACCTCCCCCACATGCACGTGTTGCAAAACAACCACTGCATCCCTTCTTTATACAACCCTGAAGAAAAAGCTGCATTCACACAAACTACAGAAGGAATTATAACCCTAGAAACAACAAGAACGCTTCCCTTTCATACTGCCTTTCATACAGCTGTCTCAAAGCACAATACAAACATTTGCCAATTAAACTTCCCCATTCCCCTCACAGCCAGGTAAACATGCTCTGAGCTGAACAAATTATTCCAACTGAGTAATTTCTTTGGTGAATGCACTCTCTGTTCCTGTTTGCAAACACCCTGTAAGCAGCTTATGATTTCCTCCAATATATTCATTTATTCAGAAGTTATCCTCTGCACTTGCCACAACCAACTTTTGGCCTCTGAACTAGCTGTTCATAAGAAGCTCTCTGTGTGAAGGGAGTATTTTGAATTCAGGTTGTATCCCAGTAAAACTACCTTGGTCCCAAGTACTTGAAATGGAAACATCCATTCTGAGATGGGATAAACAAACTTTTGTTAGGAATTGCAGCATTAAGAGTTTTACATAGTGACTTACTAATACTGGTTTAAAATTCCCTCTTGAGAGTGCACTTGCAGCAATAATGAATACAGAATGTCAATGAATACAGAAGGTAAATTCATGCAGTAGCTGTGAATTTAATGGTTTTGACTAAATATTTATTTTAATTTAAATTATTATGTCCTTTGCCTGGACCTTGAATCACCTAGTTCAACTGCTAAGAGCTAGGAATGAAACAGTGGAGCTTGTCACAACTGATGGAAATAAACTGAAAATACCCTTTCCCCCTTGCTTAATTAGTGTTCGACAGCATTTCTCAATTCATGGCCTTCAAGGACCCATCTCCCCTCTTCAAACACATAACCTACCTAACTGCATTTCTTTCCACAACTCTTCAACTCTTTCTCTGCACACTGCCAATGCAACCACAGGCAACACTTTACAGAATACATCTGCCTTTCATCTCTGAACATCCCTCAGCACACTCACATGGTGGAACCGCTGCTCTGCAGAGCCCCCGCGCCTGTACCTGCTCCCACTACAAAGGCTTCACGGCCCCTCACACAGGCTCACTCTTCCAAGCACAACTAGTACTGGGACTTGCCCAGGTTTTCTCACTTTCTCCTTCTGTACAAAGCTGTGGCTGTTCAGGCTGTGGCCCCAAAAAAGCAAAACAGAATTATTTTTGCATAGTAAAGCCAGCAATGTTTAAAGTCAGGTGTATATTTAAGGGCTGTGCTTAACCAGTGCCTAATGTGAGATAACATGAACAAGGGTGCTGAGGCTTCAGCAGAGCTGCAGGACACTGTGAAAGAAAAACTGGAGAGAGTTCCTCTCCACCCTGCTGGAGAACACCCCTAGCCCAACATATTTTCTTTGTGGGTGTTTTTTGATAACATCAAAACAAAAGCAATCCCTTCAAACTGTGCTCCTGCTGGAATCCTGGCCACTGACTAAACCAATTGAGCTTTGGGATGGTTACATGACCTGGGAGGGGAAGAAGTGTCTGTACAGAGGGTGAGCAGCAGGGAAACAGCTTTCCCCATTAAAGCTTGTCCAGGCATTCAGTAATTAGACATCATCACAGCACAGCAAGGAAACAAAGAACATTCCTACAGGTTACATGAAGTGAGCACCTCGCAGCATTGTAAAGTGGTGACTATTTTGATAGAAAAAGTTATTTTATTTTACATGACAAAGGTTATGGACATACTCTGATGATGCAGAAAAGCCAGCTGGATCACAAGGACGCTTCTGCCACCCAGAGAAAGCAAGGAGAGTTTCCACTCTCCTGACTGCCTTGGGAAGAGCCACCAGCACCTCCACCCACTCAAACCCAAACCCAGACAGCTACATGGGTATTTTTGTCATGTGTTTTTGAATCATAGTTTGAAACAAAAAGGTTGTGCTCTAAGCTACTGAATCTGGAGACATGCCAAGACTGACAGAGCAATGGGCACTCCAGAACCAGCTAAAGGAGAAAAAAGTGAAGGACACCACAGACTTTTTTTTTTTTTAATGTAGTAGGACACACTTCTCTTGGATAGATAAGAAACTACTTAAAGTACCTAGAAAAGGCATTTATATGCAAAAGGAAAACCAAAAAAACCCCACTCCCTGTTTTGCTTTTTATTTACACAGCTGAAGGGCTCCACAAAGCTGGAATAGATGTCTCAAAATCAACTGTGCCTCTCAAATATCTCACATTCCACAGGATTGCATCCTTTGCCCTTGCCTACACAAGAAAGAGACTGTGTGAAATGAAATGCGGATTTAAACCATTGCAGATAGACTGAAATAATTCTCCATATGGACCCTATTATTCCTAGTTCAGAGCTTAGGCATCAGGTTCACTTTTGCTCTCCAGGAGGACACAAATGTAAACAAAGAAAAGCTACTTAATGGAGACACCAACATTGCAAGTGCCTCAACAAAAATTTCATTACCTTAATTCAGATTAAAAACAACCAAGACAAACGGTTTGAGTTCTAATTTGGATCAGCAACTTGGAGCTAATCCTAAAGCACTGTCCAAGACCAGGTATGAGATGCCAGCCCTTACTGTAAGCTACAGACAATTAAAATGGACAGTCTGATTCCAACCCACCTGACAGGCAGCAATCCCTGCCACAGGAAGGTTCTGTAACAAGTTGCTGGATCTTTGGCAGGTTTAGGCTGAACACTTGTGGCTCACTTAGTTGATCAGCCAAAGCCCTAAAGTGGTCCAGGAAACCCAAATTTGAGCCTTCTCCTGGAAATAGTGAAGAGTGCAATAGCACCTTGAATTATTGATCTGCCAAGGTTAGAACAATACTCATATTGATATGGTGGGAAGCAGACTCTCATTACATTCAAAGTTCCCAACTGCTGCAACTCAGCAGAAAAATTTCACCCCTTCTCTCATCTTCTCTGGTAAAGGCATGTTGAAGGTGAATCTACACTAGCCTAGTAAGGTAGCAGGCTACCCCACATACTCCACCTATATGTAAGAAATGCCCAGGAAAAATCATGCTGTGGTATTGCATCAATGCAAACGTTTTCTTTTACACATCCTGCATGTCCCTTTCTGCAGAAGATACAAAGCTCCGTTATGCTGATGTATCTGGAACCACATAAGGGCCATGTCATCACTTCATGCTGTCAGGAATACTCTGCTTTCTTCTGTCAACACAGCTTCAGGATGTGCAGGTTGAACTGCTAGTTCTTCTCCTGGCCTTTGACAGCTTGCGAGTCTCTCTACCATGTTCTCCTACCTCCTATCTGCTCTTCCCCGCTTCTTGTGCCTCTCCGGTGTGTATCCATTTGGGTGCAGGGCTTGTCTCCAAGTTCCATGCACAGGACCACACAGTGGGCCCTGTCTACACTCTCAGCAGAGCGACATTCACCCACCAACCTCACAGAATCATCTTAAAATGGACCCAGAGCATCCCAAGACAGACACCTCATGTTTGGTTCACACTGCCTGTCCTGTTGCAGCACAGGGAAGGCTGACAGCACTATAAATCACCAGCACAGGAGCTTGAATATGGCCACTCTCAAGCAGAGTTTTGATCCACAGTTACACCCAGGCTAAAAACCAGCAATCAGGGCAAAGCAATCAGAGGGCTTGGCAATGTAAGCTTGCTCCCATCATTATTCTCTCTCTTACCTTGTAAACAGTATCAAAGGAAGCCTCTTCTTGCTTGGACTTGCATAATAAAAGTCAGATATATAAAAAAGTCCTTCAGTTCACATTTTTGGGCGCCCTAAACTCCTACTGAACTCCAGCTGGTGCACTAAGGCTGCTTTTAATAAACCACTTGGCATCTTGCCTATTATGTTCTTCATTTTGTTTACATTAAAAAAAAAATCAAAGTTTGGAAGAAGGAAGGGTAAAAAATAATAAAGGACCAGTTTCCCTGGTTTCTCTGCAGGTGTTGTTGCTTTCTCTGCTTTTCTACAGTGTATTCTCTGCTTGACACACTTCCAGAAGGTGTGCCATGATAAACACGACCCGCTGAACCCCCAGCCTAGCACTACTCCAGCCCACACCAACAGTGCTCACCAGAGAAAGAGCCAGGGCCCTTGTCCCTGCAATGGTCCCCACAGGCAGGGCAGGAGCTGGTTTTGCCTCAAGATGTGTGCAGCTCTCCAGGAAGGCAACAAGAGAGAGGGTAGCCTGTCCTGACTACAGCTACATGCTGATAAACCACTGGCCCATGGCTCAGCAGAGACATGCAGGCCAAGCCAACAATCACCACAGAACTCTGGAAGAGACAAGGAAGCAGCAATACAATGCAATAATTGAAACTTACAGACAGTTGCCATTTCTAGCACCTCCTAGTCACCTTTTAGCTCATTTTGCCTTTGCAATCCTTAGCTGAGAAACTTGCTGTAGTAAACAACACTAAACCCCTGTACCAGAGGATGAATCTGACATGTAAAAGACTGAACTCAAGGCCACCCCAGGATTGCCAGGCAGAGTTGGGAGACAAACCATACTGCAAGAAACAAAAATAAAGAACAGGGAATCCTCTGCATTTAGCTACCAGGGCTGGAAAAGAACCACTAATAAGGAGAGCACAGGATGGACTTGAAACCTCCAAAGCCCACAAGCAGAGACAGAGACCAACACCACATGAGAAGATTTGCTGCACCAGTCTTCTCAAGGCATTATGATATGTTTGGAAGGACACAGCTCCTGCCTCCAAGGAAGGAAAAGGCAAAGCCCAGGCTGCTACATGTCTTTCATGTGGGAGGTGAATATGGTCCAGATTTTGCATCAACTCTTTAGGGCACTAGGGCAGGAAGGCATCATATCCCCATTTACTTCCTCAGGGACAACATTTTGCCTTTTATTCTTTGCCAGGCCTTTTATTTACAGCTGACTAACTTCATATATCTAATATTCACCTGCTACGTTAGTGATCTTATTGTGCATAATGGCCTATCTACCTTGGGGGTATTATGGATCTGGAGCAGGCAGAGGGGGGAAATGGAGCAGTCACTGCATGCACTTACTCATTTCTAGTTGCCAGCAAGACCTTGGCTTCAGAGCAGCAGGATAGGAAGATCAGGAGAACAAATACACAAATGCTATTCTTAAACAGGTCAGGGAAGAAATGACACCTATATGCAGAAAGCAAACCAAGATCCACACACAAAATCTGTTGTTTTCTCAGCTACCATAATGGTATGGTATTTTTAAACTGCTTAAACAAGGATTCAGCATTTAACACTTCACTGCTCAAAAAATAATCTTCTGCTCCAGAGTAGTGGAGCAGTGGAGATTCCTTCCTGCCTGACTTCACATTACAACAGGAAAACAGTTCACTGTCCTCTTATGACCTAAATGAAAAAAAAAAAAGTGTTTGGGGATGTAGTCACAATTCCTCTGCACTTGTCCATAGCCTCCTGCAGAGAGTCTGCAACCACCAAGGTAAGGACACTGGACTTGGAATGGGACAAAAAGCCCTCAAAGGTGGTGGCACCCAGGACACCTCAGCCTCAGTCCCTGTATGGGAGCCAGCAGGAACTTGAGCCAGCAGGGCCTATTCTGATTTTGGAAATAACACATGCTACAAATCCTCGTTAGAGCAACCAGCAGGTATTCACACTTCTGGGATTCATTCCTGTTTCCTGCAAATTTTTGCTAGGACAAACCACTGAACTTCTCTGTACAACCACAGATGCCTTGTCTACAGAATGTGGGAGCACTTTTCCAAGTCACTGGTGCAGAAGGACATAAAGTTTTTTAAATAAGCAGACAAGAGCCAAGACATTTCCATTCCCAACACATCAGGGTACTCTCATCTCAAGATCTTTGTCCAAAATGTGTGGAGCCATCTGCAACAGCTCCTGTAAAAGGGAACTGCCTCCATTGCTCAGTAAGTGCTTCTAAAGCAGCCTTAGATCCTACTGCAAATCCATACAAAAGTACCAACTCCCAGAGTAGCAGCTGACACTAATGCAATCTTGTATCAGGCCAAAGGCAGCACCAAAAATAAGAAACCATCAAAATGCACAGAAACAAGTAAACAAATAAAAGAGCGAGGGAAGAAGAAAGAGGACAACAATAGGACCCAAAACAGATTCCTTGTGCCACACACACATCAGATTTATGGCATAAGAGCTTTGCAAAGAAACTTGTTCTTGAAACAGTCCATCAACATTTACTCTGCTGCTGGCTGAAGTCTACTACTGTCTGACATCCCTACTTAGTATTTACAACTTCAGGCTTTAAAACAAACTGAACTACATTAGTTGAGGCTTTTACGAGGTACAAAATGACAGCTGCATTGTTACATGTTCCAGGAGAAGAAAAGCAGGCTGAGAAATGGGGAGGACATCAGAGAAGCAGCACTCAGAAGTTGCCCAAGAAAACCTTAACAGCCCCGCTGCCTTTCTTTATTCCTCAGTCAATACAAACAAGGGCAAAGGGTCTGGAGGTGTGCTGCTGTCCCAGGCACAGATCCCAGGAGGGACACACGGCCTGCTGAGCCTGTGTGAGGGCACTGACACAGCCAGCGAGGACCAATCCAGCTGCAGTGACACAACACCAAGGCACAAATGGCTCGTGACCCTCCAGCTTGGCAAGCACACACAGGATGAGCGGTCTCCATGCTTGCTTCATCTAGAACCACAGCTGGAACCTTCAACAGGCCTGTGCCCCAGTGTGTCCCACTCCCAGTATGGACAAACTCCAGCTGATTTTTGGAACAGTAAAGAGCATTTCCATGAGCACACAGACAGCAGCAAATCTCCTGCTCCTCAGCAGAAACTGCCACCTCAGATGAGTACCTGGCTACAAGATGCCCACATCTACAATGAACAGCACAGGCATATTCCTTTCTAGACCCCATTCCAGAAGTAACAGTAGCAGCAGTGGGAGATGGGGTACACTGCCAGCCTCCAGGCTCACAGCACCCTCAGCTCTGCCTTGTGACAGACCAGTGCCTGGAGATGGTCTTCACCAGGGGAGAGGAGCAGGCATCTGCCTCTTGTTTTGTTTCCTTGCAGAACACACTGATAGGCAGAGCCATGTGCTGAGGGTACAAGCATGGGACACCTGCCACAGACTTCACAAATAACCTCAGACAAGTTACTCACTGTCTTTGTGTGTTCTTTCTGGTTCTGTGAGGAACTTGGCTCTTTCCCTTGCTGTTGATGTAGATAAGAGGTTGCTTCTACTTTGCCACATCTATCAGACTTTAAAGAACCTAATAAAGAGCCAGGTTAGTTTCAGAAACCTGACAGCAATCATGTTGTTAGTCAGCACACAGTACATACAATACAGTGTCAACAAACTGGATAGCAAGTGAAGAAGAAAAAAACAACAAAATACCTCCAATGAGCTGAGAAAACAGGAAGTACTGGGGGGATACCAAACCTCTGGAAATGCTGGACTGCTAGGAATAAAAGGTCAACAGAAGCGAGAACAGAGTCTTTACACTGATCTGTCCTTGAGGAGGAAGACAAGAAAACTGGAGATAAAATAATTTTACTAAGCGGCAGAAGATGATGAGAAATGACCAAGACACTGTTGCCAGGGTCAGTATCTAAAAAAAAGCCCAACCCAGAAGAGCTGATATATGGTCTGATCTCAGACAAAATGAACCTGTCTAAAGGCACTATTGTTCAGGCAAAATCGTGAAGCAAAGATTAAATGCTCTGGTTACAAAGCTGTGCGTCACCATGTCTGTGTGTGACTGAAGGGATACCAGAGGTCCCCCAGTGAAATGGGTGACAGCCCCAGACATGCACTGTTCCAGGTGAGATGGGAGCCTGATCTGGCTCTAGGGAAATGCCCCCAGTCAGCACAGCCACCTGGACCATCCAGCGAGCATGGCAGAGTGACAGACCCTGAGAGCGAGAGCATTTGCACGGAGTGAGAATGTGATTAAAGGAACCCAGGGCACATGGAGAGGCTGCCTGAAAATCTAGGCTCTGTGGTCTGGAGAGAGCACAGTACAGCAAGATATGGAAAAAGAGCAAGGCTCAGCTGAGAGCAATGGGGTAAACACACACAGGAAACAGAATGCCTTCACTATGCAGTTTCTCCAGAACGTGAATAACAAGAGTGAATGCAGTGCCTGAGGATGATCCTGTAAAAAGAAGGATCTCCACAATAAAATCTCAGCAGACTCTACATAGTCAGGCTCTGCACAAGAAGCTGCCAGCCATTCTACACCTACGTTTGCTGCTCTGCCATTAAATCAAAGATGAATCTGATTCCAGCTGGATTGTAGAGCCAGCTGCAGTGATAAGAGGCAATCTTAGATGGGAGAAGTGCCACCAAATGCTGAAGATGTAGAATAAAAAAAGGTGTTCTGAGATTAGTGGGCAAATACAAGCTGTTGATAAAAAAAACCCTTCACAAAATCAGAGGTATTATCACTTTAGCTTGACAGAAGCTGACAGACAGAACCATCCACTGCTTGGCAGCAGGACTGTGCAAACATGAAATGATAAACACATTTGATAAAGAAATATTATCATTTTTGTAGAAACTTATGTCCCTGCAAGGCCTTAAAAAAAGAGGTTTTGATTAAAAAACTGTAACAGAAAAGGAAGACCACAGAATACACTAAACCAATTAAAAGCCACACTAAATTACAGGCCACAAAGACTAACCATGATCTAAGAATCATCACTAAGCGAACTTAGTGAGGTTAATTCCTGGCCTGCATTTACCTCTGCAGCCTTTAAAGAAATTCTTGGAGGCAAAGATGTGATGAGCATCTTGAGCTGCAGCAGCTCTGCAGACTGTGAAGTCTGGGAACATCTGAGGCCAACAGCACACACTGCAGTGCTCAGAGCCAAGCACCTTCATCCCGAGGGGTTTCTCTGCAGTAGCGGGTGGGGTCAGGGTCACTGCAAGGACCCGGCCAGACATGGGTCCCACCCCAGCCAAAGGGCTGCTCATCATCCCTCTGTCTCTCCTAAGCAGGGCAAGGCCGGACGCAGCCACAGCCAGGAGCTGGGGACACAGCTCAGCCCCACAGCCTCTTCCTGATCTGGAGAACTACACCAGCCCTTGTCCCTTCAGCCTCTCAAACAGGCTGGTATACAAGAAGTTGCTCTGCTACTGGCTTGATTTTGTCAGCTCCTCCCTAATTTACAGCCTTAGGCACATGCCTGCTTTTCCCTGCCCAGCCCTGAGGTACCAAAGTCCTACACAGCAGCTCACAGCAACACCAAGATGCCCCAGCAGCAAACCTAAGATCAAGTATGAAAAGCCAGTGTACCATTCCATTTACCAGCTGATGCCTTGCAGCTCACAGTGCATGTGCTCAGACAGAAAAGGAGCCAGGAGCTACACTCCCTGGAATGTGACATGTCCACACACACCTTACTAGTCACCAGCACTGTCTGGGTCACAAGCCAGGAGAAAGGACCATGAAAACAACCCCATGAAGTACTTCCAAGGGATAATTGCCCCTGGTCTTCAGAGAGCATCAGCCTTCAGCACTTCCTGGTGGTCACTAATGGCAGCAAAGACATGCAGAAAGGGCAACTTTACAGAATGACACGCACATGTCCTGGCGGAAGACAGCAGATTAACACACTAAATTATCACCTAATTAAAATGGGAGACTCCAAGTGATTTCACAGTGTCACAGACAGCAATGCAATACTGTTTCCTTGATGGGCCAGATCATAGCCTCCTTTTGCAAGACTACATGTCATGATATACCATTAGGGTGCCCCTGTCCCCACTGAAACAAGTTACAGCAAGAAAAAGTTACTCTTACTCCCCTTACTTTGCTAGGACTGCTTGGCAGATTAGAGATCCACCCCACTACGGAGATATACAGACCTAGGATAGGAGAAAGCTACAGTGGAAACCCAGCCAAGGATCTACTACTGTAAACGTTCAGAGTTTTGTTTCCCCCTTGTGATAAATTTCAGAGGGAAACTTACGAGCAGACTCTAGGAAAAGGCAGTGACCACCCATCCTATTTGTTTAGTCTTTATACATGAATGAAAGTATCCACTCAATTTTAAGAGATGAACAGGGTTTTTTGCAAAATTAATAATTTATTGCAGCTCAAACAGCTTTTGTCATCAGAAACAAAATAAAACAATAAAACCTTCATGTACTAGAAGAGAGAAAATATTTACCTTGCATTGAGTAAACTTTTCCCAGAGTGCAGGAACAACTGTAACCAGGAGGAAATCTTAAGAGACATGGTAGATGCTGTTTGCAACCACACACTTCAAAGCCAAAAGGGATACGAAACTGGATCTCCTCCCTTCATGAGTAAAGAAAAATTGTCACAAAGAACCACAAATTATTTACTAAAGAGATTATGATACCACAGGGAAACAAAACAAAACCTGATATAATCTAGAAGCAGACATTTCTAGAGATTCAAGAGAAACCAGGTACAGGGAATACAGCTCTCTCCTTTATTATCTTTAATTCAATTCTGCTTATCAGCATCGTCATTACAGCTAAAAGTGCAAAGACTTTAGCATGTTTCAAGTCTTATTCAATTTCCACCAAAGTATCTGAATAGACTCCAGTAATGTTGTATCAGATTTCCACCGACCCTTCCAATCTGCAAGCTGAACACTCCTTTAAGAACTAAATGAATTCAGCTTCCTCGCCTTTGTGAGGAAAAGCCCTGGCTGCTTGCCCTTTCTGTGACTCAGACACACTTGGCCCAGCCATGAGAAGGGCTGCATTCCCTCTGCTCCCACCGAAGTCAAGGGCATCTCTCAGGCTCCGCACGCCGAAAACCAGGCTGCTTGCCACGGGGGCCAAAGCCAAGCTGCCAGCCAATAAATGCACAAACCCTGGGAGGATAGAAAGTGTGAAGGCAAAGCCCGTGGCTCAGAATGGGCAGCCCTGTATCATTTTCTGGGCATGCCAGGCACATGGAAGTCCTGCTGTACCAGTGGGCACGCTTCTCTGTCTCATCCTGGGACCCGCAAGTCTAATTTGGGCTGACGCAGGATGGTGCACACGGAACGAGCCTCTGCTGGAGAATGTGGGCCATCACATCATGATTTATTACTATTTCACTATCTTCAGATTCTGTTCAGCCTGCACCAACTTCTACATAAATCCAACATTTCACAGATCTTGTTCCTCATTACTTCCTGTGTTTTAAAATATACTTCTTCCATTGTCTAGAAAATATTTTTACAGAATGCTAACATTTTGGGCATCTGAAGAGTGATTTATTTCAGGTTTATTAAGTCCTTCACCAGCTACAATTAAGTAAATCCCTGGACAACATACAGGTAAATGCCAGTAACAGCCATCCCTAATTCCAATAATCTTGAAGGACTTCTGGAGTAATCAGTGAATTCTTATTAGACAAATCACGCACTTGTCTGTAGAGCAAGGGCCAGAATCCTGGGCTTTCCAGTGCTGAAAGTCTCAGCCTTTTCATATAGAGAAAAGGTACTAAGGGCAGACTGTGCAGACTGTACACACAGTACAGTACTGTGCTCTGGCTGGCTCAGGTCAGCTGCATTCAGCTTCTGATGCCGAGGGTGAGCTCTGTGTGGCACAGGCACCAGTCTGCAAAGAGCTTACAAATTAGGAAATCAACACACAGAGATCAAATTACCATTCCAAATTGCCCTAATAAATCTGTGGATGCAAAAATGATATAAATTAACAAACAAGCCACCACCTGTCCCTGATATACACCTCAGGAGCCCAAACTCCTCCTCTTGCAGCCCAGCATTCACCACCAGCAGTTGTAAGGTCCCCAGCTAAGAAATGCAAATGGAGTGCCCTGGTTCTGCCCCCTGTACAAACAGCACCTAAGACATCAAATCTATATTCTGAATTAAATCGTACAAAGCATCTCCTGTACTCCAGGGAATAGCAATCACTGTCAGCTGAAAACAATGACAGCAAAATCATTTTTTGCCCTAGTGTACTGCTGCACATGTTCACCTTCATATTCTGACATTTAAAGACTTGCCTACAGGTCTAGGAGTAAGTGCACCTGGTCACATTCCTTATTGAATACTCTCCTGCTATGTACACAGATCACATCCCCTCTGCATGTTTGCAGCCCCTGACACCCAGTCCCTCAATCTTCAGCTACATCTCTTAGCGGCTGATTTCTTTCAAAAAATTAGTTCTACTACTGACATCCTCATGATTTCTTAATGGGAACTAAGCCCTTTCAAACAGCCCTCAGTACCCAAACCAAATCCAAAAATCAGAAGGGCTTCTCCCATCCTGCCTCCCTGTGCGGGAGCACAGGAGGAAATGCCAAGAATCAGATGTTCTCTTCTGCTCTGTAACTGACTTATCATGGGGACTCTGGCCAATTGCATAATTACAATGTGCCTCCATTCCCTCATTTCTCAGTGGCTACAATTATGCTGTAACAAATACCTGGTCACCTGGGACTGATCCTGTGCTTCAGATTCTGCCTCCCTGAAGGCATCTGACAGGCACAGGCCATGCTCATGGGAAAGGCAAGTCTCTGACAGGAACTGGTCATGAATTTTTCAGCAAGTTACAGGTCAGTGGCTTGAAAGAGAATTTTTTCATATGCCACTGTTCGAGAAGGCTTCATCAGAAGAATGTGTCTCTGGAGAAAACAGAGAAGGAAGAGCATTTCTGTTCTCTTACACAGAAGCTGAAGAAAGCACAGAATTGGGGCTGAGAAACCTGGCCACAGTGCAGGCACCAGTACTGTAGGTGCAAGGCAGGAGATCCAGATTCCCCAGAACAATTTTTCCACTCCTCTGTGAAATCTTAATAGCATTTCTTCTTTTCTCAAAAGCTTTAAAAGATCCTGGTTCCAGGGAGATATCAAAGACAAAACTGGCCTACCTGGCCCCACAAAGGAGAGAGCTCAAGTTCCACTTAACTGTGAGTGATGCTGTGTATACACAGATGTGTATCACAAGATGAGCTGTCAAGAGTCCAAGGATGTCAGATCTCCACTCAAGCTCCCTCCAACAAAAAAACAACCTGCTGGCCACCTCCCAGGGATTCTGTGTAGATTATTAATTCATTAATGACTGCTGAGTGCTTAGAAAAGGTACAAGGTGAGGGACTGCTGTTATTTCCCAGTATTATCATGGCTATCTGACATACATGCCACAGGCAAGTTTGATCTATCTTTTGTAGGAACCTGTGATGCTGGATTCAACACAAATCAGTTTCTCCAAGCACAACATGTGAGTTATAACAAGTGAATGATGATCTTGGCCTAGAACCTCTTAAAAGAGCTCTGGAGATGGGCACAGGGCCACATACTCTTAACATGCAAAGGCAGCCATGTGACATCACTGTGTCCCATGAGACTCTTTGAAGCAGCCCTTCTCCCGAAAGCTCCTGTTCACCCAGAGATGCTGGCAGATAGGAAGATGTCTCAGTACTAAACCATTTCTGTGTGGCATCTGCTGACTTAACTTAAAGTGCCACAAAAGGGATTTGGGATAACTTTCCTACTCCACAGCAACAAATGCTGAGGCAGACATTCCTGCAACTTGGCTCTCAGGATGATAACTCCCACCAGAGGGGAGGAGAGGACCACCAGGACTTCGATCTACTACAAGTCACCAGCCTTTTATTCAGCTCAGCTGACAACATGGAACACACTGGCCAGACTCCGCCTAGAAAATTACTTATTATAATCTAAACTGTAACAAAAACACATCTAAACTCTACCCTAACTCTTTCAGCAGCCAGTACTACTTAGTATGACAATCCAATTGCACAAAACAGATCAAGGCAAAGGCTGGAATTTGCACAAGCATGTTTACACTGGCTGTCTACACCACTCAAGGCAGGGGATTTATAAGCGAAACAGTTAGGCTGCTCCTATATTTCTGACAAGCCCAGAACTTCCTTCCAGTACCTAAATGGGCTACAAGAGACCTGGAGAGAGAAGTTTTGCAAGGACATGTAGTCATAGGAGGAGAAAGAATGGCTTCAAACTGATTGAAAGCAGGTTTATATTAGATGTTAGGAAGACATTTTTTACTGTGAGGGCAGTGAGGCCCTGTCACAGGCTGCCCAGAGAAGCTGTGGCTGCCTCTTCCCTGGGACCGTTCAAGATCAGGCTACATGGGGCCCTGAGCAACCTGGTCTAGTAGAAGGTGTCCCATAGCAGGGAGGTTGGAACTGGATGGTCTTTAAGGTCCCTTCTAAGCCAAATCATTCTATGATTCTATAATGATTCTTCCTTCCACACTGACAGCACAGATCACCTGCAATTTTTTTAAGGCAAAAGACCAAAGAAACATCTACTCCGCTGCCAAAGCTGTGCTTGCAGTTCTTAAAGGTGCTCCCAAGTTTGCTTTTCCAGCTGGCACATCAGCACAAGACACAGACACCTCCAGCAACAAGGGCCCTGTTGAGCAGCCCATGCTGACTTCCAAGGAGAAGCTGGAGGAGAGATGCACTCCCATCTAGCTGCAGCATCACCATTTGCTCCAGCAGAGAACACTGCAGCTGTTCTGGTGCCCCAGGAATTACACACCTCTACTCTTTACCCGCTGACCCTCAGTAAAAAATTTGCTTTGACTGCTTGCTGGCAACAGCTGTCAAAAATTCAATTTATGTGTATGTATGTGCACACATCAAAAATCAGTGTTTATCATTCCGCTTTCTTACCAATCTCCTTTTTACCAAACTCTGTGGATGTAGGGTAATGTGACATTAAAAGGACTCAGCAAGATGATCAGTGCAGGGAGTATGCCATGCCTTTACTTCTAGGTGTGCAGCTGCCTACAATTTCTGATAATGCACCTTCCCAAAGGCTTTGGCAAAATATGTGTTTGCATTGCAGAACATCAACAGACAGCGAGGCAATAAATTCTCCCCTCCATCCTGCATTTCAAGGCATAAACAACTTGGCAAGTTGAGTGATAAAGAACCAATACAATTATGTGCCATTAAGCTACAACTAATAGTGGTAGAGAATGGATAAGCGCCTGCTGATTAGAAATGCTATCAAGGAAACTCTAAGATGTGGCATTAAGGCACGCATTGAAAATAGAACACATTTCATGCTTCTCCTAGAAATACTTAATTCTATTTCAAGACACCACCTCTTGTTGTTTCACTTCGCATGAGCACTTTCCACCATAAAAAATTCTTTCTTCCATCACAGATTTTATGAAGGAGTCAACAAATAGCATCTACCAACAATACAGAGAGCCTCCATGTTCTCTTTGTCAAAACGAAGCTCTTCTCACTCTTCCTTCAGAGAAGCACACCAGCCTGATCAGAAAACACTTCCAGACCTCACTGCACAGCTCATTTGCTCCTTGTGCAAGGCTGCCACCTGAATCCATATCTGGTCCTCCCTGGGACAAAATTCCTGTGCTAAACATCTTATCCATAAATTTCTAAAGAATTGATGGGATTCAGTAATGCAGCAGAGAAATTACTGCCCATTTCAGGTGCTCGTCTCCCATGGGAATCCATCTCCAGGTGCGTGTGTCTCATCACCCATGTGGGAAGCAAATACTTCTACTCATCTCCAAGCAGAAGTTACTTAGACTTACTGAGTACATATATCTGGTACATTACCTTCAGGGCCTAGCCAAGATTAACATCTTCACTACCAAGAACCCACCTAAATTCATGAAGCATTCCATATTTTTAACAGGCTGCCCAGAAGAGTAGATGTCCCAGTCCTGGAAGTGTTCAAGGCCAAGGTGGTAGGGACTCTGAGCAAGCTGGCCTCCTGAAAGGTGTCCTTGCTCATGGCAAGGAGTTGGAACCAGATGATCTTTAAGGTCCCTTCCAATCCAAGCCGTTCTCTGCTTCTGTGACACTACATGACTGAGACAGCTCCCGGTGCTTCCACAGACCACTCAGGTCCTGGCCTCTAAGATCACCACAGCAGTGGTTAAACAGTGGTTCTGGTATCTGCAGTGAAAAAACTGGGAGCCGCCGAAGGATTTGGGACTGCAGTCCTTTAAGTCTGAAACAGGATTCACATCAGATAATACAAATCTCTGATGACTTGTGAGCTGAAGAGGAAAGCTGCTCTGCCCCCCTGCTCTGACTAGTTCCACTGATTTCTGTGGCATAGAAGTCTGAGGGAACAAACACATAAACGCTGTTCTAATCTATCTTCTGATCCCAGAGAACATTTCCATGTGGCCAGTATCTGACAAGCTACCAAGACAGAATCTGTGTCAGTTTTCTGGACTGTCATCATTCCCAGCTTAGCAAAGTCTCACAACAGTTGAAAGCTGGGCCCTTCATCAGAAGGTGAGTGTTCAGCGTTTCTCATGGAACTCAGCCATGATTATCTGGGTAAGCATTATCCTCTTTTAACAATTATCATCAGCACTAATATAACTTTGGCTGCTGCAAACTGTAAGAGTGTCTTGATCTAATTTACATTCAGGGGCATTATACCATAAAGTGCAACGTATGATCGATCCCAGTCTGACAAGCTGAAACTGAAGACTGTGTAAATGGAGATGAATATGGATCACTTCCCAAGTCTTTGCAGAAGGTTTGTTTGCCCTCAAAAAAACAAGTTTCCATTCTTCCAAAGGCTGCATAGAGAGCAGAACCATGTATTCTTTCCTCTGTCTATAAGGAAGCACCTGCAGGGTTGAGGCCTTTTTCTGAGTAACTGGCCTATGCCTGCAGTGATCTGAAAAATGCCTGTCCCAAGAGCTCTTGAGAAAGGAAATCTTGTGACAGGGAAAGGACTTGAAGGTAACTACAGAAAGGAAGAATGTGTGCTGGAAAACAGCAGAAATCCTGAGACCATATTCTGATTGCAAATGCCATCTAGGATGTCACATCAACGTAAGAACTGATGTGTTATTAAACACAGCTATTTTATAAACCTCAATTCTGTAAATTAAATGAAAAGTTGAGGTCAGACCACATAACTGCAGGCAGAATTTGGCCAATGACCATTATTTTTCATAAGGACTGTCCTCTGGGCTAGAAGGTGTGTGATGACACGCCAAGGTAGTTAACTCTGACTAAGAAAATGGTACTGAGAGACTGGTTTTTTGCTGACAGTAATCTCTGTCAGGTCCTCTCTGTGAGAGCTCTGACACAGGCTTGGAAATCCATTCAGATCCCAGAAGTTTAACTGCAAAACAATTCAACATAGGGCAAGACACACATCCTCTACATCTAAGACTTAGCTGGGATGCTGCTTAGAGTTTATTTTCCCCTGCTCTCTCAATTCTAACCCAGTTATATGCCTAGAAATTAAAGCTGAAGGGCAGAGAGATAATGTTTTTCCCAACATGACAGGAAAAAAACACAAAAAAATTGGCTTCCTCTAAAGTATCAGGCCAGAGTTGCAATTGCATTTTCACTTGTTTTACTAGACCCATAAAACACCACTTGTGCTGAATGGGTGCAGGGGGAGACATCTCAAGTACCGCTCAACTGAACAAGAGCATGGGCAAGCCCTTGAGTTGAGGGGAACCACCCTTCTGGAATGCCACCAGCACAAGCACAGTGTGGCAGTAATTCAGGCCCTACCTTCTCTCTTCAGAGTGTGAGGCTCAGACATTAACACAGAAATGCAGCTCCACGGGCTGTGGGATTCTGGGTACCAGAAATTCTGCTCAGGCAAAGCACTGGGACAGGGGAGATCCCAGAGGAAGAGTCTCTAAGATGTGGTTCCAGCATCCACAGCTGGCCTAAATTTCACTCCATGCCAGGAAGCAGCTCCTTTCTCACAGACAGCTGCTGTTACAGAGCACTGACACCCACCATGGAGCAACTGGGCATGCAATATTAATAGCATCAATGAGAAAATTAGGAACCCACATCAAAGTACTGAGAGTTGTTTTTATAATATTTGGCTTTAAAACTAGGTGCAAAAGGAAAGGTATTACACTCAGCTAAGCATGTTTAGAGGACTTTGCTTTTAAGATGTGATTCTGCAGCTTTTAAGCACAAACACATATCCAGAATGACCCCTTAAGGACAGGGGAAAGCTGCTGTCACCCGTAACTCAGCAATTCACAAGTTACATGGAGAAACAAAAATTAATGCTGCTCTGAAATTTAGCCTGGCAGGGAAAAAATGTCAAAACTACCATAACAAATGGCTGCTGAAAAGTCAGTCAATGGGAAGTGCTGCTTTGGCCATGGTTTTTCTTAAACATGGTCATTCCCTTCGAATTTGAGTCCAAACATTCTCATCGGCACTACACGGAGACCCTGCACTGAATACAACACATGCAAACCAATAATGCAAATAAATTAGTACACGCTCATTTGCTAGAATTTTTCTAGTAACAGAAAATCATAAAAGAACATAATCAATTAATCTAATTTAGAAATCTTCCCTTCTCCATTAAAACACTGACATTGGACCAAACTACACAGAGCCTACCTGCATCAGCAGTCAGTACAGATGAAACATGGATGCTAATACTGTCAGCCATGTGATCTCCATAAGAAGACTCTTGCATTTGGGGATTTAATAAATTAAGGACAAGTACAAAGCACAGAAATATTATCTTGAGGATATAGCAGTTATTACTGGTGTCCCTTTTGACTGGAGCAGGGACTGCTCAGCCATAGGTAAGCCTCCACAGATGGGCACAGCCCAATCTGAGCTCTCTGCCTGCACTCTGAGCAAGCTGACGCACGTGTCTGCTCTGAGAGCTGCAAAAGCATCTGAGTGCAGCACTGTGCCCACGCCAGCATGACCTGCAAGGGGTCCAGCATAGTCCTGTCCTGCTGACAGCTACGGGTGTCTATCACTTCCAGCCTGGAAGACATGAGCTCTATCACTGCCATAAACCTGGCATGATGCTAACAGTGAAGTCTTCATGTGATTTTAGATACGTTTCTCTGATAGTTCTGCCACTTTAGCATCCACCCACAGAGAGGACCTGACATCTTTTAAAGTAGTTTGTTGAGACACTACAACCTGATGACTCAACTTAGTTATTTGTCTTAATCTGCAACAGACTCAGAGCTGTTCAGTAAAATAAGTATGGGCTATTTCCCCACAGAGCAGCTAAAAGATGGAGTCAACAACTAATACACATGCTCTACTTTGCTCAGCTACCTGGTTACATTTTCAATCAAATCCTGTCTATCTTCTGCTTCAGCCTGTCTTACACATGTGCAGCCTCCCTGCCTTCACTGGTGCTCAGGCCAGACAGTCTGAAATTACATCACTGGCATCTTGCTGGAGCTTAGATGGCATCACCTCAGGTTACACAGGACCAGGAGAGACCCACGGGGTCACCAAGTACAGCCCCTGCTGTCCAGGCAACCACGTCACCTAATGCCTTTGTAAGTGAATCAAAAATAGTTATGAACCATACCTCACTGGGCACACCCCAGGCTAGCCATGAATGACATACTGTGGTGTAAACTGACTTGGAAAAAGGACACAGACACATCCAAGACAAATTAGAAACTGCAACAAGCAGGGAGGCAGCCTAGTCTAATGGCCAGGGAAAGAGACAGGCAGCAAGATGGCTGGGTCCTACTGCTGGCTCCTGCTCTTCCCTGTTCCACCCATAGTGCCATTACTCCATCTCTCGGACTCCTCTGGGCTGAGACCAAGATAACAACTTAGTCCCTCCTTCCCTCACAGATTGCTTTGAGCACTATGACAAAAAGAGGGACACAAAAACTAAATATTTTTACCCACTTAATCGCCCCAGCAGGTTTTTAAAGCCCATTTTAAAGCCCTCTTTTGCAATTCAGTCTGTGGATAATTTGCTACCTGCATCTCCATAAAGTTTAACCTGTCATAGCCTGGCAAAGGTGTAATTTCATCCCCAGGCTCTTCTGACTTGAGACTGTGGAGCTTCTCTTTGTGGATAAAGTATCAAAGCAATAGCTCTGAGACAACAGCCCTTTGCATCTCACAACCCACATATTATTCTCTCTAAACATAGTTTAACTGGCCAGAATCAAAACTTTTTCTCTCCCCTCATGTCTCCTCCCCACCGTGCACACAAACACAGATAAAAGCAGCAGACAGAGACACAGAGAGAGGATGGTTTAACCCACAGACAGGATTACTGCATCATGATGTAATGACCTTGTTCAGGAAAGAAAAAGGTTAGTTATATATCAACCTGAGTTGTAAAAAGACCAGTTCCTTTTCAAAACGGGGTAAAATAATGTCCAGTGCTGAAGAAAGCATAAAACACTTGTCCAGTGAACTGGAGAGAAAGAGCACAGCCCAACTGGCTTCGATACAGCCCCTCTCCAGACACACAGAACACATTGAATCAAACCAGTAGGAGCGTTCCTCTCCTAAATGTGCATGGAAAGGAGTATGCTGCTTTCTATGTGTTTGTATCTTCAAACATCCAAGAGTCCTTTCTGTACCCTACAAAGGCACATGGCAAAAAGAGCCATTTCTGTGTTTCACTTCAGGTGCAAAATGCTACAGAGCCAACTGTTTCAGTTGCCCCTTGTGAAGACTTCACATTTGTACCTGTTTTCTTCCACCTCAGAACAACTGGAGGGAGGAAGGCCATGTGCTGCCTGCATATGAAGCAATCCCATGAAAGAATAATTCAAGGCCATTATTCTCTCTTTTTAGACAACATTTAGTGAAGCTTTGGCCATGCTTAAAACTCCAAGGCTGAGATAATCACATTTGTAACTACAGGTTCCTCGAAGGGACTTATTTCTAATGAATTTTCAAATGCTATGAAAATCATAGGTGCAGTATTTACCACTGAAAACTGTAAAAGAACACTGATGCTACTGCCCTAGTACAGCACATTTATTTCACTGCACTGTTGATATTCTGCTAAAGTGCATGTTACTAAAGCCAATATTTACCAACAGATACTACAGTTGTGAAAGTAATATAGTCCTTCCACATAAAAATAGGCTTCCAACAGGAAATATAAGGCATTTGGCAAGTCTTAGCCTGCCAAGGGCAACTGCTCCATGTCCTGTTTCCAGGACAAGAAAGCCCTCCAGTTACTCCAGATTCTTCCAGTGGTGAATGCCGAGCTTGTCTGGTAAGTTTTCCGAGCCCAGTGGAAATCCTAGAGCAGACACAGAAAGCTCTGAGTCTGAACTGGCACCAGATGCTTCAGAAAACAAGTGATTTTCATTTTGTTACAGGAATATGAGAAGGCTAAAATGCTTTATTTGTCAGCACAGGAACAGCCACTCATCTAAGAGCATGAATATTCTGTTGAAGTTGTTATAAAATCAGACTCTTCCAAGGAAACCCTGCACTGAGTAACAGTGCCATGTGCCAACTTACAGTGCTCTCTACACGTGTATGAGACAGGAAATGTATTTTCTATAGCAGATGAACAGCAATGACAGCCTTCAGACTAGAGTATGGAATATCATTTGCATCAAATTCCAACCTTTCAAGGAGCAGCCTACAGTATCTCCCTACCAGCTCAAAGACTCCATACAAAGGCCAACTCTACATCATACATCTACTGCAGTGTTTCTTCTCAATTAACTAAGGAAAAGTGTATTAGGCATACATCAAAACTGCATTGCAGCTAGAGCTGCCAATTACTTATGGCAAAAGGGAGGCTGATTCATCCGACTGTATGTGGGCCTTGGCTGGAGTTTTCCCAAAACGCAACAAGAAAAGAAGAAAACCTCAGTGAACCTCCCCCTCATTCCCACTCCTTCCTCCCCCACAAATCACAGTCAAGAGGCCTGTGCTTGCAAAAGCAGCATTTCCTGGAGGATTCTTTCTTCAAATCACTCCTTTTCTAAATTCAGACAAAACACACAACTCAAAACCCATTTGCATGATATATATGCATACAAGGACACCTCTCCCAAACACAAGCAAAAGGCAATGCAAAGGTTCTAAAGCACCTTTAAATCCCCAGTAGGCAGGGATCCCTACATCTTCCACTCCAAATCTCGCAGCATTCCGTGGTCACCTGTGGAGAGTGTAATGGCTACCTGACAACACTTGGCTTGGCACCAGCCTGCAAGAGCTGAGCAGGGGCTGGGGAGCCTTGTCTTTCTGCTCACAGCAGTCACGGAATAGAGTATTTCTGCTAAGCACAAGTGCATCCCGAATCCAGACCTTTTCACAAGTTTCCCGTGCCAGATGCATTTAACACCTAACACATCACAAGTAGCAAGTCTCCATCCAACATGTCCCTCCTTCACTCTGTGTGTTTCAAATGAGCCTTGTGGCCTCAGGGGTGCCAGGGCTCTTCTCTCCCTGGCACTGCTGGATGGAAATTGTTCTTATTAGTTGCCATGGACCCATTTAGGCACCTATTTGCCTGGGTTTTCAAGGTCCCCAGCCACATCAACACCACTATTCCCCACAGTGAGTTCAGGACACAAAACTTCCACCATGTTTACTTCTAACTGCTATCTTTTATTGCTGTGACAGCAACCTACTGATGACCTTGGGCATCTGACTTCATCCTTTTGTTTCCAGTGTGTTTGACATGAGTCAACCTGGCACCCCCTAGAGCAGTCAGACCCTGCCTTAACACATCTCTGCTTTTTTTCCAGGCCTGACTTTTAGGCATTTATTGTAGATCTTTAAAACAGTTTTCATAAAAAATATGCTTCAAGATCCTCAGAGTGCAGAAAAATGCTAGATGCATACACCTACTGCTCACTGCCTTCTGGCACCAACATTCGAAACTCCAGTGAGCACAGAAGGGAGCCTGAGTTGCCTTTTCCATGGCAAGGGGGATAAGGAGTTAAGACACAGCCAGCTCCACGGATCACAACACAATGCCCCACCAGCACTGCAGGGCAGACCAGTGCAAGGTGTCTTCTGCCTAATGACCCCAACAACAAAAGCCACCAGTCTGATGAGAACTTGTGCTTTAGAGGCTGTTGCGTTACGCAAGAGCACAACTTTTTCCTCCCCTTGCCCAAAAGCCAGTCCTATTATGGGATTAGGTTTACCAGACTGCTTGTGGGTACATACACAACTATGCTTAATTCCTGTTCTAGTACACAAGCAATTACACTCAGGATAGATGCAATCCTCAAACAGCGAGTCACGTGTTCAGACGTACCCATGAGGGCAGGCTCTGCCATTCTACTGAGATCAGCAAAGCAAACAACGTGAAATGCAGCTCAAGAACACTCAAGAATCAGGTAACGGACCTACTGTGTCATGTGTGGGCCTGGGAACTTCATCCATGTGCTGCTGTCTTCACTAAGTGAGAGGAAAGCAGAGCTTACCAAACCAAGGACTTAGAAGTGGAAAACTACCTTGTAAACAGATTCTTATTGCTTCTCCTTACTACATGAAGAAGAGTGGCATTCACCTTGAGTGTCCAGAGTGCTCCACAGACCGTGGGAGAAGACAGGGCATGCCCTGAAGAGCAGGTTGCTCAAAAGCTCTGTTCACATTACAAGTTACGGCGTAGACGTGCCCCTTAAATAGAAACACTTTGTGGACAATTTACTTCAGAAACACACAAAGGTAGCAGAAGTTCCAGCATTTCAGTATCATAATAGATTTCAAGAATGGTCCAGGACACAACCTCTGTGTGTGAACTGCAGAAATATACTGCAGAAAAGAACAAGACTCCCCTCTCAGCTTATCCTTTCTGAAACGCTAAACATTATTCATTAGTGCCCCTAAAGAGAGGGATTCTGCATTCCCCTAGTGCAAGAAGAAGTGGAGAGAGAACAAGAGCATGGAGAGAAGGTGTGGTACAGGATGTGGGGCAGAAATTAAAGAAGACTGTCCCCACAGACTGCCACTCTAGATACTTCCAAGTATTACCCCACCAGTTTCTGGTCTCTGCAGCCCACAAAGTGCAAGGCACCTTCCTCAAAAAGAAACAAATCAGGGAGCAAATTCTGTCTGTTTTAGTCTTTTTTTTTCTTGCTAGAAATCTCACTTCTTCCCAGCTTGAATTCTCGGGAATGAAGAGAGGAGAGTCATGGCACAGCACAGCTGACATACACCACATCTGTAGGAAATGCCAACCTGAGCTGCCTAGGCTTGCTAAAGAGATCAAACGTGGATGTAAGCAGCTCTTTTCTGGAGCAGGCATCATTTCAGTTGTTAAAATATTCATGCGCCAATAGGAGCTGTGGTATCAATGTCTGTCCGTGATACAAACAAACCTGAGCTCAAAGCATGACAATCTGTGTTATGCAGAGCGGAATCACAATTAAAAGCATTTCCCAAGCCTCCATTTCTGCAAGCACACATATGACAGCTTTTCTGGTGACACATCAAGAGCATCCCAAATCCAAGTCCACAATCTTCTGCCTGTGAGGCCAGAAGACATTAAAAAGAGCTTTAGTAAATGCCCAGGATTTTAATTGTGTGCCTTCAGTTTTTCCCTCTCAGGTTTACCATGCACCAGCAGCCCTGTGGTTCATCTGGGGAGTGGCTGGTGCACCTGATAAATATGAGCTGGCATCTGGGCACTGCAGGTTGAATCAAGACTCTCTGCAGGGAAGCGCCTAGAAAATTTCTGATCTGGAGAATTTTCTCTTTCACAATAAGGAATAGAGAAGTAGAAGACAGAAAATGGAAAACATTAGGCCTTTCACTCCCCTCAAGAGACACAGAGAAGTACTTTCCAGTGCCCTTTCTAAATAAGGAAACTGATTTTTTTGATGCCAGCAAATGGACAGAGACTGGGGTGGGGGTGGGGACAGCTGCTGCCCCTTCAACAGTACTGTCTGGAGAAATTAATCCACTCAGGTGACAAGAAAATGTTTTAGTACTGCTCTCGTCACATGCATCCAACTGTGCATACACCCTGCAGAGCAACATTGAGCCTGCTAAGGTGCCAGAGCACCTTCAACACTTGAGGATTAGAAAGGAAATGAGAATGATTTAGCTCTGGAGTCTGTGCCATACTGCAGTGTTGAAATGCCAGTTTGTTTCAGGCTTATGGGGATCTATGGCTGGACAAAAATGACACTGAGTTGTGGCAAAGCGAAGCACATGCATGGGCAGCAAGCTGGACCACAGCACAGAGCTCAGTGGTCCACGTGCCAGGTGTCACTTTCAGAAGTCAAAGGGTCACATCCAAATCTTTGTTTCCATTTCCGGAGAAAGCACACTTTTGCCACCGGGACAATAAAGAAACATGAAATTATCCAAGATTCCTTGAGCATGTTTTGGATCCAAATTGCCTAATTTGCTTCTGATGGCAATAAGACAGTACATATGACCAGAGCAGAGCAAAGGATGTGTATCCAACCTTAACTTTGCCACCCCCGAACTTTATGAGCCTTATAGTGCTGTATCAGAGCACCACACCAAGCCCCAAACAGAGCATGTGGAGGCACTGAATAGTATTCCAACTGTGGAACTGGCAGCAAAGACTCCTGGGCAGAGACGTGCTTTGCTCTGCATCACTCAAGACTCAGTCACATCTCTCGGTACACTACTAGATAAGCAACTCACAATAAAACTGATGTTGGGAAATGAGCACACTGAATATATAGCAACACTATTTTACCCATGAATACTTAATGCACAGACGTCCTAACGATAAGTCTTCAAAGCAAAACAAAGCAATATTCTTAGTAGAGGTTTCCTAACTGAGCAGGACATGCCCCTGTTTAAGAGGGACATGATTTCCAAGTCTCCCTCTGGAAGGAAAGACACAAGACAGAGTACCTAGAGGTGCACCTAGCCCAGTGCTCCAAGAGCCAGACTTGCAGGTAGGGCTGGTGCCATATGCTGACACAAAGATCCTCCCAACCCAGAAGCCAATGACCTGAAGCTCTTGTAGGCCTGTCTGTCCCCTGCCCAGGGCTTCCTGGGATCAAGACCTCCAGAAGAGGGGGACATGAGACTGCATCAACATCACAGGCTTCCTGGATGCCTATCAGCAGGACTACCAGGGCAGATGCCATAGTGCTCACCCAGAGCAAGGTGCACCCAACCTGCCTCATCCCACACCACCTGAGGCAGTGAGTGCCACCTTGCAGCCCAATTCCCTGTCTCAGAAAATCTAGGAAACTCATAAAATAGTGCACAGTCAGAGCTATGTTGGAGCAGTGCAATTGAACATGCAAAATGAGAAGTCCTTTGGCTATCTCCAACAAAGCACAGTGACACACTTGCTGTTCACTGCATGCAAGCCACAGCTGCTGATGTTTACCTGGAAACAATCTCCAGAACTCCAAACACTGAGACTATCCCCATGCAAACCACAGACACTTTTGTCATATTTCTCCATTATAAAACTACTGCTAGGAGCAGGAGACAACCAACGACAGCAGGTCTGAGAGGAGACATTCACATCAGTGTCTCTACCTGTGCTGACCCTGGCCCAGTGAAACCTACTAATTACCACTTGGCCTAATGCCATTCTTCAAGTAACAGGAAAATCAAAGCCAACATAAAGGAAGATACACAAACTCAACTATTTGTGTCTGAAAGGTAAAGGGTAAAATAGAGCTACAGGGAGAATATGCTAGCTAAACACAAAATAGCACTGGTGAACGAAAAAGTTTATTTCTGCAGGTGAAAGCTAATTTATGTTCCTCTCTCCCCTTTCTACTGCTGCCCTCCCCATTAAGTTCTTGGAGAAAAGCTTCAAGCACCTTTGGCATGAGCTAAGGATGGTAATGAAAGAGGAGGATCACAGTGGGCTTCCGCCTGCCCACTGAGTAGCACAGGAAGAACAGAAATCAGTACTCAAACCAGAGAAGCACAAAGTGACAGCACTGTTCATGTCCCAAAGTCGCAGGGAGTCCAACCAAAGCGGCAGCGGAAGCCAAATCTGGCAGCATCCCCCCTGCAACTGGTTCTGTGCAGACATGGCGAAAATGAAGGAGGAGTTGTAGGCAGATCTGAAAGACCTTCAGATTCCCAGCTGGTTTTGATCCCAGAACACTGGCAGCTCCAGGGACGCTTGGATCCACAGTCACAATTAAAGTATTTAAAGAAAAAGAGAAGAAAGCCTCAGGCAAAGAGAACAGGAACTGAAAATGGGACTATCCCCACAAACCAGCTCTCCCCTAGGAGCAAATGCTGCCAGGCCAGGAGATGGCTAGCACAAGAGCTGGGTTTGCTATGGCCAACATTATGTTGCAGAGCTGAATGTGTCTGACCTATTCCTGTAACTTTATGTACAAAACCTGGAAAGAAATACAGGGGGTTGGAGGAAGACAACCTCTTGTGTCCAATTTTGTTTTTCCAGACTTTGCGAGTCAGCTCAAGACACACAGGACTCCATCTGGACTCCAACTTCCACAAGTTTTGTTTTGGTCAGATCCTTACGGAGAAATTGCCCTGTCAACAGTCTATCTGAAAAGATAAAGCTCTCTTCCCAGTAGTCAGCAGTAAAATGCTCTCCAACTTCTGGGAAACCCTTCTACACAGTCTTGCTGGGCCTGTTAGTTCAGAGGGCTCAAAGCCCCCATGAGTCCCTACAAAAAGCCAGCAAGCTCGTGTTAGAGCCCTGAGGTGAATGAGGCCCAAGCCCAGGGCCTGTGACAACTAAAGCAGCTCACCCTGGGTATTGCCTCCTGCAGCACTGCTGCCACAGCTGTCTCCCAAACTGTTGCTGCTGCAAGTGGTGGCCTATGAGGCCTGAAACTTAATCCTGTAACAGGAGCTCAGAGCTCACAGGAGCTACTGAGACTTAGTTATCCAGAGACATTAAGAGAAGAAATGCCATCCATGCACATCTTGGTTCAGAGTACAACCTCCTCTGCAGCCCAGAGGCAGCTGCTTGCAGCCCCCCACCTATGAAGCCAGCCAGCTCCCAGCCCTAGCCCCCTGCACCTAGCCTGCCACCAGCTCTGTTGCCCAGTTCCACAGTCAAGGAATGCAGCCCCAACCCATGCAGCTCCATACAGGCACAAGCATCACCCTCCCTCACCAGCCTATGCTCACCGCAGAAAACCCGGCTCAGGGCAATCCTTCCTTCATGCACATAACCTGCCACGGCAATCTTCACTCCCTGGCCTCCAGTCCCACCAGTCCATGTCCCAGACCTACAACCCATTACCCCCGACCCCTAATTTACTCCGAATTCTGCTCACATCGTTGGGTAACCTGTGACTGGAAGCCCGAGGCTCCTCTGCAGCCATGTGCCACACTTCCACTTCCCCTGGCACAGCGTCCTCCTCCCGGGTGGCTCCGGAGCTGTGCCCGAGCCCCTCCTCCCCGCCTGACAGACACAGAGAAGGTGGATTCACACGAGAGGAGCCAGGGAAGTCGGACTCATCACCCCTCCGGCCGCAGCGTCCTCTTCCCTCTCCCCCTCGGGCAGGTAGGCGGCCGCCTGGCTCCGGCCCTCCCGACAGCCCGTCCTCCCCCTCCTCCTCGCTCCGAGGCGGACCATGTCAGCCCGAGAGTCGCTCAGCAAAGCCCATGCTGATCTCCGGCCTCCAGGTTCCCCGTGCAGGCATCCCCGACCGTTCCCAGAAAGACAAGAGAAAGCAGCGTCCCCTCTCGGGCAGCCCCGGCGGGGTCGGATCCGGGCAGGTGGGGCATCAGGGGCACGGAGCCTTTAAGGGGGTTTGCACACAGATACCCAGGCTGTTCATTCCTGGCACACGCTGTGCCCACCCTGCAAACGGAAGGGCGCGGGGAGAGGCGAAATCCAGCCCCTCAACACCCATCGGGGCTGCAAGGCCCCAAACAACCCCGCTCTTCCCAGCCCGGGCCCGCCATCTCTTTCAGATGTTGCTCGCTTTGAAGCCATGGCTTCGCCTGCCTGAATTCCCTCAGCCTCCCGCGTTAAATACCTCGCTGTATTTAAAACAAGGCTCGTTTTCTGGCATCGGTGAAAACTGGATCGAAAACTGCCTCAATGACCAGCAAAAGGGGCCACTCGTGCCGAGCGCACCCCCCCGCCGGAGGAGGGAAGCCTGGAGCGGCCAGACATCACGCTGGAGCACTTCCTCGGCTGGCTGGTGTACAAGTCTGGGACAAAGGGACAACCCAGCACAGGGACCAGCTCCAGTGTGGCATCAGGCACCACCATGCACGCACAGGGAGAGACCACCCTTCCCTGAACGGATTTCGGGAAAAACTTGGCAGGTGCCAAGGTCAATCGGATGCGCGTTGTCAATAACGAGTATTAAAAAAAAAAAAAAAAAAAAAAAAAAGAAAAAGGG
>VZSE01012186.1:721526-797148 GCA_013398275.1 Promerops cafer
GGCGGGCGGCCGGTGACGACACACGGACCGGGGCTGGGGCTGGGGGCAAATCTCGTGTTTCAAGGCAGCGCGCAGGGAAAGCGCGGCGCGGGGGGGTGCTCGCCCTCCAAGCCCCTTGCCCGGGTGCCCCCTCGGAGGTGTGCGGAAACCCGGGAGACGGGACCGGCGGCGGCCAGGGGTGAAAGGGGCCCTGAAAGGCATCATCACGCTCCCTAGTCTTCGTCCGCTGGGAATAGGAAATGCACCGTGAAATTCGGGGCTCCCCCGGATGACGTCTGCGTGTGACAGCCTTTGGGCTTCTCCTGTCCGCATCCAAACGTGGAAGCCCAGCAAGAGTGAGGCTGGAGCAACCAGCTCCGGCCACTCCTGCGACAAAGAGGGCACTTCCTTGCAAACATCCCCCAACGCACCAGGAGAAAAATCTTACTCACGGTCTGTGTTTTCCCTTCTCCTTCATTCTCTTAGAATTATGCTTCCCTAGTCAAAGTGTGGTCGTTCTCCTGCTCCTTCTGAATCCACGAGTTCAGCTCCTCCATGAAAGTTATCAAAAGTAGAAACAGACCCAGCTTTGATGAGGATGATCTCACATTTACAATATTCCCAGGGGGAAAAAAAGTGCAGATAAACATGACCAATTTTACAATCTCTGCGGCAGAACCCGCAGGGCCCTGGGCATGGAGCAGTGCTGGGGCTGGGAGCACCAGCCATGCTCTGAGCTTGGGGCTGTGCCCGGTCCCAGGGCTGGCAGGAAGCTCTACCAGCTCCAAGTGCCACCAATGGAAAGGGCTGTGCTGTTACATACCAAAGTGAGCATACCTTTCACCATTTTTTGTTTGATTTGTTGGGGATTTTTTCCTGATGGAGATGCACAGAGTATGTGTAATAACACATTATGGAGCAATGATGACTTATCTTCTGCTGGCTGCTATTGCCAAAGGTAAGGCAGACCACATGTATCTGAGAGGAGGTAACACACATCACCACATGATGTGATCTTCTCTGACCACGAGTGATCAGGCTGCTGCCTTACAGCTCGTTCAAAGCACAGGTTCTCCAGACGCAAGAACTCACTGAGTCATTCAGTCCACACTGACATGACAAGCAGCCCTGACTGAATCACTACCATCCCCTCTTGCTGTAAGCCGAAGTCTTACCAGGGTTTTCTTCCCGTGTGAGTCAAACCTGTCACTTAGCTGGCTGATTCTGCAGTGATTACAGTCAAGCCATAGAGCAAATTGTCAGTGTTCTTTCCACTCCCACAGAAAATTACTCCTGTGGATAGATGACTTTCAGGATCCTCTAAGGTCAGCAGAAATTGTGCAAATCTGCTGTCCCTCAACAATGGAAGAAGAGGCCTTCCATTTTCTGCTGCATGTAGTGTCCACCCTGGTGACAGCACTGCGTGCATCAAGAGGGCTGGGACAAGCAATGGGTAACTCCTGCAGAGGACACACTCTTTCTTGTTGAGCCAAAGTGGGTTAGTTAGCAGAGAGTGCAGGTTTTGGCCTTCGACTCTTCTCCCATCAAAGTCCCTGCAAACGGAGGACTATCCCTTGACTGCAGCAAGGAAGGGAATGCAGCTGAAGGAGCCATCAGGGTCCCTGCAGGCTCACCCAGCCCTGCAAAACACTGCTGCAAACTGCTGTTTGAAACAGCCCAGGGCTGGAAAGGACGGAGCAGATGGGGGACCAGCAGTACCTAGCCAACTTCAGAGTAAAAAGCATTCCCAATGGCTTTGGAGAGACTGGTGGGTCATTTACCAGCCCCACACCCTGGAGTACCACAAGGCGTGGGAAGTGCAAGTCCCGCTGGCAGGCTTCCAAAAGAAGGAGGCAGCTCAAGGAAAAACTGCAGCTAGAGCATGAAATCAGGCAATTACAGATGTTAGGACTGAATCTGTGAGTGAATCACTTCCATTCCTTTTAAAAAGTCCAACTAAAATCTAGTTTTAGCATAAACTTTTAGCAGAACTGCTCATATGAGCACCAAACTGCAGGCTCTCTGAAGCACCAAGCCCAGTTCAGCTCCTGTCTTGACTTTGCCAAAGGCTGGGCAACAGCAGATGAAGGAAGACTTTCAGTTTCCTTTCCCCTGTGACTGCACACAGTGAAAAAAGCAGATCAGATCCCTTACGCTCAGCCCTGTCCAAAGCTACAGCTCTCCTGGGCGCCAAGGAAATTTTACAAGCATTGACTGCGCACAGTGGAGTTTTGCCTGAAAATTACAGAGGGTTTTTAAATGTCTGTGCCTTTCAGGTTGGCCTTTGGAGACCACAAAGCCCTTGAACCTGTGCATTTCAGCCTTCCGGGATTCTCCAGCTATCATTAAACTTCTAAATGGAAGCCAACTGTCCCATACCGATAGAAAGCTGACTCTGCTTGCCTGTCCCATGCCTTCCTGACAAAGGAGACAAAGAGTGGCAGCAAAAGCAAAGACCACAAAGGGGAAATTGCCCAAACCGTGGAGCTCCCTTGCTCCTCATCCCAGCTGTGATGAGGGCTGACCCTTTTGGAGCTGGAGTGCTCTGCTGCACACTGTAAGCAGCTGCGTGTGCTGACAATGGGCACATTGCTCAAGCACATTGTTGGGAGAGGGAAAAAAGAAAAAATGAGTGACTGCATGGTCAAGGCACCTACACAGTCCCGAGGTGCCAGGCTCATCGTGGACTTGATCCATGGGTCCACCTGGCACGGGCTGAGCTTGGCCAGACCTGCAGCATGTGGCTGGGCCTGACCAGACCCAGACATGGACACAGTGATAGCTTTGTCCTCACAGGGCATGGGAAAGCAGGCCACTCCCTGCTAGACATCAATTCTGTGTGACTGTCATGTGCATGTCCCAGTGAGTTGGAAATGCTTAGAGAGTCCCAGGCCCACCCATGAGGTCAAGCCTCCAAGACCCACAGGGCCTGCCCAAACCCTGTTTTTTCAGGAGCCATCTGGTCTCTGAGCAAGAATCTTACCCTGAAAAAATAACTTCAGAAGCTGCCCTAATTTGAGCCCCAATGCCCAATGCTTTAGGTGTCTGAGAAGCAGGAGGAAGGACCTGGCTGGACCATGTGCATCATCAACCCCAACAGATCTTTTGTGTACCAAAATAGGCAGGACTGGCTGTGTTACAACCGCCTGTGCTGGAGTGTCTCTGTGATGGGCTGTGCACAAGCTTCCCAGCCCCTTCTTGGGGTGTTCCCAGCCAGGAGTGGCCCAGGGGTAACACCTTCCTGAAGATGCCACCCCACAGAAGTTCAGGGCCAGGTAGACAACACCTAGCAAAGCAAGACAAAGAAATTTTAGCTCTGAGCAACAAATAGCCTTCTCGTGGCCTCCAAAACATGCCTGAGGACTTCAAAAGGCCAGTGCCAGGTAACCTCATCTCTTAAATTTAGTCAGATAGAACTTCCCAAACTGACTGCAGAGCTGCAGACTTGCACTGCCTGACCAGCAGCCTTACCTGTGCAAGAGGGGTGTGCAAGGCTGACTGTCTCAGCAAAGGACACCAAGCACCAGATTTTCAGAAATCAAAGGTCCACTTAGCTGGGATGGCCAGTGAGTTAAAAAAGTCTTTCTTAAGCAAAGAGAGGAATCCTTTCAAAGAGGTGCCTGATCCTGCTTTCACAGGGAATGCGCTCAAGCAGGGCAGGAATTCAGGAAAGCTCTGCAGATACACATCTGCAGGAAGCCTTGTTCAGTGCTATGTAGGACGTAACCTTAATGGGATACATGGTTCTAGCGGTGGCTCAGACATGCCCTAGTGAAGGCACAAGGGCACAGAGTAAACCCCTCTGCTTCAGCAGGACAGGAAGGTGGACACAGCCTTCATCTACACCAGAATTGGTCCTGCCAATTATCACACACATTTATCACACCTTGCTGGCAAACACGACACGACCTGCGCGTGACTGCTATTGTGGCAACACAATACAGTGTGACTGCTGATGGGTGTCAGTAGGTTTTCATGGGAAGAGGGTATTCCGTTAAGGGTCCCAATAAATTCCCACACGCAGTGGTAGCTGCCAGAGAGCTCATCTTACAGAAAAAATTAACTCTGATCATCAATCCATCCCCATCAACAAAACCCCAATAAGAAGCAACCTATTCTGTCCCCTAAGGGCTGTGGGTATTACAGTCCCCTGCAGTTTTCCTCCATGCCAGGCTGCTGAGGCACCAGCACTTGGCCGCATGGTCCCACTCCTCCCCGAGGCTGCATTACATGGGGGACTGTGGGAGCCCCTCTGCCAGCCCTGCTGAGACCAGGCAGCTCCAGGGGGGTCTGAAATGGCACCACAGCAGCACTTGATTAACTGTGCCAGGGGCTGATATGGAGAGCAGTGGGGGGAGGGGACACGGAGGGACGCTGAAAGCTAACAATTAAATTTGGAGGCCTGCTTGGCCCATGATGTCATGGCTTCCCAGCGCCCCGGCGATTGGCTGTGGGTGAGCATCTGCTGGGAGCTGGGGATGGTTATTTGCCTGAGGTTCAGACCTTTCCCAGCGGCTCTGAATCAAGCTGGTTGTCCTGACAACCTGGATAGTGGCAGCTTCTGATAACCACGTAATGAGGTTGTCACAAAAACGAGCCCCTCCATCAGAGAGGTTTAGGGATCATTAGTGTTTCCGAGGGAGTGTGAGAGGAGAAGAGGTAAGGGGACCATCTGGCGATGCTGGAGCACGTCAACAGCCTCCCTTGGAAAGGAGCTTCATTAGGCAGGAACCACCTACCAACACGTAGCAATGGAACAGGCAGGCAGCCTGCCAGCAGCGAAGGGTCCCAACTGCTCAGCTATGGAACACTGAGATCCAGGCAAAGATGGAGCAAGGAGGACACACAGGTGCTGCCTGGGAATGATTCAAGTTGCTGAGCAGTGAAAGTGCTCAGGGCTCGCGTGGGAACAGGGCAGTAACACAGCCTGGGACAAATGACACAGTGAGGCTGACACACAGAGGCCTTCCCACGTGCTGCCTCTTAGAGGGTAAGGCACTGAAAGACTCTGTGCCTTAGTTTACCCCATTTGCAGGTAGCTTCTGTGAATGGTTAGAATACTTCCCACTCGGGTCCTGCAAATCTTGCCCAGGGCAGGGCACAGACTTACAGCAATGAAGCTCATTCAAAGAGAATTCATGCATGACTCTGCTGTCCTGGGGATCCCTCTCAGCTCAGGTGCAAGATGTCCACTGAAAACTGAACCTGTGGGATCTTGCAAGGCACCAAACACCATGTCTTCCCCTGGGATCTTCTCAACCCAGGAAACTCTTTGTCCTTCACCATGTCCTTGTGAAACATGGATTTCATTCACCTTGTATTCAGACCTGTGAGGTACCTCCTGTGGCTGCAATAACAGTGGATTGAGGTGCTGCAGTCTGAAACCTCTGTGGATGGCAATAACACCATAGCTTGGAGAAGCTCAGTTGCCAAACTACTGATGCCCAGGACCAAGTTCCTGGAGAAGAATGCCCACCTTCATGTTAAATAACACACTTTTTAAAGAAACCTTCCTGTAAAATGATGAAGTCTGAATCTTTGCTAAGAGGAGACAGAAATTATCTCCATAGATAAGTCCTTATGAATCTTCCAGCAATAATTGACAGAATGTGTCTTTTATGTAATTTTAATCTTTTTTAAAATATCAACTAAGTGTAAACACTTGCTAAAGTCAGTATAAGACCTTATTAATACACTTAACACTTTATCTAATAATAAAGTTTTTATATTAAAACCTGCTGCACTTTTAGTACATATTTTTACCTCAAACCATGTTTTCCCTATTCAAAATTAGAGCTTCAACTGTGGATTTAACTGAGATCTAACAGGACTATTAACATATGTCAATTAAATACCAATCAACTACTAAAGACTGCATTCAATAGATACATTTCTTAATATACTACTGCTACACCTCATCAAAATGGTGTTGAATCTTCACAACTGTTGTAAACAATCAAGTAGGATATAATCCACCTCCAGGAACTAGTAAAACTGAATGTAGTGCTCTCCTACTCTGGAGAGGTGTGTGATATAAAATTCAATGCTAAGACAGTTGATTACACATNGGAGTTATTTATAGCCCAGAATTTCTCACTCCTCTGCAGAAGCACAGCCCAGAGGCGGCATTGTTGGGAGATGGGGAACACACGCACCGCGGCCGCGTTAATGGCCGGTGCCGGCGCTGACACAACTTCAGCTGCGGCTCTGCGGCTCTGGGAGTCCTCTCCGCAGGACACCGGGCTCCAGCCACCGCCGACTGCCCGGCAACACACGTGTCACTGACGGCAGCGGCACCCCGGAGGTGCAGAGACAACCCCGGCACCGGCGCACCCCGGCCCTGCCCGCGGCGTCATCCTCTCATCGTCGGGAGGAGACGGGGCGCCGCAGNGTAGACATCAGGTTCACAAATCCTGCCTCTCTCAGAAAGGACAGGAATGTCTGCAAGGAGATCCCCAAACTGGAAGAGGGTTTTGCAAGAGGGAAACAATATGAGCTGATACTGCTCATACCCGTGCTGTGCAATCCTACCTCAGCTGTCTTTAGAGAATCTTCCCACAGCATTGCTCCTCCAGGTTTGGCAGAGGGGAAACTGAGGCAAAGAGCAGCTCAGGCTGGGCAGCAGCTCAGTGGCAGCTGTACAGTAGCTTTGCCTCCCACAGATCCCCAGTGTCACTCCCAGCCCCCTTTTTGTTTTGTGAATTGCAATTTAAATCACCTTCCAACAGGAGTAGCAGGACTAACAGCTTGAATGTATCAAACCCTACCTTAACACAGCTTGTAAACAGAACACATCACAGCTTCCTACAGAAACACCAGTGGGATCCAGAATTTTTCAGGAGAATCCCTGTCAAGTTCAATCCTGTCTGGTTTGCACTTAAACATCAACCATGCTCCTTCATGGGGAACATCCTGTTTGACTGAACACAAGCAAAGATGACCCACCTGCCTGCTGAATTTTATATGCTCAAGATGTTGAATTCTGTCTGCTCTCAGGATTGAGAAAGCCAAGATCCACCTTATCTATCCAAACAGCACAGAATGGTTTCCAGTCCTTCCTGGCACCAGAGAATAAGGTTCTTCACCCAGAGTAGTGTGGGCAAGCTGTCACAGCCCAGCACAAGCCCCAGATTTACTGATACATGACCATGCCCAATCCCCTGCACTAGAGAGTCTCAGCAGAGGTGAGAGATCCCTTCCCCTGTAGGGACATCTATACATGACTATGGTGCAGTACACTTTAAAGGCACAATCTGACAGTAAAACTGCCACAGCAAGATGGGCAAGTGCAGCAAATTTATCTTCTCCAAAAATAGTCATTCAACAGTGATTCTCCATTGGAACAGCCACACATCACCGTGCCTCTGTTTTCAGCTTGCAAAATGTCTAGAGGTGGGTGAGACATATAAAAGCCATTCTCCAGGCTGTTTATCTTTGTTTTAATATGAAAAGCATTTGCCAACATACTAGATTTTTACGCAAGTCATTCTCCATTTTCTCCCCAGCTACTTGTGAGCAGGAATGATACCAATTTTTGTGCCTGCCAAGAGACATCAAAATAGAGAGGCTCAAGAAGTGAAATGTCACCACTTTACAGGCTGCCACACTGTGGCAGTTCAGGCTTAACCATCCTCTGGCAGTGTCTGTATCTGGGGTTTTAATTTACATTGACCTCGATGTAATCATTAAGACTAATTAATGAAGCACTGAGGTGGAGCAAGTATGAAGCTGCCCTGCCTGCACAGCCCTCAGCTCTTGATGCCTGAGCTCAACTCTGTCAGTGGGAGACCTGCTGAGCTCCCACCTTGATGTACAGACTTGAAAAGGGTAAATGATTGGTGGTACCTTGCATTCTAGGGTTTTAGAAAAGCTGAATATGAAGGTCAGTATTTAATCTGTGACTGTCCAGAGCATCTCAACATCCCCCACCAAAACCACGTGAGGGTAACATCCAAAGGGAAGGTATGAAAATGATCTGATTGAAGCAAATAAGGCTGTTAGAAAATGAAATGGAATTAACAGTTTTTACACTGGAACCACAGTTGAATCTTTTTTAAATGCCTGTTTCTTGGCCAGATATGTTTGCAATAAAAAAATCTTGCTCTCTGGCTCTTTTCCACAGAATGCAGTTATGCTTCAGGAGCAGAAAGGCAGACCTCTTTTTTGCACTCCATCACCAGAAGATTTCACATGGGGGTGATTCTGGCCTGAAGATACTAGAGTGCTGTTTGCTGTGGAAGGGAAGCAGTGTTGAGCAGCTGCTAGGAAAACTTTGCCATACCTCATTTCCTGCTGCCTTCAGGGTATTCTGGTGAAAGCAGAAAAGTCTAATGCCACTGGAGTCCATGATTTCCCTATGAGCCCTGAGACAGGCTCCATGGGAGCAGGAAGGGAGCCAACCTGTGAAGGGAACAGCAAGGCACTACCAAACAGGGTGGAGATACAGACTTACATCCAGAAACCAACAAGCTGAAGAGGAAAGACTCTACTTTATTTTCAATTCATCATCCTGTAATAACCCAGTCAGAAAGACTCCAAGCCTAGGCTGAGTTACCTCTGGCTGGCCTGTAGCACAGACAAACTCAAAGATTTGCACCCTTCACAGACCCTAGACCTTCAGCTATGGTATCAGAGGGGAGGGTCTCAGTTAATCCTTCAAAGAAGATGAGACCTGAGGCTGCTTTCATCTCTAGTGGTTCCTTCTCCTTCCACACACAAAAGTGGATCGTTATGTCCATGTGCCTCCTCCTGCTCATTCAGCTCTCCCTTGAAAATCCCACAACAAATGTTGTGAATCTGAGAATTAACCTCATACTAGATCAGTATGAACTCTGATTTCACAGCTCCACAGGTGTCATGGGTGAATATGAACAACGGTGCTGTGGAAGGCAAACACACAGCTCTGCACAATGGGTTGTGAGGGCTGGAGAATGTGGGTTCCCAGTATGCTGCAATGCAAAGGTACCATAGGCATCAGGATAACATCAGCCCACAGGGCCTGAAGAAGAAAAAGGTCTTTATGTGGTTCCCCTTCCACAAAGGAAGGCTTCATTGCCTGGAGAATATCCCATGACAGTTAGAGTTTACTGTCAGGCTGGTTCAGGGCAGTGCTCTCCCAGCACTAGACGACCAGAGACAAGGGTTGTCTGTACACTTCCACACCAGCCTGAAAGACTGAAGCCTTACAATTAGAAAAAGCATGATAGAGAATGCCTGTCTTGACTTAGAGAATACCCTTCCCAAGCTTACCGGGGCTGTGACCTGGAAAATTAAAATGCAAGAAACTCTCCAGCTGCTGACCAGGCAAAGTGGTTGATATGGGATTAAAGATTCAAGGCTCTGTGCTGTAGTGCACAGGCACCAACTGCACTGGCTGAAGTGCCCCTCTCTTCTTCAGTGTGCCCAATACCAGCTACAGCAGCAGGACTGAGACTTTGTGATACGAACAATTTGCAACAGCAAGAGAAAGATTCCTCTGAAACCTGACTGAGACACTTCAAACAGCATTTCAGAAAGCTGGCCCAGAGGATGGACTGTTGACTTAGCGAGACTGACCACATCATGATAGTAAATGAAGAATGTGCCAAAAAGCAAACTTACATGTACAGACCACCTCAGTGCACTCACTTCTTTAGAGGAGAATATCTCCTTCTCCTCGTCACTGTGAACCCTCCAGCACCTTCCTTCCCTTTCTCCCCTGCACACACTTGCAGCTCACTTTACATCAGGACACAGCCAGTAAAATGTGCAAGATTTGTTCACGTCAAGCAGTATTTCTGTTTGTCTCCAAACTCTTGATTTAGTTTGGACACAAAGGGAACTCCATAAGCAATAGTGAAGGGTAAGCATGCGTGCAGGAACAAACACCAAGAAGTTCATTCCATAGATTTATCTTCCATGTCATTGGGACAGCTACAGTCTGCTTTGACATAGCATAGATGGAACCAAATATTAGTTTGAAGACAGAAGGCCACTATCCCAGAAGTAATCCTTCTATCATAATTTCAGAGTCCAGAAAGAAGTGCAGCTTGAGTTTTCTGAAAAAAAGGTGGTTTTTTTTCTTCTCATGATTCTTGAATTATGCATTTCAATGTACAAAACAACACAGGTTTGACAGGTCTTACCTGAACAGTAGAAGAGTTTTGAACCCCAACATGAAGGAAAGATATGTTCATGAGACCCTGGCCACATGACAGTCTATAGGAAGAGGGTAAGACCTGTTGGACATCTTTTCAAAACACTTTCAGTGACCTGCTCCTTTCAGAAGCTCAAGGAAGCACCAATTTCAGCATGCATCCACAGGGTGGAAGAACACAATTCACGGAAAATCTGTGAAAGTTTTATTCTCCATCCAATATAGATCAAAATCAAATACAGTAAGAAAAAATATTTCCAGAATTGTAAGTATGACCTTTTGGCCAGCTTGAGTCAAGTGTATAAAACATGACAGTACATTTCAGCCCTCACCTCTGACTGTGAAAGTTGGGTGTTTAGAGAATACAGTCAGTATTATTAATCTGGTGCTCAAAGATGTCACCTAATCAAGAGCTGGGATCAGGAAGAAATTCTCAGCTGACATTAAAATGTTAAATGCAATGGACTGAACCCAATTATTATTTCTACTGCAATTGCTAATATATGAGATGGGGCTGGAGGGTCTGATTACCAAGATAAACACGTGCCATCAATGCCACTGGAGACAAGAGACTGATGGACCTGTTCTTCCCTGCAGTTCCAAGTCAGACTCCCCTTCCACTCCAGGCCTGCTGATATCTGGGAATCCAGTAAGCTCCCAGGGGCTCACAGAATCCCTGTCCCAACGATAGTGTCTGGGTGCTCTCATGCATCACAAAGGCTACAAACCTGCATGGTTGCCCAGCTATTCTGCTAGCCTCCATGTTCCATGAGATATTTCCTTCTTTTGGTACCCATAAAATTCAAAGCTCAGAGATTTATGATCTCTGGTAAACCCAGCATATAAACAGAGAAACCATCTCCTTCCATGAGCAAGTTAATTTCTCCTGTAAGAGATCTCACATCAGACCTTCATCTCTTCAGCCAAGGTACCAAGACAGCCTTCCTTGTTATGGAAGTGCCTTTGCAGTCAGCTGGTAAGTCTCCCTGCCATGCCGAGCTCTTCAATGCAAAGATGTCATAAACCTTCCTCCCAAAAAAATCCTCCACTGAATGAGAGGAAAATGACTGGGGTGCATTGACAGCTTTCAACTATCTGAAATTACTTCGTGAAGTTTTATAAGGACCCAACCCAGCCAAGAACAATCACCCTTAAAACAGAAATTAAAATTAAATATCTTTTTTTTTTTTCATGAAGGAAAAAAGCAGCATGTTCCACTGGAGCACCCACTCCACTTCTGTGTCACTGACACCTCCTCTGTGTCACACTTACCTCCTGCCAGTGCCCCATGGAGCCCACCAGGACGGGGCATCACAGTCGGTACTCACCTCCCAGTACTGTATGGAGCAGGTAATGATTCCATACAAACAATCTTTTCCATGACAGGTCCCATCCCATATGGAGGCCACTGTCAGAGAGGAACAGAGCCAGAGGCCAGTACTGGATTTGGTGGTAACCCACCTGCTCTCCTGATGCCATGTATCCTCACTGGACTCCAGCCAACAGGATGCAGCCAAATGTAATAGGTGATTCCCTGACATTACTCCAGCCTACACCAGTGTAAATAAGAATGGGCTCCTGCCCGCCCTTTCCTGTGCTACCAGTGTGCCTTTATTGTGCAGCTGCCAGTCTGAATGCCAGTCCACTCTGCCTCTGGCTTTCTGCAGGACCCAGACTCACGCTTCAGTGCATCCGTGCAGCTGAAACAAGATGTTTGCTCATACATATTTTTAATCCTGTTGCTACCCTGGCTCCCTCTCGTTAGTGGCCTTGCACAGCCATTGGTTCCACACCAGGGGAACAGCCCAATTATCTTGCACAACTCAGGGGAGAGCCACTGCTCCAGGAGGAGAGGGTGCTTGCCCCAGTGGGGACAGCTGCTGTCCCATGGTGAGGGGAGGAAATCCCAGAAGTTCAGAAAGTCTCAACAAGGCAAGGGAGGAAATGCCAGATAAATTCCTCATCACCAGAGGAAGAGAAACACCATCCTTCTGGCAGATGCTGTCTTTGTTACATCTCAGAGGGCTGTGCACAACCCTGCAGATGCAGGTAAGGAGTGATTTCTGAACAGAGCAGCTCCCTGGGGCAGAGCTCTGGGAGTAATGCAGCGCTGGGCAACTCCAGGGCACACTCACTCTTTACAGGGCAAAATGACACATGGTCATAGACTGAAAGCTGGCCAGTAGAGACATATATTGCTGAACAGGATGGGCTTACCCATCACCAGTATTTCAGCTTCTGTTGACTTGGACTGAAGCTCCCAAGGGACCACCTTAGCCAAGCCCAGTCACACTGACCACAGTGTCTCCTTGGAGCTGACACCTACACATCAAGCTACAGTCAGGGCTACCAGCAGACAGCCTCATCCCACTCTCCCTGTGCACAGAGCAGACACTTCAAGCCTGGTTTGCAGTATGAGGCACAGAAGATAAGACAAGCATTATGCATTTTGGCTAAGCCAAAATCTCTCTGTTCACTTCTCCACACAGACATCACCACAGAGACCCACCCCTGCTCTTTGTCATCACATGAGACATGGGCTCCACCTCCCGTGAGAGATCTGATCTGTCAGCTCAGGCTGAGACACGTGAAACCCAGCTCCTTCTCCTCCAAGGAGACAAGTGACTGTACAGCCTTAGCTACAGTTACTGGTGTCTGTAGTGAGGGAAGAGGAGGCTGACACACCCTTTGGAGTTCCAGTCCCTTCACCACCTGCCTTCCCCAAGCTCTGCACCAGCAAAATGGCTTTTCACACTCAGTCCTGCACACAGTCTTGGGCAATCCAACGTGATTTTGTGCTCTTTTTGAAATACTGCATGGTCCAGAACAGATTGACTGCACAGCAAGGTGAATCACAGCTGTGAACAAAATGTCTGGACAATTGCTATAGCAAAAAGACTGGCATTGCTTCATGCTACTGCTGCCAGTTATCTCCTGGTTCTACAATGAATCCCTTATCACCTTCTCCCACCACTGCTGGGCAGGAGGAGCTTTACAGCCTTTGCTTTTGCCTCACTAATCTTTGCTGGACTGACAAGTCCCATGGACCAGGAACAGACTGCTCTTCTGGCTCAGAAACAGAGCCCATACATTGCCTTCACTGACTGTTGGAAATGTGCACTCAGATGTCCTGGTGTGCCCTTTTTGTCTTCTAATGAAAGCTGAATGTCACTGCTTGTCCCACCAGGGACAAATGCCAGCAGCACGAAGTCCAAATTCTGGCCACTTCTTGCACCAGACAGCAGTTGGACCATCCGTCCCAGGAGAGGGGCACTGGGCAGGAACGTGCCACCCCATCTGACGCCAGCATGCCTGGTGCCATGTAGGCCATACTGTTGTCAAAAAACCCCAAATTTTGGGGGTGACACCAGTCATCACTGAACTAGCAGGGCTGCATCACTACATCCCTTCAGTGCCCTTGTACCCACCAGGCCTAGAAAGATGAGCTGCTCTGAATGGATACAGGGTTTTACCAACCCAAGACTCTCGGCTTACTGCTGCACTGGCCACCTGCCTCACAGCAGGTGAATGCTGCCCTATTCTGCACTTTTTGCTACACATGCCAGAAGTGATTGGGGCCCTTCAAACCCTTAGACAATGTTGTGTATTCATGAGTGCCATCTGCTGGCACGTTCTCCATTAACCTTTCCAAAGCCACTTAGTGGAGTGTGGAGCTCTCCAGATCCAGAGCACACAGATACCATTGGCTCCTGCCTCCTTCCTAGCAGGGGAAAAATTCTGTGCCTTCTCCAATATCCCAAACTTTCTGGTCTCATCAGCTGCTAGAAATAAATCAGGTAGATCCATTCTATAATCTGCTACACTAGTTGTTTAAGTAAAATGAACATGTTTCCCTGGTAGGGTTAAGCCTAAGAGTTAAGGAAACACTTGAGACCTCCAGAGATTCTTAGTGATGCTTCCCCTATCTGGATAACAGGACATCAACACAAAACATGTCCACCCAACATATACGTGTACTGGCTTCTTCCTCAAAAGACTGCCTGGCCCTCTGGAACCTCAGTGTCTAAGGATTGCAGCTGCAAAGAGAACCTCAAGACTCAGAAAGCCACGTATCTTGCAGAGTGTGCTGAGGGCCAGAAAGAATGGCTCTGCAATGAGTGACTTACAGTTCCTTCATCCCCAGTGGATGCCTCTCTAAATGACCTGCTCTAACCTAAGCAGAAATTATTGAGCTTGAAGTAGAAATCTTTGGATAAAAGTTTGTGATCCATTTTGCACAGCAGATGAGACTATCTGGTCAGAACTGTCCCATTCTCTTTGACCAGGGCCATGATGGGAGAGCTGGAATCTGAGAACTGGCAGCCAAAGAGCAGCAGGACACTCTAAGAGTTTCCCTTTACCTGGGATCACAGTACCATTAAATCTGTACTTTAGGAGGGAAAATATTTGTATTTCATACCCAGGTTTTCAGCAGTGATGAAAAATTAAGGAGATATATAGTATGACTGATATGGACTGTATGCAGTAAACAAATAATGAAATAAAGTATTAGAATATGCAATGTGTGAACTCCTGTACCATATGTGCTATTATTCATTAATTATATTCCCACAGCAATATATGTCTGCAGCACCCTGTAGTCTAAAGCCCCTTCCTTTCTAAGTGTTAATTAGGGCTCACAATCAATGCTGAGAAGTGAAGGAAGTGCGTTAGTCTCTCTCCTACGTTTGTAAAGCCCCAGAAGCAAAATACAAACAGACTTGCACAAAGTCACAAGTGAAGCAATAGCACTGCCAGAAACAGAGCTCAAAACTCCTGGATTCCAGGTTCTTCCCACAGAGGGAGGAAGATTGGTCACAAATCCCAAAGAGGTGGGAATGAGCAAGAAAATCACAGTGTGCAGTCTGCCTGTTTTCACACGCGAGTTAATTAGATTGTACCCTAATTAAAATACAGCCTTTGCATCTTGCCTTTCTTTCTTGATGATGTTGGCAGCAGGTATAGGTTGTCCATACGTTTAAACTGCAAGCTGGGAAACACCTTCTAACCCTGGAGAGAGTGGAACAGCCCTATGATGGGGCTGGAAACCCAGCGATTGCAGTATGGCATTAACTGTGCCCATGGAAAGCACCACTGCATATAGATGCCTGCAAGGCAGAGAGAGAGAAATGAAAATACAAAAGGCTCCTCCTCCTAGTGCTTCCTTCCACAGTAAACTTGGTTTTAGAAGCACCAAACACTTGCCATTTCAAATGAAGTTCCTTGGTGTTTGGCACCTCCAGAACGCAGCTCTTGCACCTTAGCAATTAAAACCAACATGAGTTTAATGCATTTAGTGGCCAAAATTAAAGACTACTTCTGCCAAAAACTGCAAAAACATTGTCAATCATATATCTCTGTATCACAGGGAAGCTGGAAAAATGAGGGCATTACTTGTGTTATGGTATCTCTCCTCCCTTTCTGCCAGGAACATCGCAGGAATGGAATGGACACAATTTACAAAAGGCCATGGAAATGAAACATTAACCAAAGATTTGACCTCCACACACAACATCTCACAAATGGGACAACTCTACCACAATGAAAAAAGGGGGTTATGTCTAAAGATCGTTTATAGAGGGCAATGGTCTGGTCAATGAAAAAGCTGGATTTAATTTGCTTAATCTCCAGCGAGGTCTGATCAGAACTCACTGGAAAAACCCAACTGTTGCCACCATTGTGCAGAGGCAGATGTGTCACAAGCACAGGCTGTCACTGCTAGGGGAAGGAGGTGTTCAGGTACCAAGGGAAGAGGACAGCCCAGGTTCTTATGGAAACCTGCAGTTCACGTCAGGATGAACTTTTACAAAATAAAATACCAAAATCTCCCACTACAGAATGAGTTTGTGGAGTCAAAATGCTAAAACCAATACAAATGTGTGGAAGGGCTGAGCCACAGAGCCACAGCGCTCAGGAGATGCCCAAGGCAGCTTCACCCAGGCTGCACGTCCAACATAATTCCCTGCCAAGACACAACCTCCAGATGCAGACAGTGCTGGAAAGTGTAAGTATCTGGCAGATGAAAAGGCAAAAAACATCTGTAAGCTCCAAAGGTAGAAGACATTACTCTTGCCCCTAGTAACTTAGAGATATATTTTTCCCTATCTTGTCTGCAAACATTTCAAACCAGCATTGCACTTCCTACTGAACTATGATGCCCACAGAAGGGAACTCAAGTGAGACGACACAGTACATTGAAAATGAAGTTTCCAAAAGCATTTGAGATAATGGAAGAGAAAAAACGGGATCAGAAGCAGTAATGAATGAACACAGAGACAGGATTTCACTGTACATCAGACTCTGAGCTTCAAAATCACATGGAAATCCCAGCTTTCCTAGTTGTAACAGGAAATAGCTCAGGAGATAGACTGAAGGCTCTGAGGCAATTCATTTTTCAACAAGGCAATGCAGTCTGCAGCCAGAGCATCACATTGCAGTCATGCTGCCTGTTACTCAGTGTGAAAAAAGATCAAAGAGCAAACAGGAAATAATCCAGCGAGGCACAGTGAGAAGCTGCAGCCACATCACTGTTCTCTCACAGCTCATCTCCCTGAACGCAGAGAGTGTCTGCACTTACAGAAGAAGCTGGTAATGCCAAGCAGCCTCTTTTCCTGCTTGCTGCAGTGCTCTGCATACACTTGCTCAGAGCCCCCCACAGTCCAGCCCAGCAGCACTGCTGGGCAACTCCAGCACAGCAGGGTCAAAAGAGCCACAACTCCAGAAAGGTCTGGCTGGAAAACAAAAGAGCCAAGGAAGTGCACGTCTTTATGAACTTTGATCAGCTTCCATTCCCTTTTCTCTTCTGTTTTGCTGTCACCTATCATTAAAATTAAGTAACATTTGGTCTTGTTGCCATGTTAACCAAGAGACACTGCAGACTCAGAAAGTCAAACTCAGTCCACCCTGCTGGATACTTGCTCCTGGTACACTTGACGGAAAAGCATAGTATAAGAAGGAGAGAACAGGGGACTCATTCCTGGAAATGTAAAGGCCTGATGCCTACCCAACTCATGAAAGAAATATTGCAAAGGGGTTGGAAACATGTTAGATTTATAATTAGGACGATTCTATGCAGGTGTATCAGTAGCTACTATTAGACAGTGTGAAAAAATCTGATTCACAGATCCACAAAGGATCTGGGACAGAGAACAGCAGCAGCACAATGTAATGCCTAGCCCTCACCCACTGTCTTTACAATGAGCAGTCAATATTCCTGCAAAGGTGCCTGCTTATGTTTCACATCTGTGTTATCTTCCATGCCCATTTCAGTCCTGATCTCAAAAAAGTGCTGTTCATCTCTTCTTCCCAAACATCACCTACCCAGTTCTGCACAGCCATGAGTTAATCATATATTTCCTTGCCTTCAGAAGTCAGGATAAGGACACTCCAAAACCCAAAGAAAAACGAAACACTGCTGGATGCTCCTCAGATCATCAAAAACACAGGGCAGCACTGTAGCATGGACACAAAGCTTTATGCTAGCGGGACAGAATTTTAGGAGGATTTCTGGTTTTCCTCTCTCTTCCTGATGCTTTCTTACAAATCAGGCTCTCTCCCTGCCTAGTTCTCCTGTGCTAGAAGTCTCATTGCAGCTGCAGGAAAAGACAAGCCATTTTGCTTGCATGGCTGCCTCTGCCTTTCAAGCTGGTTTGTATGAGACACTGCCACCCAGCACGATTTGCATACATACCAAAATGCGAGGCCTGCACAAAATGAAGCAGGAAAAGCATTTGTCTCTCCTCTTGGAAAAGGTTATGGATTCTTTGCAGATGTTTACTATTAAGTGTTTCCTAAGCCTCTGAGCTATAGAATTTGTACATAAAAGGGGGTTCACCCTCTTCCCCCAGTCCCACAATCCTATTTGCTTCAGATTAACATGAATGACCTCTGCTTCACTTGAGCTTATTCACTGCCCACAGAGCAGGGCCTGGCTGTACTGAATTATTTCCCTGCCATCATGAAATGGCAGCTCCTATTCAGCTGCATAGGAGGGGACAAGGCTGCAGATGCAGGTGCTAGCTTTCTAGAACATTAACTGTTCAACACCCAGACAAGACTCCTATTTAAACCTTACTCAGATCAGAAGGGCTGCAGAAAACCATGACATAAGTATGAGATACGTGGTCTTAACACACCAGAACACTAGGCATAAACATGTGATAAAGGAAACAGGGGTGAACTACAGTCTGGTAATTACATGTGATCACACATGGCAGGGGACAAAGCAGCCCTGCCATGAAACACTTCATCTCAGCTCCTCCTGCTGCTCCCTCCCTTTCTGTCCTCAACTGTGTCAGTCACCCAGCATGTCCCACACTTCTGTCTTAGGAGTGCATCAGAGGCTCTGGGGTGGGTGCTCTTTGAAACAGCTTAATTTAAATTGACATATGAAGTGTCACCTCCAAATTAAGCCAAGCTGAAGAAAGCCCTTCAGGACCTCTATGTCCCTTCTCTCTCTCTCTGCCTTCCCCTCTCACGTTACTTTAAAGAGAGCTTGCACATCATTCACCACTGTGGCCACCAATAGAAAACAACTCCTACCTGAAAGGTGTCTTCAGGTGCATACTGTAAGGACAGGGAGGATACACCCTCATTTCCCCAGTCCTCCAAGAATAACAGAATATAAGAAACACCCTCTGCAAGTCAGATCTCCTGTGTCAGACACAAACCCAAATTATTTTGGCATATAAGCACAGATCTGTGCTGAAAGAATGGCCATTGGGCAATTAAAATCTGTTTTGCTCCTTTGCTCTGCAGGCAGGCTGCCTGATTGACTGGACCCTTTTACTTGGGAAAACAAATATTAGGCCCAATCTACAGCTGGCAGAAAGCCACATAGTGCCATCAATTCCTCTGTTACCCTGACTGAAATTTTGACCTGTGGCTTACAACTACATTGAAGCTCTTAGTTCCTACCTGTACCTCCCAGACTTTCAAATAGCACAATAACTCCACTCACTAGTTTTTGCAGACCAGGGACTGATTTTCTCAGGCCTCACTGCATCAGGCTCACAGTGGTCACCCTGTGGAGCACCTGAGCTGCCTGGCAAAACTTACTCTGGCATGGACTTTATTGCATCGGGTTTGGGAGCTCTTGTGGTGATTTGCAAATAATCAGAGCTCAGACACAACCCGTAGCTACTGTATTTAAATGTTCCATTCAGTACTACTAAACAGGATCCTGCCTAGAGAAGCAGAGACTGCAACTTGAAGTAGAGCAGACAAGTGTAAAGGACTGATGGCAATAACTGTCCTGCTCTCACAGAGCAAGGCAATCAAACTGTTTAAATACTTTCAGCACCTGGACTGTCCCAGCAAAAATTCCGTCCTCAAACTCACTAAAGAATTACACACCTTTCCTTAGTCTGCACAGGCAAGAATTTGCTTTTGCATTCAGTGAATGGTGGTTGGGGCTTCAGTTTAAAAACAAAAACATGTATTTACTGAAAATCACATGTGACTCTTGTGATGAGCAAAGGCACTTAAAACAGTCAGAACCCGGGGGAACCAGCCAGGACACAGAGGGTGCTGTGGGGGCCCCTCTTCAGCACATACATACTGATCTTCAGTACGTGTGTGTTGTAAAAAAAAGCCAGAGCCTGACGAAGACTGGGAGGATAATCAGAATAAGGCACATTCCTGTCAGAGAGACCAGAGTAGCCAGCTTTTTTTAGCTTAACCAAACAGAGGCTAAGAAGGGTCATCACTGCAATCCAGAAATAACTAAAAAGCAAACACGAAGGAAGAAAAATAGCTAGTCAAGATCAGTGACTAGAAATAACCAAAGAAGAATAAAAAGGCCATGAGCAAATTTGAACTGGAAATTATAATGTTTCTATGACCAGAATGATGAGGCAGAAGCTACTTTTCAATAGAAATAATGGGGGAAAGAAACATTTAACCATCTTTGGGCATTTATAAAGCAGACTCTAGGAACGTGATACCTGCCATCAGTAGAACTGAACCTGACACCCTTGAGCTTCCTCACTCCAGTGTGTGCTCAGCTCAAACCCAAAGAAGAAGAAAAAAATAAAATAGAGGAAAATGTCAACATTCACAACTATTGTCAAAAATCTCTCATTAAAACTAGGCCACTAAAACAGCAAGCTGTGCAAGGAGGAATGCCCAGAGGAGAAAAATGGCATCTTGCTGAATTCAGGCTCTCTGATAATTTGTGCCTCTCCATCACAGACACTTGCCCCACACTTGCTCTCCACCATGAATTGCCCGTTGGAATTTTCCTGTACCATATCTATAGGGAGGCATCAGGAAACTCTGTAAATGCTGGGAATAACTACCCAAAAGCACTCTCCTGCAGTGAAACAAACTGTTTGAGAGGAAAAGGAGAAGGATTATATGCTGGATTGTATGATGGTTTATGCAGACATTCTCATTAAGGAAATGGTCATCTCTGCCTGTAGATGTCTCCTCCTCTGAAAGCCTGGGAGTGCCACTGAATGACTATTTATCATGATCAAAACACTAGTGAACTCTCTGTCCTTCTCTCCTTGCAGGCATAGAGCTTGTGATGATCTCCCTGCTTGCCTCACGAAGTAGAAATATAAAAGGAAAATAAAAGGAGAGAAGGAAATCAAGAAAATGGATAAAACATGTGGGGAGAGACACAGCTGAAAGGAACCCACTGTTCAAAGCACACTGGTCAGCAATGGAACAGATCCTCCAAAGGCATCTGCAGCTCATTTCTACTACTATCACCCCAAGAAGGAATTAATCAATATATAATAGTTTCCAGGCCCTCGCTGAGGGATCATAGCACCATTCTGCATGGACAAGCAGGAAAGATGCCTGCCCCTGTCCTCAACCACTCGCAATCCCTGTTCCTGGCAGCATACCCCTAAAGGAGATGAAAGGACAGAGAGCTGAAGCAATGGAGAGCACAGAAACGAAGCCTCAGTTGCTGTCTGCCTGATGCCAGGTAAGTGCAGTGCATCCACTTCCCAGCTGAGAGGGGTTTCAAGGAGTATCAAAGGAAAACAAGCATGGTGGTTATCTCATATTTGGTGAGTTTTTCAGAGGCAAAGTGGCGTGACCAGAGAATCAGCAAATGGGTTTCTTGGGACTGACAGAGCAAAAATAATGGTAAACAGTTCAATCCAGCCATAGGTGAGACTGCTTAGAAGATGCTGCCTGGTGAAGAGCTCTAAAGACTTTCACTTGAAGGAGGCAGTTTTCACAAGGCAGAAGCCAAGAGCCTGTCCAAAAATATGATCAATATCCATTTTAGTTTAATCACAGGAGCAAACTCAATTAACATGGTAGAGTAGAAAGTTGTGCAAAATAACTTACTGGATTTCTCTTTCTTCTTTCCCACAGAAAAAAAAGTTGTTTGTCAGTCCCATCGGAATGCCTTTGATCTCAACACTGATCTAAGCAAAAAAACAAGAAGAAATCAAAGAAGAAAATGAAAAAAGCTCTCTGTAAGAGAGCATCCATCTTCTCTCCACACACTGCTTTGCCTCTGCCCCTCCAGGCACGAGCAGGTGACTCCTGAGAGCTGGCAAGGTACAATGCAGAGAACAGCCTCACACACTCCAATGTGCCCTGGGCACTTTTAGAAGGCTCCACCAGATCCTCCATTCTGCTCTGGTTTTGCTAGATATGTTAATAAGTGATAATGGTTTATTGTGCTGTAGTTACATTTTACAGTCACACATAGTGCTCCTCTTAACAGCCTTCTCCCTCTTTAAATTCCCAGAAGTACAGAAGCACGGTCCATACAGTTTAAGGATCTTCTGTATTTTGAATTTTGAAGCCATCATCATTGCTAGATTAACTGAACTGGCTGGGTCTATCTACAAAAACAAGTTATCAGCCTTCCACAGGCTTGCAGAAGGTCAGGGCTGCCAGGCAGAGAAACCCAAAATTCAAGAAAGGCTGTCTGTGTATTAGATCTTAATTTAGGCATGGTTTGGGAATTTCACCACTTTCTGAAGGTTAGGCATGCAAATCCTCTCCCTGAAGTCCCAGGAGCTATTAGTGAGCTCAGAAGTTAAACACAGATTAAGCATCTCCTGACTCGTGGCCAGGATCGTCGTCTGTGGAGCAGTCTGATACTGCCTTGTGCAGCCCTTTCTTTACAAGATGATCTTACCTGCTTGGGAATCTCAGAACTACTGTATAATAATTATTCAGTTTAAATTACATCAGTTGAGATCAGATTAGCCTTATTTTGGCTTTTCCAGGAAAAACCTGAAAGCATCCGCAGGCACACATTGCCTCTTCTGATGTCAGCAAAAATGTTGCTATTGGTTTCAGGAGATCTGGGGTTTCAATGCAACATTTAGGGCTGAGTGTCACTGAGCAAAAATGGGACTGCCCCAGATTTCCCTACAGTTGTTAAACAAGAGAGCTATCAGTTCTAAAGACAAAAGTAGAACTGTAAACAGTGCTACTTGCAGTGATGATGATAATTGGAGGGAAAAAAGGAGAATTAATATTTCTCTGTGGCACTGGATGTTCCTAGTAAATGCTAGAAATTGCAACAGTGTTCAGTGACAGACGCAGTTTATTGTTCACAGAAGTCTTTCTCACAATCACTGTTTTTTACCTTTACAGCTTTTAATTACCAAAATTTCAGTCTGGGTTTGCACTGGCCCTCTGCAATCTGGAAGCTGTTCAGGTGGTCACACTGCAGCAGAGAGCCTGAGCACTAACCATGGGACCTGGGAAAGGTCCTCAGTCTGTCAAAGCCTGTTGCTTCAGAGAGCCCAGCAAACCTTCTCCACGGCAGGGCTGCCATGCCTGGCTGGTGCAGGAGCGAGCACCAAGTCCAAGAAACAGGCAGATAGGTCATGATCCTTTTGGGAAGAACACTCCTACTGGAGGCAACGGAAAGTTCATCTACATTCACTCCCAACGAGGGGCTGTGCAGCCACCCCTCCTGCTGAGCATCACACACCCAGGATCAGACCACAGGCAAGGGAGAAACGGGATCGTTATGTCACAGAAACTCAGTCAACTCACTTGTCCAGTTTTGGGTCTCAGGAGAACACTCAATTCAGAGAGATTCCTCAGCCCCCCTGAAGCTCTGTTTATGATTGATTAATCTAGACATACAGCAAAGATAATAACTTGATAAATCTCCATGTGCAGGAGGTCATTTTTAAAGCATCATTATGCACGTTAGAAAGCTTTAACACTCATGATGCTGTAATTATAATCAAGCCTCATCTGGCATTACTTAGCATTGGGGAAGAGTGTGGTGGGAGATAGTTTGCTTTAGTTCCCAATCTAATTAAAATTCTCTTTTGTTCCAGCAGCCAAAGCCATCTTCCATTTTAAAAGCACAGCAATGCCTACCTGCAATTATGAAATAAGTAATTTCATTTAAAAGCAACTGCTACATACAAGAAACTCCTGCACCTTGGATGTCCTGGTGGAAAAACATGAATTACACATCTTTATCACAGAGCTGGCCAGTTATGGCTCCCTATAGCCCAGTACTACTGTAAAATAAAAATTTATAAAGATGGAAAGCTCACAGCTTCACAGGGCAAAACCACAGCTGTATTTCATACCTCACAAAACCTATTCTGTGCAGCACAGACCTGAAAGAATTTTTTTGCCTTAAGGCTAGGGCAGGATGCTTGGTTCTCTGCACAGTTGCCAGGTTCAGTTACAAAGCTATTACCCTCAGTGTGAGAATTACAAGGCGAAACACCACATCTTGAATAACTCAGGAAGTCAGCTTGAAGGACGGTAGAAATTCCTTCTTATTTTAAATCCTGTCCCACTCTTCCCCACACTGATCTTCTGGGATTCCACTAAACATAAAGCAGCAGGCAATAAAGGAACCAGCAATTACCACAGACAGATTCATAAAGCCCTACCCTCCCTTCTCCCCCCATGTGCCCATCAGAAAGGACTCTCCCATGTCTCCTCTTTCTGCTGACTTGGGAGTGAGAAAGGGAAAGCAAAAGATTGTTTATCTGATCTCCAAATTCCAAAGTGCAGAGCATCCCAGGCTCCAAGAGAGGAAATCCCTGGTAAGGTCGTGGCAATAGTGTCCTCTGCCTGGCAATACTTCTCACAGCTGACAGAACTTTCACGGTGCCCAAGATCAAAGCTACAGGGTGAAGTCAGAAAGTGACTGGGTTTATAAATCCCAGTTTAACACATGCCCACTGCGATTTATGAACATGGTACATTAATGGCCGGGCTCAGCATCACTAAATCAGTCCCTCCTGCTACAAGTAAGCTGGATAAATCAGACCATTTCATTTAGGGTGATTTATATTGCAGATAAATCAACATTCATCTGTGAGTGATTTGTTAACACATTGCAAGATCTTCTAATCACTTTCTGGCTTTCCATCAATCAAAACTTTTGGGAATTACATCACTAAATCCCAGACTAGAGGGGCCAGGGCCATGAATCAAGTTTTGGAGGCAGAACCAAGCAGGTTTACAGCGTGGAGTGATGGTTTGGTTAGGCTGGGCTGGTTTAGCTAGGACTCCCTGCACAAACTGGAACCCAAATTTTGCATGAGATCCATTCTCCTGTCTTGTTCCACAATTCCTCAGTCCCATGCTTTCATGCACAAAAATGAGACAAGAGCATGTCCCCCTGAGGGTTGCATCATGAGGAAAAATACCTTCAGAAGAGCACAGGGTGTTAAACACTACTCATGCCTACACTGCAAGGCAGCCAAGGATCCTGGCCACTACAGAGAGCCACAAGAAGAAGCTGAGGTCTCCTTCAAGGTGCCATTTGATTCAAGTCTATTCTAATCTATTCTAAAGAGCTCCTAGAAAGAGAATGAGAAAACCATTCAGCCTTTGATGTATTGCTATAATTTTGGAGGACTGTGAAGCAGAGGGGTGAAGAGAGACAGCACACAGGTACACACCACAGCTACTCCACAGCATCTTTACTGGACCACTTCCATAGCTCCAGAATAGGGACCTTGAGGGCAGGGAGATTCCAAGGACAGCCTTCCTCCTGCATCTCAGGATGAATGACTTCAGGTCCTGGCTCCACCCTGGTCAGCCTGTTCCCCATGTCATTCTCCACGACTGCTTCCTCAACTGTTGAATGGGAAATTAGGAAAGCAGCCTCATTTAAGAAGCACTTTGACATAAGCTGATGACAATGCTCTAGAAGAGTGATTTGTTCTTCAGGCATGACTTCTGATCTCAGTGGTTGTTCAGTCTTCCAGCATCTACAGATGGCTTAAGACTCAGATCTAAAGCACTTTGGCTGTGTCTGTATTACATCTCACAGATTTGATAAATTCTCAGTTTCCTCCTCCCATAAACCAAGTTTGATTTCTCGTGCACAGCTAATAACTTCTCCATCACAAAGCATTCCAAGTTAGTTAGACCCCAAAATATGACAGCCAGGTGTGCCTCACTAGGTTTCCATCCACAAAAAAATTAATTAAAAAAAAAAAAAAAAAAATCCTTTCTCAACAGTTCGTCCTTGGCAGCTACTGCTTTTCACAGGAAAAACTCCTGCCTGTCCTGTTTGACCAACATTCTGTTTCAGCTTTCCGTGGGAGTGTGGCATTGAGAAAGCAATGCTGGAGTAATCTGCAGTTCAGCAGACATGGAGTTGATTAGCATTGTCCATGAATCACTGTCTGACCTGTGCATCCATTTATCTCAGCAGCGTCTGAATTGATCTAAAGGAGATACTTTCTGAAATGTTGTTACACTGATGCAAATAGTTCTTACAAAATTCCTGAACACAGCAACACACCCAGTGCTGTTCAGGAAGCCACTTGCGAAGTCCTGTCTGTACTAGATGGACAAGCAGCACCAGAAAATTAGGACTGACTCTGAAAGGCATTTGATTGGGTTTGTTTTCTCTCCAGCTTAAGCACATATGGGAGAGATTTGTGCTATCAAGAGATGTCAGAGGGAATGCTCCAGAGAGGGGAATGCCCCAGCCAGCACAGAACAGGCAACAACAGCCCTATTCCCTGGGCTGGACACAGCTGCCTCCTGCAGCCAAGCGGGATGCATCCCTCCGTGCCAGATAGACCCAGAGCTCGTGGCACACCCCGGGCAGTGACAAGGGCACAACCACCCCCTCTGCTGCCCTCACAAAAGCATCCCTGTTCCCTTCCTCTCCCTGCCCAGATTGGGAGAAATACAACTGCCACTCAACAGTGCTCTGACTGTTGTACAATTTATATAAACACACACACAAATACACATTTATATATACATACATGCGTACATTGTGTTCATACATCATGTATGTATACACACACACACACACACAGATAGAGAGATTCTGGACATAATAGTAAGAATAGTAAGAATTAAAGAGCTCATAGTCAAGTGCTTTCGTCAGAGCCTTTTCCAAACCCAGAGTGTCTGGTTGTTCCTCCTCTTACCCCCAAAGCCTCAGCCTCTGTAGTCTGGAACAGCCCCCCTCAATTCCGTAATTTGACAATTTGGCAATCTAGCTGGATTTTGCCACTTTCAGAATGATCTTACGATCCAGAGATGCTTGCTGAGGACAAAGCAGAACTAGAGTGCCATTTTAAATACAGTTAATTTGTGCCATTTAAGCGGACTGCATGACTATCTGCACATGAAACACCTCAGTACTGATGACCTCTGGTGGGACTTACACCTTGCATTAACTGCATGAGTTGCAAGCCCAGGACCAGTGTGCTTTGGCTCCTGGCTACAGGGCAGATTCAAAACCTTAGCAAGTGCTAGCACAGTTATAGCACCTTATTGTGTAGTCTCGCTCCCACACTGGGGACTTGAGATCTACCCTTCAAATATTTACACACACACACTTCACACACCAGACTAGACACTGTGGAAGCAGAGCTGCAGATATGCATAATACACCTTTTTTCCCTATGATATTGTTATGAAGTAGGAGGTGAGATTATTCACATATTCGGCCTTCAGTCTCCAGGGAACTGCCTGTGATTTCTATATTTATACTTTCAGTGTTGTCACAGAAAACATTGCAAGAGATTTTGATCTTGAGTACCGATGCAAATTATAAAGAAAAAATCTGGCATTTAAACCTCATCCCCAAAGCTCAGGAAAACACAGGCTCTCAGATTTTTGCTCTCCTCTTTCTTAAAACAAAAGGACAGAGTAAAGCAGCAGGAGACCATCACACAAATGGCAATCATAAATTGATCAAGCTATCAAACAACTGTCATCAAGAAGCAGGAAATAGATTAATGAGCATTCATTATTGACTGGTCAAGTAACCTGGCAACAACTTCAAAAGCTGACAACAGCAGAACTCTCTAATCACTTCCAAGCAGGACAGGACCTTTCCTATGCCACTGGGCAGCACAGCTCCGGCCTTCTGCTCTTCAGCATGTGTGGGAGATTAAACAGGACTTAGATACAATATTGGCTGCTAAGCAGAAATATCCCAAGATTTGAATTCCCAATCACATATGCATGAAGACAAACGTGCAAATCTAGATTAAGAGATGCATAAGTAAATATTTTCAACAACCTATCATAGGTTGCTGCCTAATACTAATAATAAAGTTTTGAAGATAAGCAACAAAGAAGTGGTAAGAAAATGTAAGGGTTCACATGGTGGACATTTATGTCCCTGCATTGTCAGCGCCACTGTAGCCAACATAACTGTTCACATTGGCTCAATCTTTTTATAAGGAAAAGATCTGTAGGCTGGGCAGACTCTGAGAATATTCCTGCTTTCCAGTGCAGTGCCCAGGTCCCTTGTATGAGTCTGGGCTCTGAACTACCCTAATTTACATATAGCCCAGTGTCTGTAGCATACATGCAGATTATCCTTTCTGTATCTGCCCAGATCAGATAGGATGCAAACACATTCCAGGTCATCAACCCACATGCTCATGGCTCACTCCTGATCAAAACAGCCCAGCTCCAAGGACCTTCCAGCCACAGAGCAGAGGATATTTATTTTATCAAGTTTCTGAACAAGTTCAAAAACATTTTACAAAGGGCAATGAAAGGGGTGGAAAGCACCTTGTATCAGCAGTTGGCTCAAGACACATGGAGCTGATGGATTGAATGCTGCCAACACTGGGATTGTGCTGGTCTTGTGCAGCAGATGGACTGCAGCCTTGCATACAATGGGTATTGGTGGCTGTGTTAACAATATTCTACAACAACAAATGAGAAGTGGGTGGCTTTTTTGTTTGCTTGAGAGACTGTTTCAATCAGGTAAAAATAAACAGACTCATCTTCTATGCACAGTGACACTATAGACTCACCTGACCCCACTGCATGTGTTATGTGTCCAACTCCTTAGGTAGAAAACAGGAGAAAAATTAGTGTCAAAAGGTTAGTATGGTCCTCCATAAGCCTCTCTGTCCTCTCCCCAGTGCTGCTGCCCCTCTCCCAGAGGAACTGAAATACTCAGCAGAAGCAGCTGGCACTAATATATACAGAAATTCATAAAACCCTGCTTTGCCTTCATGGGGGTCCACCTCTTCTCCCCTGCCCCACGTGTCCTTGTTTCATGATTCAGCAAGACCTGTGAGGGACAACAGCACTAGTGGTGCATGTTCCACAGAGTAAGAAGTTCCCTCTGCCTCAATTTCTCAGGTCACTTTTGCCTTACTGAGATGTCCCATGAGCCATTCTCCAGTGCCAATATCAAACAATTCTAAAGGGATGCAGGGCACTTCTGCCTGTATGTACCATTTAAAGATCTACCTTGTGGGTCACATTTACTCAGTAATTTTACAGAGGTGATCTGAAATATGGGCTGATATTTAATGTCTCTTAATATTAAAGAGATTGATTGTAGCAGGGGGAAATTAACAGTGCAGAACATGCAAGTGTGATCAAACAGCAGCAAGTGCCTATTCCGAAAGAGCTGAGATGCTGCTGCACAGAAGGAACCAGCATTTAGCCAAGAGTCCTTAATAACTGAAGCTCTCTGCCTTTGTCAGCCAACTCTAAAATAAACCTTATCATCAGTATTGCAGCGGGGCCTGCAAGACCCACCTTCCAAGGCCAGGACTGAGGACCAAGTGAGGACAAGCAGCCTTCCCCAGAGAGCATGAAGGAACATGGGGGTACAACTAAGGATGCATTAGAAATAACAGGAGGATTTGGATCAAACATGGGAACAGTGCTACCCACTGTCAAAAGAAGCTGAAGAATACTCTTTAATAAATGCTGCTGTGGAAGACAGAGTTTTGAGGCAGGATAAGAAGGAAGAAAATGAAGTTCTGCTGGGGATCTTGGAAGAACAACTTCCCCCATGAGAGTCGAAGTCCACTGGTCAGTGGTCAAAGACTCCCCAACAGGCTAAACAGCCTTTATGGTAAGTTCAAGTGAGATAATGAGAGCGAAGCAGTGAAGTGGCTCCTCACTCCTTCCCAGCTGCCACTGCCTTCCAAAGTGGATGAGCTACTGCCTAGTGTTGGGCAAGGTGGCTGGAAGCAGCTTCAGGAGAGTGCACAGGTAGGAATCAGGGAAAGGAAGATGAGCAGCTGGTGTCTGACAGAAGGGAGAAGGTGGAGAGATCTTCAGAGAGGAGGAAATGCAGCCATCAGTCTGGAGAGGTGATGTCTGCACTACTAAGGGAAGTGAAGTAAAATGACATTTGACAACTTTCATTGCTCTCTGGGAAGGATGATACAGGGAGGTGAGAGAGAAGATAGAGGGGACCTGGATGGGAGAACTTTACTTGTACTTCACCTTAAAAAAAATCCCAACAAACCAAACCAAATCAAACCAAACCAGCAGCAGCCTCTCCATATACTCCAGATGCATTTGAGACAAACATCAAACTAAAAAAAATCTGACAATAATTCAAGCACAGATCATAATTTAGTCTAAGCCAATATCAATGATTCAGGTAACTCCAAAGCTCTATCTTCACTGAGATAAAACACCATTATTAGCACAGAAAATTAAAGCCATTTACTTTGAGATCATTTGAGATCAGTGAGATCAGAGCATGTGAGGAAATTGAGCTCTGCTACCTCCTTTTAATACCATGTATTTTCCTAAACTAATAAATCTTCATGCCACAAACCACTGTTTTTTGCAAAGGGGGCAAACACCCTCTCTTTATCAGTTCAGTACTTCCTCCCTACATCTTTCTTTCCAGCAGCACATTTTTTCCTAAACTTTTAAAAAGTAGAGGTAAAAATACCACTACCGAAAAGAAAAAACAACCAACCAAACTTACAGAAAATCCCAGCTGCCACAATGAATCACTCCCAAAGGGAAGATGTTCTGCAAAGCTGATATTTCACAGTGTTATGAAGTTCTGTCTAGGACCAATTTGAAAATAACTTTTCACCAAAGATCCAAAAAATGCCCTAGGATAACCTTTAGCCCAAATTATCATTTGAGGTCCCAATGGCTTTCACACACACAGTAACCTCTCCCTGCCAACACCCTTCTGCTTCTGGCTTCAGATGTCCTCAGAGAAGAAATTTAAAAACACAATCCTCACAAGCCATTTCATTTATTAATAGGCAAAATTCTCTCAGTACCTTCACTGCTTTTCCCACAGCTATTAGACAATGTTCAGACACCCTTCTGCTTGTGTTATCTATGTACAGCTAAATTACATTTAATTCAATTATAAGTGAAAGCCACAGGAAGCCAATATGACAACTCCACTAGATAATCTTCCACTTCTCTGCCACAATTTCATCTATAAGGTCCTTTTCTCATTTTATTTCAGGATTCCTGGCTGCCTCAAAGTCTGATTTGTTTATTTCAAGACAAAAGCAATAATGTGTCCTTTTAGAAATGTCAGAGATTTTTAATGTAAGTAGAGATAAATGAAGTCTTGAGACACTACCTTTCTTAAATAGTAAAACAATTCCTTTTTATACTGTTAAATTAGAAAAAGTAAACGGTTAACTTTCAGCACCAGGAGGGACATTCATCTTGCTGAGTGCTTCTAACAGAGATGCATGCACAAAAATCACTGTGCATTGCACAAAATATAAATAACTAAAATAAAATAAAGCTATTTAATTATATGGCATTTTAATGAGATTTTATAATTATATTGCATTTTAATGGCATTCGGACAATTAACTCCATTCAGCTCTTTGCAAATCTCTGCCTTAGGCAATGACCTTGTGCCAGTGTCCACCAAATCAATGTGTAAAACAAAGTCCAGGGTAACTTATGTCTCTGCTGAGGTACAGTTGCCTCCAGAATGAAAGCAGCCACCAGAACACACCACAGGAGTGCTCCTTTAGCCATGAGCCAATGGGGGATTTCACCACACAAGATGTAACACTGAGACCCTGAGACAAAGTAGTTGCATCCCATCTGTTCTCCTCTGCTCCACAGGCCAGCAAGGCTGACTGACAGGGAGGAGCATCATTTCATCAGACACTAATACCATGACTTCAGTGAATATGGAGGGGGATGTTGTCTCTGCAATCTCCCTGTGAATATTAACCTGTGCCAACCTCTCTCTCTTTCAACAGCTGGGAAGGAAGGACAAGTTCACAGATGCAAACTTATGAACTTCTGGGTCAGGAAATCTAAGTTCTCCCTGGGAACTACATTTCTAAATAAAACCCATCCTTTCAGTGCAGTGCTATTTATAAGAGCTGCAAGTTTATACTGCTCATTCCCCATTTAGTTTAGCCTTTCTCTAATATTCAATATCTCACTCTCGACTTCTCGCTGTCTGCATATCCATTGTCACCTCTCATTTAGGAGTGACTCATTCTTAAAAGGATTTAGTCAGCTGTGAACAGCCAAGCTGAGCACTGTGCATGGCATAGCCAGGGAAAGAGAAACTCTAGAAATGTCTGGACAGATCTATTCAGATAAGCTCCTCTGCAAATAGAACAAGTAGGCAGCCCAAAATAACCCACCTTGAGTCTTTGGGAATTTCACTCCAGAATTTAGGCTCAAAGTATTGCTGCTGTCATGCAGACTTTAGATGGGTAAAGGCAAAGGAGCCTTCTCCTCCACTTCATCGCTGCCCATCACACCCTTCCAAAGCAGCAGCTATTTATCTCACTGTCCCCCGCATGCAAGAAGCAAACCAGAACATTTCAGCATCTGTCCAGCAGAAGTGTTCAAGAGCACAGATTTGACCCACTATCCTGTTCTTCTACATGCCATAAAAAACTTTCCCTGAGGAGGTGACCACCTCTGTCCCTTGTTGGGAGCTGCTGGGACAGAGCTGCCTTCTAGTGGGACTCATCTGCACACATGGCTCTGTTAGATCCCATCTCCAGTTCACAGCACATTCTCTCCTGAAGAACTGGCTGGGTTGGTGGCTCACAGGTCTGCAGAGGAACTGGGTGGGTGGCTCGCAGGTCCACTCAGGAAGCTGCTTATGACACAGGAGATGAGAAGTGAGCAGCTGCTGTTGGGGCTTGAAGGAAGGGCACCCTGTGCAACCCTTACATCTGTGGGAAATGACAAGGTAGCCTCAGAGTCCAAGATAGCTGGGTACTGTACTGTACTTACTTGGGAAAGGAAAGGTAAGCCCTATATTAAATGAGAATTTACTTTCAGGTTTAAGAGTGTGGCTGAAGATCACAGAGGCATCCAAAATGCTGTGCTAGCAAAATGCATCCAGGTTCCTCTTCAAATGAGCCTAATAAACTGGGAAAACCCTGTCAGTCTGAATATACTGTAAGTTAGTGAGGCGCACATTGAGTCCCTGACAAGGCTGATTTCCACAGTGCAGTCGTGCAGTTCAACCAAAGAGGATGACAAGTTATCCCAACACCTCACCTCACTGTGGCAAAAGTGCCCCTGCTTTGTCTGCTCCTGCTTTTGGGGTTTTGTTCATAAGGACAAAGTAAGTCCACCTCTTCATCACCCACACCCCCTGAGCCTGCACAGGCTGGCCATGCACACAGCTCAGCTCTGTCACAACAGAACAACTTCCTGCAGCAATGGCCATTACAAGCCATTGCCCTGGGACTCTTCTGCCTGTTCCTGGGACAGAAAAGTCAACTCTGCCTTTTGAATTCCAATCTGCAAAACAAAGCCATCCCAGGAAAAAAAATAAAAAACCCAAACCAAAACCCAAAGAGAGATAAAGGACTGAAAACAACAAATATTCACCCTGTTCTTCTCCCTTCTTACCAGAAAAGGACAAAAATCAGAACTGGTTTTGATCAAGGCCCTCTGGCTGATAGTACATTTGAGGGAAGGAAAAGGCAGGCAGATAAATGGTTCTAATTTTGGCATATCTAGCTTACAAATGCACCACACAGTATATCACCCCAACCAAAGCAGATGCAGAACTGGTATCACAAGAGCAGTGCTGAATCCAGAGCCTGGTTTCAGTACCTACACCAGAACAAACAAGGCTCACAGATGTCCACACCAGTGCCTTGCCTGGGCTGTGCTCATGTTCCTTTCACCTTCCCTTTGTTTGTGTTTCCTGGCAAATTATATTCCTCACCAAAAAAACCCAGCCTGCTGAAAACAGAAAACTGGAATGTTTGCTGAAACCAGATTGTAAGGCAATCAGAGAGTAAGTGTTGCATCTGCAAAGATGAGCATTTCCCTGCAGAACCAATTCCAGAAGCCATTTTCATCCAATTAACAGGGTGAAACAAACTGTTGCTAGGCCAAAGGAATCTGCTTGACCAATCTATCTGGACCTTGTTTCTGCAGCTTTCAGTGTAAGAAGCTGGCAACATGAGCTCTTTTTCCTGAAATCAGTAGGATCAAACAAGAAATAGCCTCTCATGGATCAAAACCACACATGATGGCAACTGTTACTATCCAAATTACAGAGAACTGGACAAATACAGTCAAGCAGATCATGAAACCAAACCTGCTTTAAAAAAAAAAGGGTTTAGTTGGATGCAATCCTGTTCAGATTACAAATCCTTAAGAATTTGTCACAAGGTTAAGCTCCATCACACTTTAAAAAAAATTGAGGAAAATCACTCTACAGAAACAGGAAAAACAAACAAAAAAGAGAATGGAGAATTCATTTCTTAAATAATAAGAGATCCCCAAGACATGTTCAGCTTGCTCACTTGCTCCAGTAACAGCTTAATAGTGACAGGCAAATCTTGTTGATAAGTGATGGACAGAACCTATATCAACCATCCTTGTTCTCCCTATTTAAAGTAAATTTACTTTCCACATCACTAAATTTAAAAACACTGTCCAGGAAGCTCAGCAGGGAGCCCCTATTCCAGCTAGTGCTTTTCCTGCTACAATTTGTAAAGGCCTAGGAGAGTCCTAAAAGAGATGACAAATTTCTTTTTACTAACCTATGCATTATAAGGAAATGCTTAACAGTCTGGGGCGTGTGTGGTGTAGATCTTATCACAAAATATAGCAAGAGCTTGCAAGAGGAGTGTTGTGACTCCCCATGGTGGTTGCCTCAGCCCAGCATTAAGAAACAGAAATTCATTTGCATTCAGAAATTCATTTGATCTCTTGCAAAGTTTGAACATTTAGTTGAGGGTCTCTTTTGCACCAAGCAATCCAGTTGCATCTTGAACCCTTCCCACATCTTGCAACAGTGAACAAACAGCCCTAAGCAGCAGGGACTTTTGTTCCTAGAGAAACTCTTCACCCAACTTTTACACCCCTCCACCCTGTAACAATAAAGAGAGTCTGAAAAATAAGCCTTGTAATTAGCCACCCAGTCAAATTAGATTCACATTGTTTCTCCTTCAGCTCAACTATGCCTGCAATGCTCTCTTTAGCTGGAGTTAACCACTGTTTGTCAGGCGGGTCCAGCACTCAGATGAAATCCCAGCAGCCTCTTCCCCGGTGGCATCACCAGCCTGGATGCTCTGCTTCCCCTCGGCACTGCTGGAGGAGCCAAGGCAGGAGCACACAGCAAGCTTCTTTGCCAGGAGACAAAAACACCCAAGGTGCTTCTCATTAGAGCTTTCTGAAACTCACACCCTTCTCTCGTCGTCCAGCCTTCCTCCCTGAACGCATCCGGAATACAAAACATATGAAAAGCACATGGGGAGACAGGAGGGAGAGTGGAAGTTAACATTGCTATGATGAAAATTTCTCAAAGCTCCTTCTCATTTCTGTTCCTAGATACAAAAAAAAAAGGAGTAAGGTGATTGATTTTCTTGCTTTTTATTGTCCCCCCCTTTTTATTTTCTACCTTTCCAAGCCTCTCTAATTTTGGCAAAGTTACAGAGTGACAAAATTACACAGCTGCCTTCTTCTTTTCAGTTTCACTTGGGAAATTTTACACAGAATGGGTTTCTTTGGTTTTGAGGGTTTTTTTCCCCCAAAGAGTGAAGAAAGGAAAATGCAAAAGAAAATATGCCTAAAATGATTTTAAGTTTTATTCATGCAATTGTATTAGGAGTTCAAAAATGCTGAGGGTGGTGGAGGGAGCATTCAAGAAAACCCAAAGTAAGGAAAAAAAGAAGCCAAACACAAAAGAAATGCTTTCTTTCCAAATAAAACTAGAGTTTTGATTGCTTTCCACCTCTCTATCAAAGAATAGGCAAGTATTTTATTTCAATTATGCATAATTTTCTACCAAAACCTTTTGGGGGGTAATAAAAAGTAATTTTCATTCTGCTTTTTCAAAGCACAGCTGCTTGACATGCCTCATGAAAGGTGCCTGGTGTGCCATTGCTGAGGCTGTCTACTGTGTTACATGCTGAATGTCTGTCCAGTGCACTCCTGGCTAGAGAGTGCCTCCAGTTTTCCTGTATCTTGTGAAAATCATGGGACTAACAAACTGCAAACATCCCTGTCCTTCTCAGGCATACAGAACTGATCGGTGAGATCACCATACACAGTAAAAATATTCAAGTCTTCATTAACAAGTCTTCCCCCGAGTCCCTGAATTCCAGTTAAATAACCAGTAAGTTCTGCACTGGACTGCTGTGCACACAGGTTGTATCAGACTTTGTAACCAAGTAAAGATTTTCAAACAATCCAGGGAGCCATTATGGAAGCCAAAAAGCAGATTGAACTTTTAGATTAAAAAGTACTGTTCTACACAGGAAAAATTTTATTACAAACATACTCACTTTCCTAAAGGAGCCCACACATGTCCCAACAGCTCACCTTGAGTTAGGAAATTCCCTTTCACCAGCACTCTGAGCACACGTGCTGCTTGCTTTTCATCAAAAGAAAATTCAGCAGCCAGGAAAGGAGGGGGAAAGGTGTTGGTGTTAGGGGAATTTGTCAGCTGCAGAATCAGAGAGTAATTTCTAAAACCCTAAACACTCCAGCAATAAATGCGTAATCCCCGGGAGGTGGAGGTCCTGCGATGGCCTCTCCATCAGCAAGGAGGGCAAAACCACGCCTGCCCAAGGACAACCAGGAATGGGAATTCCCCTGGCAGAGTGCACAAAACACAGCAGCTAAACAAAACTCGGTATGGAGACATCCTGGGATTCATGTCGTAACCTGGGCACACACTCAGCCCCCAGCAGCATGGGGCAGGGCAGGGCTGGCCCCACACTTGGGTCACATCCCAGACACTTCCATGCAAAACAGTCTTGTGCGGGAAACCTCCCTCCAGCACTCACAGAGGGCAAGGTACAAAACCCAAAACCTTGCCACGTGAAGTGTCCAACAGGGAGAGCTGGAAATGGAAGCCAAAAGCCAGGCTTCCCATGAGCATTTGTTTGCAATGTGGCAAGACCAAGGCAACCCTCATCCCCTCACTGCTCCCCCTGTTCACATACCTCACCTCTTGCCAGGTCCCTCTTTCCTGGAAGAGGATGGATTGAAGAGTGAAGATGCCCCCGCTTTTCCTGCCTCTGCTACAGCACAACAGCCTCCAGAAAGGCAGCAGAGGACCAAGCAGAAAGAAATGAGCTTTAGTTTGCCCCAGTACTCACTGCCAGCATCTCCTGCAGCTTCACACTCCACCCCTGGGCTGATCCAAAGTACCCACTGCCTCAGCCAAACCCACCTTGGCTCTGGGAGCAGCCTACGGCTTCATCCTCAGGGAGTTTTGAACTGAAGGTCTGATCCAAGTGCCTTTCTGCACAGGCAAATTCAGATCCAAATGAACACCTAAAGCCAGGCCCCACATCCTGTGCTGGTGTGGCATCCAGGTGTGACAGGAGCTGTTTGGGCCCAGGCTGCCTCGGCAGCTCTTGTGATGCCAGAAGTGAAAAGACCACAACCCTGAGGAGTTGGTCTGAGAACTTCCCTTCACCCCACTGACCAGAGGGGATTTGCAGGAGGTTAAGTGGCCAGAAAACAAGGACCTGGACAAAGGAAAATGAAAATCAAATGACAATGAAACATAGAAAGATGGGAAGAAGGGAGACATGGGATGCATGACTAATATTTCACACTCTCCACCTCAGTTTGCTGTCTCCAAAACCCTTCAATATGGCAACAAAACATTTATGGCCCACTCCAAAGCTACCAAGAGCAGTGGGAATCCTCTCACTGGGTTTGCAGGGTTCAGGTTCACAAGGCAGCTCATAGATGGGTTTCCCTGAGGGTGTGGGCAGGATTGCTGCCAGATCTCAGAACTTCACCCATTTCCCTACAGGAGGGCTGGGGGCAGCACTCCCCACCAGAAGCCTCATTATAAGGTTCTCCTGGGAGTGGCAGATCTTTCCCTGGGGATGCCCAGGAGCATGGACTATCCTCCTGATTACAAAGACATGTCTTTCTGCTTGAGACATCCTAGGCATTTCCCAGAAGTCCCCTTGTGGCTCAGAGCAGTTACCTTTCAAAGTAGTATCTTTTTAATTTGCTCAAGGACACTTTGTGGTGCCATTAGAGTTTCTCTCCAGCAAATATGCTACTATACAGCTTGGAAACATAATTAATTAACAACACGCAGAATTTCTTTCAACAGCTAATGCAGATCTGCCATACTCTTGGTTACTTCAGTGCCACTTCCAAGAAGCTCTGAAGTCTCTGGGCAGAGAAACAGCCCTGTCCTGCCCCGCTACTACACTTATCACCATGCAGAACGACTCTGTGCAAAAGGAGATCCTCTCAAATAGCAGATGTTGCAGCCAACAAGCCTCACAACTGACTGCCCTTCACATTGTCTTTGCTTCAGAGCTGCCAAAGCTGTTAGCACTGGTAAAAATTTACTGTGTCCTCAAATCCCATTATGTGGTTTTCCTTGAAAATGCCTCTTGGCAGATATTCTTACAGTGCAGCCCCTTGTATGCAATAAGGTCTTTCCATTGTTACTCATGGCATATTTTTCAGTTCGAATTCCCCCTTTCTTTCTCAAGATAAAATAGAGAAGGAAAGAATTGATCAGGTTTTCTAATGAGATTCTTCAGACCTCTATTTCTCTGTGAGCTTTAAAAGCAGGCAATGAAAATATGAAAAATTAGCAAACTGTAGATAATTTGCCACATCCTTCTGAGACCCTAAATACCAATTTCCATTTTATCCTCATTTTGATTTCTCATAACATTACCAGAAACAAAGGGTTAAACTAAGTCACAGTTTAATCCATTCCCAATTATATTGCTGAAATGTGCAAAAAAAATGGTCAGTCTTGGGGGGGATCAATGCTTTGCTTCCACAGCACAAACAACTCCACTCAGCAGTTTGCTAATTTATCATCGTTCATTTAAAAAGAAGCTATATTGGAAGTGCAATACCTTTTGTTTCCCTGGAAATGCAGGGCTTGCCTTGCCTCTCCTACACAAAGTGAGAGAGGAGAGAGAGCAAATCCACCCAAAGTGATCTGACAGCTCTCAGTGTTACTAATAATACTTCAATACAAGCAGCTCCCTGATTGTATCACCAGAAGAAGTCACTGATAAAGAACACCAAGAGGCAATATCCCCTGTGGAGATTGGGAGCATCAGGTAAATTCCTTCATTGTGCTCTTAAGTGCCATGGGCTTATCAGCAAGGCTATGAGGACTGTGTTACCTTGTCAGGAAAGAGTCTGGACCAGCTAGGGCAAAAGACAACTGAATCATCAGAACTGAGCTGAGTAATTTAACAGAAGCCCAGTTAGTTGCACTACATTAGTCACACAGGAGGTTTTCCTCGCTCCTGGAGCTGGAGGAGAGCACACCTGTGTAGGATCTCTGCTGGGATCACACAGCTGGACCCTCACACTACAGACAACCACCAAGGCAGATGTATTCAGTAGTCACCTCCACGCACTTGATAAGATGAATCCAAAGAAAAGTTTAAAGTCCTTAAGGCTCCATCTCTCCCAGAATCCTCCCTTGGGTTTAAACAATGCTGTAGTTCAGCAAAATGTACAGCAGTGGTTTGACACAAACTCTGCAATGAGCAGCAGCAGCAGCTTCCCCCACCCCTGTGCCATGGCTGAACCTCGCCTGAGCCACATGGAAACCCTCTCAAGCAGGGAGCAGTCCCCAGCTGTCCTCCCCACCCCAGCTTGGAAAGGGGGAAATCTTTCTTCATCTTCTTTCAACAAGCTCTCTGTCACAAACCCATATTCCAAGGACCAGGGGGAACACTAATTAAAGGAGCAAATATGCCCTGGTTTTGAATGTGCAGGCGGCTCAGGGACACAGCCTGGATTTCCAACCAGCTGGCTCGTTGTGGGGCAAACAGCTGCTTGATTTTTCAGGCTTCATTGCCTGTCCAGCCCAGCACACTGAAAGAGACTTCCACCAACACACATGAGACTCGAACTTCTCCCTCAAGCAGGGGATCCTTTAAATGGGGTCAGTGTTAATTAACCCACTTTAAGCCCCTTTATGCAGAAAAAAGAGTACTTTTCACTTTCTGTGGACACACAGTTTCATCTGCCAGCTAGCACTACATTGTACAGAACAGCTCTCTTCTTTCACGTGCAGGGAGAGGGGAGTTTGTGTACCCTCCACATTCAGGAAGATCCCCAGCAAACAGAGAAAGGGCTCCTGCAACAAGAGAACACATAGGTGGAACTATCAGCTTATTTCACTGGAAAGCATGAGTACAATTGTGGAAGGAAAGGCACTTATTCAAAGTACTCACTGGGTAAGGTTTTGGCTTGGCACTGTTCACAGAGGGCCTTTTGGGTTTGGTGTATATATATTAATTAGAAAAATGAGCAGGTAGAACACACAGCATGCACCCACAGTAAGGGCTCTATTGCCATTTACACACACACATACATTTCTATTGTCTTCACTATGAAACCAAGTCACCTTTTTCACCCAGCAAAAGGCCTGAAAAGCCCAGCGAACATGCCGGAAAAAAATGTTTTTATTACAGCATCTATTAAATATAAAAAGTAACTCAAAACAAAGACTGAGCACATGACTTAATTTGTTGCCAAAAACTCAAACATGGATCCACACTTCACAACAGGCTTACCTGCAAAAAAATACAAAGAAACAAAGTATACAGATTCCCAAAAATTTATTTTGGGAAATTTCTCCCCTTTTACTTCTGTTTTATGATTTTAGGTTATTTTAAAACTACAGAACATTCAAAGCTTTGAGTGCTTCTATTATATCTGGTTACTTCCTGGCCTCGAGCCTGAACTTTCAAAAAAGCCTACCTTCACTGTAAAAAGACCAAAAAGTGTAATTATAGGGAAGTGTTATCCTTAGATTAAAGTGTAGCAGAGATGCAGCACTGCCATCCCAGCCTTGAGTGTGCTCAGTGAGGTAAACTGCATTGGGAAGAGTACAAGGTTCAATGGGTGACCTTGGGATAAAAGCTGGAATATCACTAACCACAGCCACTTGAAAATCAAGAGACAGGATTAAAAATAAATACACACAAACAGCAGTCTTGGGGACAGAGAAAGGTGTCTCCTCTTTGGTTCAAATTTCCACTCACTTTTCCATGGATGGGGAGCACAGGAAATGACTTCCTTATGGATGCTGAGATACCCCGGAATCCAAGAGCTGAGGCCTTAAGGAAAAACCCAAACCAGCAACATTCATAATAAAATAACACTTCAAGATGGAAAATTAAGACTTCACACAAGTATCCACACACCCCCTTTTCCAAACAAAGAAAAAATTCCCAATTTCCTCAACTTTACTTCAGAATATTCCCCAGAGAAAGATCCTTTCTGACTTCCCTTTGCTATCACGTTATCCTCTGCTTCCCTCTCCCTTTTACCTAATTTGTTCTTTAGATGTAAATCTCAGCTCTGCTGATTTCATAACCAGTTCATAACATTTTTACAATAATGTTTTACATTATAAAAGACTGTATAAAGAAGCCTCTACTGTTATTTCTTGTTTCTGCCTAAGAGACAACAACGCTGCTTAGCACAGCGCACATTTACCACACTACAGGGCAGGTATGGCACAGCTCTGCACGTGCCCTGTATCTGCATTTCATCTCTCCACCCTCAGCTGTGGATGTCTGAGTGCTGGACCCCAGGCATGATTTTAATGGGTGATTTTTATAGGTGTGACAGCTGGAGTAAAGTACTTAGCACTTGAGAAAATCAGGTCTCTTGGCTCCAAAGCCAAACTGGGCATTCAAAAATCATTACTCAGATCCTAAAAAATAATGAGATTGGCTTAGCAATAAAGATGGGTTTAGATTTTAAAGGTTTTATTTGCCTTATGGTGTTTCTGCCTTCTGCCTTTTGCATCTTCTAGCCATTTTTTTTTTCTTTCTCAGCAAGGAGAATTAGAAACTGTCTTTTAAATGAAAACAGAGAATCTTCCCACAGATCACCTGACTTCTGGAGCTAGCTTCTTAGGAAAAATATACAACCTCATCAGATTGATGGTTCACAGAAGTGATGAGCAGCGCATATCCCCATTAGAAGCACATTTTCTTGTACAGGTTCCTTCCAGGTAAAAAAGATATCATAATTGTCTTCTCCCCTTGTGGATATTGTTACCCAGTCTCTCCCAGTTACCACAAAGGGGACACCTACATTCAACAAACAGGCACATTTGCATTTGGACTTACAGACCTACTCAAAATATATTTCAGAGGAAACCTCTTATATCATCACAATTGTCACACTCACTTCATGCAGCCTGAGATATTAGAGGATATCTGTGCCCTTTGGCTGTATGAGAGAGACATCATGGCTCTCCTAAATGCACATCTGCCCAAGTTCAGGATGCAATGATCATCAAGAAGTCTGAAGCCTGGCTGTTCATGAGGCCTTGATCCAAACATTTCCAAAGCTCTGGGGAAAGTCTAAGGCAAGATTTAGCTTTGTGTCTTACACATTTTGAGGTTGGGAGATGAGGGAGTAGAACATTAACTGTGGGTATCCCAACCCATCAGCAAGTCTAAACCAACTTCGTCCTCCAACTGCCATACAAAGCAGAATAAACTAGCCCTAAGCTGATAAAAGCCTACCAGACATCAGAGAGGCTGATAAGTGGCATACTATGGATGGACTTGCAAGCTCCCTCTGGAATTAAAAAATGCAAATGATTCTAGAGAGAGGGGGAGATTTTAACATACATTAATGTATTTCAGACTTGCCACTTTCTTTGAGTTCCATTGTTGAATTCTTTTCTGGGAGAAGAGGGATGGCAAGGTGACCTATTGGTGTAAATAATCAAATATAGGCTTGGCATGAGGCAAGACTGCATCCACACTCTCAGGATCTCAAACTGGAAGGAAGGTCACACTTCCATCTCCTCCCTTATCCTTCAGAAGTGACACCTCTGCACTGCTTAGCAGTAGCCTGGCCAAATGGCAAGATTTGGTGCTGCTACATCACCCTGGAATAAGCACTCAACAGGTAACTAACCTGAAAGCTTTCAAGAGCCATCCTGGCTGTTTCCAAGCCATTCTTCCAAATCTACCTCCTCTTCCAAGAAGCCGAGCAGCAATGTGCCATGACCATGATGATGCAGAGGCCCACAGGCCAGGCACCAGGACTTGGCAGCTCTGTTTTGATGCTTCACTTTCAAAACTATAACCAGAGTCAGTTTTGGCTGGAGGTGGTATAGCTAAGGACTACTCATGTTCCTACTTAAGTTAATAGAAGTTAATTTCCCCATCATTTTCACCTGTGTTGGATAACTTAAGGACATTCAGCAATCAGTGATGAAATCATACAAAGGTGGTGAAAATGGGATGTACAGCCACTCTGAAAGAAAAATAAATTCAGGAGCAAAGATCATCACAATCCATCCTGCTTAAGATAATTTGAGAGGCTTACCTTTATGTAACCTGGTTTGGGAAGAGATATGCACACTTACTGCCTCCCTTTCCTCCCTGCAAAATCCCCATGCCTCTCTAATAAGAGTCCCCTAACAAACTAAACACACACAGCTTTTCAAAGAAGGCATCAATGCCCTAAAATAAATAATGCTTTAAACCCTTGTGCTCTGCAGCACTTGCTGGGCCTTAGGCAGGGAGAAAACAAGACAAACTGCAGCTGTGAAATATGAAGTAGGACAGGAATGAGAAAACATTCCTTTCTCCTGAGGAAGCAAGTGTTTTGATCTACCAGTTTAAATGAGGCCTTGCAAATCAAGTGCCTCACACACACAGAGAGCGAGGAAGAGCTCTTGCTGAGCACACGCAGTATGGACCTGCCAGCAGAAGGTGTCCCAGCAGTACCAGGAGATGAACAGAACCAGCAGGAGGTAAACAGCAGTCCTGCTCTTCCCAGTCCTTTGCTGTTACTGTTTTATTCAGCTTTCCTCCTTGCCTGTATTCTGCTCTGGTATTTTCTGCTTAGAAAGGAACCATGACTGTGCACAAGTGCAAGAATATAAATCATGTTACAAGATGTTTCTTAAGGTTTAAATTTGTTTTAATCTGCAGGTATAAGGTGAGTACTTACCAGAATTCTGGGAAAAGAGAAGCTGGTGATTTGGGAGCACATAGTGTAGCTCTTATTTTCCAGCCAACTCACCCCAACACGGCCAGGTACACTCAGCTCGGGTGCTCTATTGGAAGCACTGGTTTTGCAAGGTAGGAGGAAGGCACTGCCACTGCTGTTATGTTCCAAAGCTCACCCACTGTATGTAGCTCTATGTGACGTCTGAAAAAGGGTGCAAGAACAAGATCCAACTTCCTAGTACCAGTTCCTGGTTAACCATGAGGCTTTGAGTCCCAGCTGGGACACTGCACCTCTACCTAGGAACCAAATATCTTGTTCAGCTTAGATCAAGTCAGAGATACAAAAATAATTGTAAGCAAAACTCAGCCACTGTCAGCATTCAGTGTCTCTGAGAGCCATCCCTGTCCTCTGGCCTCCCCAGCTGTCCTTCCTATAACACGGGGAACAGAAGACAACCTGTATCTGCTGACAAGGGAACTAATGGAATATGCTGTGGCAGTAAGTTAGCTCGAAGGAAACAATATTAAGCATTCCAAAAGCATATAATTACACTCTCCGTAACTAAAGTTGTCACTCTAAAGAGTCCTGCATAGAAGAATGAAGACTTGCTCATTGCAGTCCTGTCATCTCTGAATATATATCTCTTCACAATTTATTTTTAACTTCTTTGGACACAAACTTTCCCTTGCTGTTGTTTGTGTCCAAGTGTAAACAGATCCTTTTTGAAGATGGAGACTTCCAGGCTGTGATAAAGGCTTGGAAGGTTGTCTAGCACTGCTGCAGTCTCTCCAAGAGCTTATGCGTTCTTTGCAGAGATGTTACTTTGTAATTTTTCAAAGCACCTCAGTAGATTTTGACAGATATCCCTACACCTCATGTAAGCACCAGTGTGGAAACAGGACTGTTTTTCCTACCCAGTCAACAATGCAGAAGGAACACTGCACTGACATGTGCAGACACCAACTCAATTTCTAACAATAGTTGCTTCTGGTCATTTCTGATTTCCCTCACTCATCAGAACCTAGTTGTTGCTGTCACTTATCTTCCAATGGAGTGGCACATGTTATTTCTAGGGAAGAAACTAAAAATGTATCTCAAAAGTGTTCAATCAACCCTGTCAGTATGATATCTGTCAAGAGAAGAACCCAATAGGAACACCAGAACTTGAAAGGTTTACTGTTTCACACCATGTACTGCTGTAATTATCAGAGTGTACGGGCAAGGTACAAGCAGAGCAGAATTTTTCTGCCAACCACTAAAAGAGATTGGCATTCCAGATGATAAACATTTCTTTAAGTCCTCTCTGCTGTGCATTTATACACACCCTGCAGATACTCTTCAGTCCCAGCTTGTGTGACCTGAAGGTATTACATACAAGACTTCATAAGAAGACAAATATTTTGCTTCATGGCACTTCCTGAAGCTTCAGGAGTTCAGTGCCTTTTACAATGAGTTAAAATACCAGAATAGGTTTGTTTTCAATACAGCAAAATAATTCTGAAGCATTTAAATGGGAATCCTTCCAATCAGGACAGGCAAACCCAGAGATTATCGTACTAAGCTGAGATGTGACAGATTCAAACACCAGTCCCTGATGTGAGACTAAATTGTCCTGACAGATGAGGGACTCTGAACCTCTCATACCTGGTTCAGTGCTTGCACTAGCTCTGCATGACTCTATAGGACCACACTGATAAGCACATGTACCTATGTGCTGAACAACTTCATGTGTGCAGCTGGCAGAGCAGCAGCCCCTGTAACAGCCTGGCAATGCTCCTCTGGGTAGTAAGGGCTCTACTTCACAAGGATTTGATTATCCTCAATCACTGAGAAACTGAAGAGTAGCCAGCTATCTGTAAGTATGTCTTATGTACTCAGATCTCTGCCCAAGTTCAGCATTTCAGCTGAGAAGAGCCAAAGGGGACACTGTCGTCAGCTTTCCCCTCATTATTCTGTAGAATGCCACATCTCCCCTTTCTTCACCTCTGTTTTACACCAGCATTCCACTAAGACAGTGTCCTAAACAAGAACTCAGTAAGTAAGGAAGATGGATTCTGTGATTCTATTGCCCAGAGTGATTTCTAGGACAACCTTCCATATCCCAGTGTTCTGCTTCATCCCCAAGATACAAATATTTTTTCCTTTATGCGTGTCTCAGGGACTTCCTTCCAGATTTTACAGCAAAAACTATTGAAATACAGATTCACCCAGAAACTTTATGGAGTGCAAACACATAATGTTACTCTCCTTCCTAAAATATACACGTAATATGAGATCCACCTCTGCTGAATTTCACTTGATCTTGGCACAACTTACATGAATGCTGACACCAAAAAGAAGCCTGCTCTTCATTGTCTTCATTTAAGGGAAAGAGGTCCAACTTTGTATTTCCAATGCTTCCAAATTAAGCAAAGGATAGTACTGAAGAACCCTGCTGGCTCTGCTGTACTCTCAAGCACCTGAGACAAGGATGGGAAAGAGCAAGCACTGTGCAACAATCCCGTTCCAGATTGTAATTAACTCTCATTTGCCTGGCCCTGGAGTGCTTGTCTCCTTCAGCCATAACCGAAAGAAACAACAGAAAGCTCTGGAGGCAAGGGAGGGGACAAAAGTAGCTCCTGGAAGTTGTTCTCCCTGTTGGCTGTATTGCTTATTAGGTAACTGGCTAATTTTTTTCATCACAGAGGTCATCATAAATAAATTCTGCATACAGATCAAGTTGAAATGTAGCAATCAGGAGAGTCAGCCCCCAAAATTACACTCTCACTGGATCACCCAACAGCCTTGGGGGACCTGTTCCATGCCCATTCTGCCATAAAGCTCTTTCACTGGGATACCACAAAAAGCCTGACATCAGCTGAGACCACAGCCTGTCATATTGTTCACTGTGGCCTCCCCACACCCTGAACACCTCCAGTTTCCCCAGCATCCCCAGTGTGGGCAGGTTGGGGCTGAATCTGGCACAGCCTCAGTGCCCCCAGTGCTGGTGCAGGCCTGGGGACACAGAGCACAGCATTAGCCACACCCCACTTCCCTCCCCTGGAAAATGGAAGGAAGCCAAGATTCTATTTCCTGGTGAAGGCTGTGGACTGGGTGTCAACTCAGGAACCTGAGTTGTGCCCTGCACCCCTGACAAGGATGGAGCAGGAGATGTGCAGGTTCTGAGCTTTGTGTGCTCTGCCCCCTTCGAGACTACGGGCCCAAGCAGCAGGGCAGAAGCACACGGCTTGCTGGCTACCAGCTGAACTATCCTGGCTTGCCTGGGGAACTTGACAATGAGCAATGTTGAGTACTCACAAGAATTGTCTTCTAATCGGGCATGCACACCAAAGGAAGAACCATACAGCTAATAAGCACAAACAGAATCATCATTCGATGAGACTTTATTAGGTACTTACAACTGAGATTGTAGCCATTTGTCCTGACAATAAGCTTAGGCAAAACTGATGCATGGTGTCCTTGAAATCTCAACTGGTTTAATTAGACTAGTTGAGGATATTTGGTAACCCAGCCCTTTAGCCCCTCTAAAAATAATCACATTCTATGTCCTATTTATTAATTTTGATTTATATCCAGATACTCTTCTGTTTCTCTAGGGGGCATTTACAAAAGTTAAAATGCAGAGCCAGACAATAAATCCATCCAGTACCTAATGAAATGACCTTCCAAGGAAGTAAAACCCCATCACCCTGAAAAGCCAGAGAGCCCTTTGTTGGATTTGCTGAAGGTAACTCCAGCTTGAAAGATGGCATCTCTGCCTGAGAGGTTGTGAAAAGTGGTGGCTATCATGTTTGAGTGAATTATTAAAAGTGACAGTTACCTCTGTATGCTTACAATTGGAACTTCTGATTTCATAGACTATAACAAATGCACTGCTGCTGTTCTGAATGGTCTAGCATTAATAAAGCAAACCAATTTTGAGTGCCCAAGGCCGGAACCTCAGGGACAGCAGATGGTGACCAGGATACCCATTCTCACATTAGCATAAGAACAGGATGGAGTGGGTCACAGATTGCCTTTCAGCAAGCTTTCAGTTGTCCACACAGTCTCTGCTTCCTACCAAATGAGACAACATCATTGTTTGGGATTTTTAATTTAGGTAATCGGTGCTTCATGACATAAAATGTATTTCACAAACAAGGCAAGCAATAAAGAAATCTATCTCCTTTGTAACTACTTGCACTCCATAAGCACCTTATTCAAACTTTGCACATGCAACAAAAGGAAATGCACAGTCCCTGTTCACATATGTTAAAACACTTCAGACAATTACTTAAGAGTTCCTAAGATTAGACCTTTTTTTTCCTAAAATTCCTTCTAATTTTGTATGCAATTACAACTGTAATTTCTTGTAAGCACAAATGGCATATACATTGATTTCCAGCTTGATGCTCTCATTGAGAATCAGAGCAAATCCCAAACAGAAAATTGGAAACTACGCCTCAAATTCTTTAAAAAGAGCATGAAACCCATATGCTTACCTGGATTCAAAATTAAGACTGTCCTGATTTCAAAAGAGGCAAAACTTCACCCCATTCCTCAGAGTTAAGTAAAAAGCAGCTGAGGACTGGACTCTCCAGAGAGAAGTTCAGAGTGAGACTCAGGATATCATATACAAACTTTTATGAGATATTTTGTCCTTTCTAAACAACACAGGTAAGTTCCACTCTAAATAAAGTCTCACAGAAAGTCTGGTTGATATCTTAACATCAATAATGAACAAAGCCTTTGTATTTACATGTCTGTCTTCTGGGCTGAGTTAACTCAGATTTCTGAAATAAGAAATTAATAATTAACTTCTGATTTCTGAAAATATGACTCTGTAGTCCTCATATTTTGTGCTTCTTGGACAGGGATCCTCAGCTGAGTTTGTTTCCTGGCTGTTTATTAACCATCAAGAGAATGCTTCAAGTCTACTCATCGTATGCATCAGTCAAATCAAATCTGGAAAACCTTGAGGAAGAACCCCATTTTTGAAAAAACAGAAAGCACATTAATTGAGAGATTCCCTACTATCTCACAAGCTTTCTGCAAGATACAGACGGGCAGAGATAATTTTTTTTTCCCTATCTCTGAGAAACAGGAAGAAAAAAAAGGGGGTGTTACTTCCACTCCCAAACCTAAAGGATTAAAGACGAGTTAAAACAATCCACACACATACTGTGTGCCCACACAGCTCTCCCTTAGCACTGCACTTACTCTAGAAAATTGCAATCATGGCTTCACCTGCCTGGATCCCCCTTGAAATCCCCATGATGGGAACCTTTGAAGCAAAGACTGGTATTAAAAATCTGCAGGGTGTCCAATAGATGGTCAACCTCATTCCTAGTCAAAAGTGCAAAGCTCCAGTGGTGACAGTACCATGGATCCCCTAGAATGGATCTTGGCAGGCTCAGCAAGCCTTCAGCTTCCCAAGCTGTTCTCCGAAGCGAGCCCAACGAGGAGCTAGCAAAGGCAAGTCATTCCACACCACAGGCACACCCCAGATTCCAGACATGGTTGATGGTAAGGCAGCTGAGAATTACAGATTTACACACAATACAGACTGGCACAAGGAAAACACGAAAATCTTTTGTTGATGTTGCTGTTCTTGTTTCTCATGTAACACAGTTTTCATTCCCTAAAGCCAATGTACTAATTGCCAACTGAAAATAAGTCATCTCATCATCTTACTTGAATAAATACCAGTAGTTCTGGAGCTTGACTGGAAAATTCAAGAAGCCGTATCTGAACAGTTAAAGCAAATAATTATTTCTGTATCTTGATCAGCACATTTCCTTCTTTATGAACTACTTGAAAATGATGACTTCTCTAGAAACTTCATGGAATTAAGGAAAATGTTTGAATAAACTGGAGGATATTTTGGGTCACAAGATCACTAGACTCCACTGAATTATGAGGGTCCCTTCCTGGATGAGGTATTCAGAAGGTGCCTGAGAATTTTCTGGTTGATGGATGAGCTATGTTAAAACACCAAGGGGAGGAACTAAAAGCCAGTTCCTTATGTAATCTTGAGCAGAGCTGCTTAGGGCTTAATTTTCTGTACTGCTTGACTTCCAAGAATTTCCATTTCCGTTGAACTTTCTTCCAGTCGGATACTTCTGGGGATGGAATTCCTAAAAATGATACCGAATGAGAATTTACAATCTCGCCACTGGAACGTGGCCCACTGAAAAGACCCTCAGCGTTGTTTAACAGAGAGAAAATGTAAATCTAGCAGCATTTCTTGACTCTGCCTTTGGGGGAAGAACTTTCCACTGCTGCAGGTGTCTCCTGAGTGGTTCTAGAAGGAGAGAGGCAGAAGAAGAGCAGTAGTAATTCATGCTGGAGGGGAGGTGTCATCTTGTCCTGTCAGTGCTAAGACTTCTTACACCCGTCACAGAGTGAGAATGAGTGAAAGAAGGAAGACAAACACAAACTTACAGTAACACAGTACATAAAGATTTTACACTGCTTTCATGATGGATATTTTTAGCCACAGTAGGGATTTGACTGCAAAAGTATTATTTTAAAATGTTCTCTAATATTCTTCTCAAATTCCATTGGGGTGGTCTACAGAAAAAACCCACACTGCAGCCAAAGCACTGCAGGCAAGTGCTGGATGTTCTTTAAAAACATTAACAGGTTTTTGCCTGCAAATCTGCTCTCCATCATATTTCTCATCTTTCACTCCTCAGTTCCCAAGATACTAGAATTTCCTCAGTTCTGTGGTTACCTAGAGTTTTCTCATGGAGACAAGCCTCTAAGACATAATGAAGAAAACAAACAACTATCAAAAATGCCCTAAAAACAACCCTTCAACTTATTATTCCCTTATTCTTCCTCTGCAGGCTCAGAGCCAAAGACACTCCAGCCACCGCTGGGGAGATCAGTGGTAAACATCATTAGCAGTTAGCACAGCAAAAATCTTAAAATAAACAGGTCTTCAAGGTATAATTTTTCCCCTGATAAACATTAAAGAGGGGCAAAGCCAACAGACCTCTTTATCTCCCCTCTTCATTAATTAATAATATAAGCACTAATCTGAAAATGAAAATGGACAGTTTCTTTGATCCTATGAGAAAGCCCCACAAAATAAGCAAAAGGCTCCTGCCCCATTTGTCACACGGCTGCCACGATTTGCAGGTGGCATGGCAGAAATGAAATCCCACACTCTGACAAAACCTCATGTGGGTATGTGCTCTCCCAGTGCACTCTGTGCTGGACAATGGCCTGGGCAGACACCTGTCTGAAGTGCCTTTCTGAATACACTAGAGGAGGATATTCCATTTCAGTTCTTGCGGCTATTAAGGAGTCCCAGTGAAATGGTCATTAAAGACCTGTCAGGCCAAAATGTGCTGCACTTACAGAACTTTTATACGATTTGCCTCTAGCTGACTGTAAAGAGTGAGGATGATACATCTCGAAGAGATAAATAAAAATAATTTTCTATCTGGAGGATGCAAAGTGCAGGTAGGTTAAGTGAAAAATCCAGTCTCTCACAGCAGGACAAGAGGAGAACTGGGGACAGAATCCACATCAGCTGATAATAGTCCTGTGACCTCAGCACTAAAGGGGGATCTTCCTATACTTACAGCCTCTTTCTCAGAAAAGTTTGTCCTGCCAAGGTGTTCTCTAAAGAGTACCACTGGTCTGGAGTCCTGCTGCAAGAGCTTGTGTGGATGAGCAGAGAAGGCTCCTTCAGTAACAGCCCTTCCAGAGCTTCATCCAGAGGTCAGCGATCTTACTGCCTTGCTTGGTTTTGGGCTCTTCCTGACTTCTAATTTAATATGAAGGCTGTGATTCATTGTTACTCAGGAATAAACTGTTTTCCTTAAAATGGCTAATCAAACTTTCATGAGGCCCTTGAGCAATGGGAAGATTGATTAGATACATTAAAGGTTAGGTGTACAGCAAAACTGAAGACCAGGGCATAAACTCCTATTGAGTTCAACAGAATTACGAACTAGTATTTCTACACAGATCTTTTCCACCTGCTCTATCCCATATTTTTACGTATTTTTGTAACTACCCAAGCATCCTGAAAGAGGGAAATGGTAACCTCTCCCATGCTTTGCTTAGCTCCACACCCTACACGTTGTGAACTAGTCAACGTGGCAGAAAAGCTGCAGTGTTGCAGGCTCTGCCCTGCCCATCAGCCCTGTGCTGTACGTTCCCCCATAGGTGGGATAAAAGGGATGTTTTTGATGGCAAGGGTTGGGAGGTGGGCAAGGAAGAGAGCTTGTCCTGCAGACATTCAGGAGTGACCAGCTGTGTGTGAAATAGAAGCTCTCAGCAATGTTTAACTGATGGTGCAGACCTGAATCCCCCACTTAAATACTTATGTCATAAGCAATGCTTGCTTTCTTACTCCCCAAAATCTTCAGCAGTGAAGATGTTGCATCCTCCCTAGGTAGCCTGTTGTAGAATTTACTATCACTGCTACTGGAAAGCGTCTTTAAATTGATAAGGATAAACTTCTGAAAAACATACTAATCTGTGTGCTGATCTATGAAGGCAAGAAAATGAGCTACAACGTGGGGAAATGAACTGACCAGCAAGTTCCTACTGTATGGTCTTTATACTGTCACCTGGGCCACACAAGACAAGTCATATGAGGCTAGAACAGCAGAGCAGGTGACCTTCAGACCTACTCTAATATTGCAGTCCTTATGCTACCACGAAAATAAAACATTCATACCAACTGCCAGACAGCAGGTCAGTTTTTCCAGCTGATCCTCTGTCTTATTATGTAAGAGACATTGTTTGATTATTGCTCTCTGCTAACCTCTGCATAAATCAGCCATTAAAGACTAGAACAGAAATTGTTACTGAAAATTCAATCAGCGTTTTACTGACTTTTTAAAACACCACCATGTGTACATCAAAGTGCATTACCTGGCTTGAGCCTATAGGAAAAGATTTTATTAACCAACTCCATACTACTTAACAACAAGATAAGAGAAAGGAGCAGTGGTCCAGGACTTGGAAGGGATGGCAGAAGTTAAATACTAATTTCTCAACTTCAGAACTCATAAATTGTGTATTTAGGAGAGGGTATTATCCATTATTTCACCTACAAAGGTGTTTTTATCTCCTATACAGTTTAATTTCTGTTTTGCTTTGGCTGACACATGTTCACAGAATCACAGAACCACAGAATATCCTGAGCTGAAAGGAACCCACAAGGATCATCAAGTCCAACTGGCCCTGCCCAGGGCAACCCCAGTAATTCCACCATGTGTCTGAGAATGTTGTCCAAATACTTCTTGAGCTCTGTCAGGCTGGTGCTGTGACCACTTCCCTGAGGAGCCTGTTCCAGTGCCTAACCCCCTGGTGAAGAACCTCTTCCTAATATCCAGCCTAAACCTCTCCTGACACAGCTTCATGCTGTTTCAAAGCCCTTCAAATGCTGTTTATGAGACCTAGTGACATGTGAGGCCAGCGCAGATGAGCCATACCTTCCCTTGCCCTTTTTCTTTCCCTTTCCCACAGAAATGTCTAACTTCCACAGTGCTTGATGCTCATGGTCACAAGCTGCCTTGCAGATAATGCTGCCACTTGATGGTACCCAAGGTTTAAAATTTGGGAAACTGCTGACACTGGCCAGTGACTTTGCTTGGGGCATACTTGGTGTCAGGGAAGGAAATGTCTTACACCATACAAATATGACAGGATGGATCCACCCCAAAATCAAATTAATCCCTTAGGGGAAAAAACATGCCAACAAATGGGTTTCATTACTGAAACTGCAAGAAGCTCCAAGAAGCTCCTGGTAAATCCCACAGGTAGAAAAGGGGACACATTAATTCAGCACTTCATCCAGTCCAGTAACACAATCTGTCACATAATGCTGCATTTAAAGGCAGGATTTAGGAGACAGGTTCATTGCAAGGCTACAGCTGTGACAATCTTAACTTCACATCAGAGTAAACCACATGGAAGATCTTAGCCTTAGGAAAGCTGCCTGTAATGAAAAGCAGCTATGAAAAGGCCCTTTTCACATCTCTTCTATCCTCACTCTCTCTATTTATCAACCTATTTATGTATATACTTTTACCTACCAAAAAGGTATAGAAGACAGAACCAGACTCTTCCAAGAGGTGTACAATGAAAGGTAACAGACCTTTGAAACATGGGGAATTCCGATTGGATTTCTTTTTTCACGAGGATGGTCAAACACTGAAATTGCATCAGAGAGGTTGCAGGATCTCTGGTTTTGGAGATACTGCTAATTTAACTGAACCAAGCCCTGAGGAACCTGCTAAAAATTGGTCCTGCTTTTAGTCCTGCTTTTTGCAGTTGGACTACATCCACCCCACAAGTCACATCCATCCTAAATTATTGTGTGATTTTTCTTGGGTAAATTTGGGTCCTTAGTATGTATTAATTTATTTCTGTAATACTTACACTGACCCTCTTCACTGATCAAGAATGGAGACAGGCTGCCAGTACTCAGCTAAAAGAAATAATGGCACTACCCATAAAATACCCACAAGGGCCAGCACCCACACTGGAGAGCTCCACACTCAGCAACCTCCTCCAGTGCACTCAATGAACACTTCATCCATCATAGACTCAGTGTGTCCAGGGAGATTCTATACACACCCTGCTGTGCTCAACAGACCTGTAATTACAGACCCCTGGTTCCATAGCGAACCCTTCTAGAATATGATGCACTGAAAGAAAGATTACTGGGGAGTTTAAAAAAAAAACAAAAAAAAAACAAACCCATCCTATAGGATTCAAAATGTATCTTATTCTATCTGAAAGGCTAAGGCTTCAACTAGAAGGATAATTTCAAGATACTCAATCTTAAGAGAGCACTGTGAGAGACTGAGAGTATTTACATATAAACTGAAATAGTTATGAACTGATGATTTAAAGTGATATCTATTGATGCCCAAAGGTATTTTTGGGCACACACTGTCTTCACTGACTGTTTTTATGTAGTTGTTTGCCAACTACTGACAATCTGTTTAGAAATATCAAAGAACATGAAATCTGGAGGTGTATCAGTGTGTGAGCGTCCACTCCAAAACCTCTGTGAAAATAACCTTCAGGGATGGCAATCGGCCAGAGAAGCAGTTTGAAGCCAGCTAAGATAAGAATAAATATTCATGGCAGCTAAGGATTTTGCATTTAATACCATTCTGCTAATGCAGATAAATATTCAGATTTCCCTGGCTTCTAGAGAGTAAACCTGGTTTTAAAGAGAAATCCACACAACAGCATTCAAATAACATTACCACTGCTGGTAAGGGTTTTGGGTGACGTGTTACCCTAGTTTTTACAGACCAAGATGAAATCTCAGCAATTTAAACATCTACATCAGACAACAGATGCAGAAAGATTCATGCTCTGCATCACTGCTGCCTATGGCAGAGGGATGGCTCTACCTGTACCATACTGTTCACCACTACACTGTACTTCTACCTTTCAGAACTGTACTTCATTCACAGGTAAAGCACCTCTCACTTATTTTGACATCTTTGCATTGAATAGTGTAATCCAAAGCTAACATTTTACTACTTTTACTCCTCCCATTTGTCTCTGTGCTAAGGCAAACGTTTCTGCAGTATAAATCCCAAGCTCACAGTCGAGTGTAACAGACTCTGAAGTGATGGCTACCTTCACAAGACTCGGTTTACAGAGCAGATACACAGCTGAATTAGAGTTAACCATGCTACTGCAGCTGTCAACTGTGTTACAGCAGCAGATCTACATAACCTCCTAACCAGGTAGCACTTTCCTCTCCAGCTGACCAAGAAGCCAGAGTTGCATCCTGTCCCCACCACAAATTCAAGTCACATCAAAGGCAAAAGAGAACTCAGAATAAATAGTTTAAAGGGAAGCAGATTCACAGATTATTTCCCTTCCTCTGCAGATTCACAAGCAAAAGAATAACTTTCTACAGTCCATTACTAAAACTCTTCACAACTAACCATACCACGAGATACTTGCACCTCAGCTGGATGCTGTGTGAGGCTGTGACTGCAGGACCACTGAGCAGTCACTCCACTTTCTCACATATAAGTTAGGAGCTTAATTCACATGCTTCAGAACATGATCTTTAAATTGTTTTCAACGCACCTTCAGACTTCATGAAAGGAAATGAGCAAGATGACAGATGGACTGGTTTTTTTGTTTTGGTTTTTTTTTATGAAAAAGCTCTCAGACTGCTTTAGCTCACTGCATCTTATTCCTTCTGTGCCATACCTTCATTTCTGGATGTCTCTTTAGAGTCAACACTTACACTTTCTCTTCCCTCTTGTGACCAGAGTTCCTGTAAAAGGTTCAGAAAGGAGGGCAAGTAGCTCCTAAACAATTCTAGTTGTCACACTTCTGGCTGGACAAAAAGGGGCAAGAGGAATGGAATTTGAATGGGAAGTGCAGGCACAGGGTAATGAGAGGGCAGGGTTTTTCTTCCCCAGTCTTTCAGTAGTCTTAAGCAAATCATTTCCCTTATACATTGCAATACATTAAAGTAACATTAAATTGTGCAGGCTTCTGGCAGGATTTCCAAAGGACAATGCTCAGCTACCAGTGTACAGGTTTGAGGCATCAAAGCACTCTGGAATTCAAGGTGTTCAGCTCTCTTAGGCATCAAGCACAAATTTTAAAAGAATGAAGATAAATATAAACAGAATCAGCACATTTATGATCCCTAGTTAAGAAGTTACCTTCAACATCAGAGCTACTGGAATAGCCCTACCCATTCAGCTTGTCAGCCTCTCTACCTTTTAAAAGTATACCAGAGATCACAGCAGTCAATACATTTATTCTCCCATTTAACATATACTTATCTTAACGTGAATCTTTGCATGATCCTGAGAATCCTCACTGCAGTGAGAATGACTTGAAGATATAGAGACCACGGGTTTCACCTTTGATAAGAGAACTATTTACATGTAGGGGTGCAATAGTTTACTAGAACAGTTACTTTTTAAAAAATAATGGGAAAAGAGTGTTCCAGCTGAGCTGCGAGTGTTCCATCCCTGCTGGGACTTCTGTCAGTGTTAGAGACTCTGCTGCAGCAAAGTTTTTACAGGACCTCGGTGCTCACTATCTCTGTTGGACAGAGTATGCCCAAAGTCTGCCAAGAGAGAAAACCTGAAGGCTGCACTGAAGTGACAGTAACAGGACAGAGGGGAGCTCTGCACCTGACCCAAGGGGAGGATGGCTAATTTAACCCTCACTCTTGTTTCAGCAGAAGTCCACAGTGTTCATCTCCACTTCTAATACTGTATTTACCATTACCTTAAACTGCTCAGCCAGTTGATGGTGATCCCTTAAACTAGGGCATCAGATCCAAACCGGGAATGGCTAGACAGGAAGATGGATTATGTCACTGGCAAAATGAGAAGTTTTAGGCTGTGATTGGCTTCAAAGGCAGCCCATTCCAATTAGTGTTTTCCTGTGAGTCTGGAAGTGACTCGTGTAATGACACTCAAGTCCATCCCGCTGAGCCTCCAGATTAAAAATAACAAGTTAAAAGTTGGGAAATGTTTAATATGTGAAAAGCAACGATCTTAAGATATTTGAATGGCAAGTCACCGAAGGTGCATCTGGCATGGGAAGGTGCATCTGTGGCACTCAACTTGGCCCAGCAGGCAAGCAGCCCGGCTCGCCGGTGGCTCACACCAGAAGCCTGCAGAAGCCTTGGACTCCCATCCGTTCCTGACCCCGTCAGGATTCCCGTGCCTGCCTGCAGCGCCAGCCGGCAGCGCGGCATCCCGGTCCCGCGGCATCCAGGCCCAACCGGCACCGCCAGGCACATGCCAGAGCCTTTCCATGGAGCCAGTTCTCCCCGAAGCCTCAAATAACCAGACCCCCAGCCCGAGGACAGGGGTCGGGGCGGTTAGAAAGCAGACATTTGGGAATCACCGAAGAGAGCCGGGTGCTGACAAAGAGCTCGGGGCTCTCCCCAGCCCCCCGCAAGCTGCAGCCCTGCACGGACCCCCGGCTGGGCTTTGATGCCCGGCTGGCTGCAAGGGGGCTGCGGGCTGCCAGGAGCCCGCCCAGGGCACAGCCTGTTGCCGGGCACGCTAGGTACAAAGGCAAAGAACAGACCTTCTCCCTGGCCTCTCCGCGGGGAGGCTGCGCCTGTCCTGCTGGCCGCGGCCGCGGTGCCGGCGGGGAGCTGGGGCCGGCCGCGGTGCCTCACCGGCTCCGCATCGATCCGCCCGCCGGCAGCCTCGCTGCTCTGCTCTCCCCCCCCTCCTTCCAGGGGGACAAAAAGGGGCTGGGCGGGGGGGGGTGGGGGACCTTTCTGTTATTATTATTCTAATATATTCTGGGGGCTTGTGGTTCCTGCAGCCAGGCGGAAGTGAACCCGCTTTCGCCCCCCTCCTCCTTCCGCGATGCTCCGGGGCTGGATGCGGGCGGCCCCAACAGCCCCGGGTCCGGTCCCGGGGCCCGGCTGCCCGCAGTCCCCGCGCGGCAGCGGCGTTCCGGTCCCTTGCTCCCCGGGCGGGGTGGGGAGGCGGTGCCGTCCCCGAGAGGCAGAGGTTACTTGGAGGCAAAAAGGAGCGAATAATTTTCTCCACCCCAGTGATGGGCGAGCCGCCCGGTGCCCGCCGGGGTGCGCTCGGCGGCCCCAGAGCCCGCTGAAGGCAGCGGTGCCCTCAGTGGCGCGCGGTCAGAGCACCAGAAGAAAGGTTATAAAATGCAGCGAAATATAAAGGTGTCCGCTGGCTCCGTAGTGACATCCCGTGGTGCGGGGACACTACTGCCGATGGCCGGCTGAGGCCGGGGCTTACCCAGGCCCCCGGAGCTTTGCGGGGTTACGCGCTGCCCGCGGGCTCGGTCCGGAGTAGCGGCGCGCCCCGCCCGAAGCAGCGCCGGGGGGGTCCTGCAGCGCCCCAGGCACCATCAGTGGCTTGCGTTTAACGCAGCCTTCTGCCGCGTGCTGCTGCAGAGCTGCGCTGCTCTCGGGCACTGCGGGCATTTGTGCCTTACAAACGTGTCACATCTTCCGCAGAACTCCAGAGAGCAACGAGAGCTCCGAGCTGATCTGTGCTGCTGGCCCCGTGCCTAGGCTGAGGGGCAGAGTGAGAGACACCAAACGAACATCCATATAACTAAGGCAAATGTTAATTTCTTAATTCAGCATGTGCCATCATGTTGAATCAGACTTGCAGAACATCTCCCCTAGCCAAGAGGCACAATAGAGATGAGGTGGTGAAACCCTGTCCCTCTCTAAGCCTTAGCTACTCCAGACAACTCTCCTATCCACATTCCCTGTCACACAGCTCAATAGGATGCTCTGATGGCCTGTGGCAGAAAAGGCAAGAAGAGAAAAGACAGTGAAAAAATCCTGAACTCAGGGACCAAAACACCATAACCTGTCCATAGACAGGAGGAAAGTGTGAAGTCGGCACTTAGGCACAGCTGGGCTGCATAGATTCCAGCTTACAGCATGCAACTAGTAATGAGGATGTGGTGGCATCAACATACAAATGTCTCCACAGCACCCAGCAAGCTTGGTAAGATCCATGCCACCATGTTTACAAAGCTCAGATTGCCCGGACCAGAAAGATTAAGGCTAGCCTGGGCAGGCCTGAACACATAGCAACTGAAACTCCTGATAATTGTTCTGTGGCATATGGGTGCAGGGTTGTGTGGGTGTAGATGGGTTGTAAAAGGCTCTTCTAAACTCTGCTACAGGAGTAACTCACATCAGATGATGCACATGCTCACAATAAATATCTGGGACACTTTACTCAGATCTCTGTTGCCCCCAGAAGCCAAGTGGAACTTAAACTCTGTAAAATTCTGTCTTGTGGGAACAGTGAAGTGGTCGATGAAGCTGACATCTCTTTGGTCCAGTGTCTTGTTTAGGACCTGCCATTCTGGACTGTGCAGATTCACCTCTGTGCTCAGTTTTGTGTTAAGCATCTCCTTCACATCCCAACAGCAGCAGAGTTTCTTAGCTGCAGCGTCTGTCTCACAGTCTTAGGGTGTCTGTGTCCTCCACATTGCCAGTGGATGGCTGAGCAACCATGTCAGCAAAAATGCCCTCTCCCAGGTGGGACTGGCCAGCAGACTGCACCTCATCCTAAGGAGTGCACGCATGGACACACTGGTGCATAAATTGTGTCTTGCAGCTTAATTACTGCAATTCTATGTGCTTTGAAATAAACCACAGCAGGTGTAAAATACAGCAGATGTCTGAATAGCAAAGGAGAGCAGTGTGGTGCTTTGCTCACCCTAAATTCTTACTAAGTGCAGACTTTGGTCTTCTTTTCTGATGTTTCAAAGCCTTTCATAATCTTCCATAACCAGCTCCTGCTGGAGCACTGCCACCGTTGACCAAGGGGTGAGAAAAGATTGTGGGAGTTTCACATTTCCCAGGCAGTATTTATGCACTGTGGAACTTAGTTTGCCTCACAGAGATAGAAATAACCTAGATCTGAATGCAATCAGAGGCAAACGCAAAACTTCTCTCCTGAGCTTCATCTCTTCACACACAATCATGCAAAGGAGGCTGGTAGCCAGCCCAACAAATCCAATCCCTATAGTCTAATCAAGCTATTCCTCTTAGTAGCTAGATAGAAAGGTTAAGGAAAGGCTTTTTTCTGTTTTAAAATACTAGGGAGGCACACAAGTCCTACAGAGATTGGAACCATCTAAATATATATATATATATAAAAAGACATAGTGAGATAAATTTACCCATCTGTTATAATTTAGTAGTTAAATAAAACCAATTAAAAAAAAATCAACAGTTTCATGAAGCCACTAAAGCACTGTTGATGTTTTCAAGTTTTTAAAATTCTTCTCCAAAGTGTATGAATGTAGGAAATCAACCATCTCCTGTCAGATTGCTGAACTGCATGAAAAGGAACAAGGCTGTGCATGAAACTGATGCAAACAAATCCATGGTGGTATTAAAGCAAACTGCCACTAACAATCTAACACAGACTATTATGAATTGCTCCTCACACCCCAAGACACATTGCTGATTTCCATGATATGTCAGCACACACATCCATCACTATCCTTCTTCCATCCCAGGGATCTCAAAGCACCTCACAGATGGTGCTTAAATGAAGGCCTAAAACACCTTCATTCTTTTTCCACTGTGAGCACAGAGATGTGCTCATCATCCAACAGAAGTATTAAAATGACTGGAAAGATGAAGGTGTCCTATCTGCACATATACCTTGCTCTTCCAACTAGATTGCACTTCAGCACATCTGCTTGTACTTAGAGAAAGCTGTTCCCTCGAAGACTGCCCTGAGCCATCCAGTGACACAGGCAAATCTGGGCACAGAAGCAGTGTTTTGCTACATCCCAATGGATGATGCCATTCAGTTCTGTGTCTGAAGAGCCACACAGCAGCTATAGAGCAGCACTCAATATTCTATGAATTCACACAAGCTTTTGTTGGTTTGGAATGCTCATGTTTTGGTACAGCCAGGTGACAGATATGGAATACAGTCAAAGGTTTTCATATATCAGGGAATCCTACAAAACATACAGGAAGAGAACATAAGCACCCAGTGTATCAGCCACCATCTGACAGGCATGTTGTGTGTGCTCTGAGACCTCCCAGCAAAGCAGGCTTGTCTGGGAAGTGGGAAAACAAATGTGCACTGGCCAGAGAGCTGTAGAAGGCCAGTGAAGTACCCTTAGAAATGTTTTCCAATAAATACGCAGGCAAGTTGAGCTTCCTCTCTTCCCTTTCCTCTTCAATACATGCACACACCCCATCTCAGTGTAATTTATGCTGTCATCTTCCTCTGGGTAAACCTCCATGCCCAGAGTACAAGCTGAGAGCAGGAGTCTGAGGAACAGGCAGCACTAGAGACTTGACAGTGCAGCCCTGAAAAATATTCCCAATTAAATGACAGAGATACCCCAAAGACCTCAAGAGGCCACCAAAACACACATCCAACAACACTGCCCAATAGAAAGGCACCAGCTGTGTTACTCACTGTGTTTGGTTACTCTCTTCCTGGGAGAGAAGTGAAACTAGCCCACAGTCAGTCCCACAGCCCATAAGCCAGCCCTCGGTGTGAGGTATGTGTGGAGCATTTCACACGGAATACGAGGCTTAGAACAAAAGAGAGAGTCGGCCATACCTGGTCACTTCTTGAGATCATGTCTGGGTTACCTCTGTAACATCCTCTTCTGTGTTCCTGGTTTTGCGTGAGTTTTTCTTCTAGAACTTGGTAACTGATGTCTCACTGTTATTATCAGTAATACTGTCAGTGTCTATAAAAAGTACATATTTCAACTGATAAATGCTACAATATGAAGAAACAATGTGCTGTTAATAAAATGCAGATGAATTCTCAAAGGAAATGAATGGTCTTAAACCCCACAAATTTGAGATAAAAATCCATTCTGCTGCATTTCAAGTAATTACAAGAGAAAAATGATGAAGACTGTTTCTTCTCAAAACTTGGCAATTTTTATATCATGCTACTATATCCTTATTTTAAAAATGGTGCTTTTTTTCACTACCACTTTTTTTACTTTGGCGAGCGCTGCAGCCAAACATCTGCTTGTTAATTTTGCAGAGTAAGTTAATGCTTAGTAACCCAGGAGTTTCCAGAGAAGATCCCCACAGATATCTCCTAAGGAAGATACTCTCTAAAGCTTTGTAAGGATGTACTTAGGAGGGGAGAAGACTGAAGAAACAGAAAAATCCAGACAAAGCATCCATGTGATTGTTTGGATAAGGTGGGCTCTTCTCCTAAAAAGCCTCAGTGGAGGATTTGGGACAAGTTTTCAGCTGAAGGCAATCAAAAGCTCAGTGTGCAAGTTTCACCCTGAATATGTCACTGTGACTGAAGAAAGCTGGGAATGCAGGAAATGAGGCTAAAAGCAATAATGAGGTAGCAGATAGTTCACTGCTCACAAGATTCATTCCCTTCTGTCTTTAGAGAGCCACGGAGAAAAAATTAATGATTATTACAGTTACACATTTTGAGCCTCTTCCTGCTCACATGTTGACCTATCTCTATACCAGAAAAATTCTTAGGAGCCAGCCCAGCTTCACCAAATATATCCCAGCAGACGGAATCCTGTATATCTAGGATTAAAGAGACAAATCCCCCCAAAGCCCACTGTCTAAGCAGATACAACCTAGGCAATCGTCAGCAAGCCTCCCAGGTCCCTGGCTTACACTGTCTCTGCATGCTGTGCTGGAGGAATGGAGCAGTGTCAGGCCTTGGGACTCTCCAGGAGCAGGTACAGAAAAGGCACATTAGGTTGCTAGACTTTAGCAGCAGCACTCCCACCGAATGCCCTTTCGTTCATATTGTTGACAATCAGTTATCATGTACCAGGGCTGAGACAAAAAAATACTGCTGGCAAAAATAGTGTATTGGCAGAATGATTTTTAAAAGATCTGAAAGAAGCCACACAAATACGTGTGTAAATAGTCCTGTTATCATTACAAGGCAATTACATCTGTTAAGCTGAACAGATAAATGCAGAAATTGACAAGTCCTCATTTTAAGTAATAATGAGTTTCTTGCAGGCAAACTACACAGCTCTGGAGACTGAATCCTCAGACTATCCATAGACCATGGCTACACAGAGAAAAAGGAGCAAGTGTCTCCAGAGCAATGCTTGAACCCAGAAATGCCTTCTCCTAAAGGCAGTGAGGAAGCCTGGGTGCCAAGAAGAAATATTACATGGTTTTGTCTGCCTGTGACATACCTGCCCAAAGGCAGACCAGCTTTTTTTCACCTGCACTAGGAAGTGAAGGTGTTATTTTCTTATAGCATAAGGGTGTCACACAGTGAGTTCAGGACCACTGGTGTAAAAGTGAGGCACTCATTGGGGTACAAATTATGTTGGGATCAAGTTCTGTACTTTTCAGCCTGTTCTGGAAAAAAACAACCTCTGAGTAGTGTTGGCCTTCTTTTTCCGGACTCTATTAATTAATGTACAATCTCAGGAGATAACCCAAGGCTTTGCATGCCCTGTGCTGCTATTAATTGCCAGCAACAGACATTCACTACAATGTACACAGTAACATGAACAAGTAACTGTGCACCTATTTCCTGAGCAATACTTTCTCATCACCACTAAGGGACAGTGTTCCCTACATTTCTGCTAAAAAGAATGCCATATCTGCAAGTTCAATTTTAATTAGCAATGGTTAATGCCTCTGTTTAGTGTTTGGAGTGTTTTACATTCTCTATTAGGTTTGTTTAATAAGTTAGTTCTTCACAATGCAGTGAATTACAGGCCCATTTAATGTACTTTCACTACAACTGATACACTGAAAAATAAAACAAAATGTATTTAGTGAAGGTAATTCCTCCTATGAGCTCCTAAGCCTAAGAGGATGGCTAGTCTAAAATAAATGGTTAACAGTAAGGTGCCAATCAAAAGGCATAAACAGCTTTGCGAAACACATCCACTTTTGCACATTATTTTTTTCCAAATACATAACTTGTGTCTCTGAAAATCTCCTAAACTGTCCTCATCTGTGTTGGTAATGCAAATATTGGAAAATCTGCAACATTATGCTCTTTGATAGGTACTGCTTCCTATTCCTTTTGTACCAGAGACACTTCTGCCACTGACTTCACTCAGAGTAAGGATAATGTCTACTATGTTCAGAGGCTAAACTTCATTAGCAGTCCCATTTCTCCAGGCATATTTTGTGTTCTGGAAAACAGTTTAATCAGCTTGAAAGACTCTGCTAAATAACCTTCTCTCAATCTGTGTTCCTGAAAAATACTCTGAGAGTCCAACTCGCACCAGAAAGTAATTTAAATACACTAAGGCTGTGGCTTATTTACCAAAGGCCAAGTTTTTACAGGACCATATAGCAGAGGTACCTGGTTATCCTTATTTTCACACTCACACAAATAAGAAATGTCCATGAAGTAGCTGTTACAGTGATAACAAATGACTGTACCAAGCCCAGTGCTGTATGATTTCAAGACCACATTCCAATATCTTTTTTGGTGTCTCAAACATTTGAAGACATTCAAAGTTGTTGGCTACTAGATCAATAGCTGTACACTCAAGCTGATAGTGTAGCTGCACAACCAAACTTCAATCTTCATTTTCTCTTTAGTGAGAGAAAGCACAAGGCACATCATATCTAATTAATAAAGAACAATTAAAAAAATTATCACGAGTCTCATGAACAGAAGGCTTCCCAGATTATGTATTCTTCTGAATAGTACATCTAACCTTATCTGTGCAGATAATCCAGTGCAATTAGCCTCAACTGGTTCTGGCAGGCGACAGTGGCATAGCCAAGAAATAGATATTTTTAGTACCCACCCTCTAACCCTGCCCTGTAATTAACTGCAGAGCCCCACAGATTTCTGCCTGATTAGCTGTTCAACTAATGAGAGGGTCCAGACTCAGCCACCATGAACCTTGAATTACCTGCCACTCACGGACGACTCTTTGTGACCCCCAGAGCAAAGCACAGGTGCAGAGCTGTGCTGCAGAAGGGACACAAAGAGGAACAGGGCCCCCATGCAAAGTGTGCACAACTCCTCTGACTCCAGTCACACATATTGAATGTTTTGGATGGTTACACACATGGGAGCTAAACCTGGCAGTTCCTGTATGGTCATTACCCAAGATATAAAATGTTTGGCTTTCAGTTAAGATCTACAATATCAATGTCACAAAATGAGTCTGAAATTACAAGAGCAGAAGCTGATCTGATTGTAAAAAAGCTCAGCTATTCAATTGAAGGCCAGTGCTTGGTCATAACCAGAGAAAAGTTGAGGTCAGGAGTCCAAGTTCAGGAGTGGAGAAAATAAGAAGCTGAAGGAAACATTATATCCTCCAATAATCCTTGCAGGAGATATGATTTCAGCATGAAAGGATGCAGTCCAGCTTTCAAGTCTCTAAGCAAAAATCATTCTACTATAACTCTGCTGTGAGATAAAAGCAGACATGTGATCTAGTAATACTGGCCTTTCCCTCGTGTTTTTATTGGTGCTGCCCTCCATATTAAAGAAAACAAACACTCTGCTTTTAATTTTAAAGACAACTCCAACAGGTCTGCTTTAGAGAACTTTTCTGTTTTAATCCATGCCTTGTAATATAGTTAGCCTTGTGTAAGTTTGGAAGATGGCCTGTTAAAACAAAAGTAAGCAGAAGATTGGCTTTAAAAAAACCCTTTTACCCAGCTTTTGGGGGCTTTGGTTTGAGTGTTACTTTTTTTCAGTATCAGCTGCTTCTCCTTTCTCTTTTAAAAGGTCATGGTAGAAGAATAAATAAGGTGGTCACCTCATATGTGCTTCTCCCATTTCTTAACTGAGGAAGAGGGAGATTTGAGTCCTCCTGAGATCTGAAAAACCCAAAGCAATGCATAAGTACATGAAAGAGCATGTTTTTTAATAGAAATATTACTCAGCTGGTAGCACACTAAGCCAAAACTTGAGAAAAAGTCTGTTGTAATTCTGCTCAGAGCTGATGGGTACCTCCACACAAAGCATTTCCTCTCACTGTGTCCCAGTTTCTCTGTTTCTAAAAAGCATAACCTGAAAAGGCCACAACTTCTAAAGTTTCTTCAGATAAGACAGCACAGTATAAGAGCAGTGCCAGCCATGAAATCACTGGATGAGCTAAGGTCTGGTACCCCTCTTGTCAGCAGAGCCTCCAATGAAGCCCCTACATTTGGGCAGAGCAATAGAGAACGAAGAGCTGCTGGAAGTGCTGCTCCCTTCTCCCTCTTCATGCCTCTGGATTCGGGTGTAAGGATTGTTAAGGATGCTACAACAGTAACAATTCTGCTCTGTACTGCATCACTGTACTCTCAGACGGTAATTTTTGTAGAATCATAGAATGGTTTGGGTTGGAAAGGAGCCTAAAGATTATCTTGTTCCACACTTCTGCCATGAACAGGGACACCTTTTTGTTAACCGGGTTGCTCAGAGCCTCATCCAACCTCACCTTGAACACTTCCAGGGATGGGGCATCCACAGTTGCTCTAGGGAAACTGTGTTAGGGCCTCATCCCCCTTGCAGGGAATATCTAAGATCTAATTAGATCTTCCTAAGATCTAATCTAAACCTGTTCTGTGTCAGTGTAAAAACATTTCCCCTTGTATTTTTAATTTTCTTGTACTTAAATCAGATATTGTCACACATTCCTTAAACCAGTTCTGTCAGGTAATCAAAAACTGTGGCACAGAAGAACCTAAAAGTGAGTAATTCCTGATGTTAATGAGTTCAAGTAAATTGAACTGGTGCTTTCCTGCCTGCTTCCTCTAACCATAATGTATCTCTGAATGCACAGAATAGGGTGGAACTCTTTGAGGATAGAATCAGGATGGAATTTTCCCCTCACAAAGCCTGAAGACACTGACTGATGTGTCACTTTTGTTATTGATATAATTCTGCCAAGAGTTTAAGTTATTGAATGTTATTGAACAGAAAACCAGGAAGTCTTGTTAACAATTATGGATGACAGTGTCAATAGAAGAAAAGGTGTATTTGCTGAAACAGAAGTTAGAAATATCTTCATTTCTCTTTTTGATGCATGCTTGTCAGCTGCTTGTAACAATGGACATCACAATTTATATCAGCGATGAATACTTGGATGAGTTAGAGCACAAGACAGGATGCTTTTGTCCTGATCACTTCTGTGACCAAAGTAGATCACAAATAACTTTGCAACATTAAGGACATCCAGATTCCAGTATTCCACAATGGAGTCTTCATTACTGCATGAGGACAGAATTTAACACTATGTATTTGCCATCATGACAACAATCTGGGGAGAAGACAGCAAATTAAAAGCAAAAACATGGAGGAAACCATCTCTTCTTCAGTTAGAGTGCCACAGCTGCTGCCCAAACCATATCCTCCTACAGGAGGGAGACAGTGGCCCTGGTAGTTAGCCAGACATCAAAACCTTCCTAGGGCACTCCTCCTCCTGAGAGGCACATGCAGGTCAGGACAGGCTGTCTAAACACAGCGAGCCTCCTCTCCCTTGCTGGGTTATTTTCTTTCTCCCTGGGGGAGCTCCAGCCAGGGGAAACTCTATAACAGAGGTGGCTTGGTTACCTCCCTGTTTTTATAGCAAGAACAAGCTACAAAGGCACCCTTTTGATAATGTCCAGTTCTTCAAAGTCAAGTTCCCTGCAGTACTGAAACATATGAAAATTCAGTTCTGCTTTCACTGCAGTTTTATCTAGCTACTGTATTTCTAACACTGCTGGAACACCAGTACCCCAATTTGAAGTGTACAGATGTCAAATAGCAAAAGACACCTTATGACTCCAGACTCTCTGCTCATTCCAAGGAAATGCCTAGATCCCCGCTCTCACATCAAATAATGTATGTTCAACAAGTCAGAGATGCAATGTCAGTGGTGACTAGAGACCCAGTCTGGGCTTTCCATCTCTAGGACAGACAGGGAGCCAAAGGAATAAAGGTCTCACCTCCTGGGACTTGGACTCCAAGCAGCTGAACCCCTGCTCACTGCAGTTCAGATGCCAGTCCTGAAAGTACATACAGGAAAATTGTATGGGCATTAAAACCATCAAAATTGGATTATACTTGGACACATGCTGGCAAAGTATTTGCAAAGGATTCAGAATAGCTGGAAATTGGCCACATCCACATAATATTCCTAAAGTTGGATAAAATTTAACAGCAGTAAATTAGGAAATGTTGCCGACTCCAAAGCACAACCTCAGACTGGGGCCAAAACAATGCACAGGCACCCAAACGCTCTAGAGGGATTTTTCCCTTCTGCCAAAAACTGTTGATCAGATAAGAGCTGGGCTATGGACCACAGGGATAGGGATGCTGTTTCTGAAGAAGACTAGGCTTTGGAAAAGAGCCTTTTTGGCAAAACCTAAGGAAATTACAATCAAACCCCTAAAATATTTGCAGAGCTCTGTGTAAAGAGCAAAGGATTGTGGCTGCTGAGGCATCTGTAAGTGTCAGGGAAGAGCCCTCCAGACCATGAATGCACTCCTTAGCCACCACTCTTGTGTCTCTCCCTGATGAGTCTACAAAGGAAAAGGCAAAACTAAATTGTTACAGTACATAGGAACATTTCTGTCATAGAGATATTTGGACCACAATGAGAGGTGGGAGGGAGAGGAAAAGACAGAACAAAAAAGCATTAAAGGGGTGAGACAAACTGCTAGTACCTCTGTCTTTTGTAGTCTCAGCCCTAGTGCCTGTTGAGCTAAACTGTGAAATCTGTATTTACATGACAGAGCTGGGAGGCTGCTCACATGCAGCAGGGCTCCCCCAAGCACTTACACAGTGCCCTGCCGGGCCCCTGGCACCCCTCAGACCAGGCAGACCCTATGTGCCCACCCCGGAGGAGCAGCACAGCCTGTGAGAAGCCTTCCCTCCACCTCAGGATTATTCGGTGCAGTGTTTAGAAGATTCTCCCCATCTCTTAGAAGTGAAGGGGGGGAGGATCTGTCTGATTGTATCTGTGACCCTGGCAACTCTTCACAAGCAGAGACAGCTGAGTCACTAATATTTAGAAAAATAACATAATTGACTGTATTCAGGCCTGTGGAGGACCCCTGCTGGGTATTCACAGTTAAGCATTAGCAACTCGGTCATTCCTGGCAGCCTTTGTGAAGGGTTGCCAGGGCTGTAGATTCAATTAGATGACCTCCGACAAACTGATTTCCACTGCAAATATCTTTAAAAAAATACAATAAATCCCCAGTAAATACAGTGAAATTGGAGGAGACAGCCCTTCCTACCTCATTGAATGTCCCCACAGCCCCAGCTAGAGGCTTGCCGGGATGTTCTGCATGCCCAGGCTCTATTATCACCGCTGCCTAATGTGATTTAGCCCTGTCTGTGGATTGCACTCTTTAAATCTGAGAATGTGACAGTGTCGCAGTTGGATGCAGATTAGGATACAAAATGATGTTGAAAAGGTAAAAATATTTTCATGTATCTTTCTTTTTCCTTGTCACTGGGCAGGGGTGACAATTCTATTACCACTATTTTTTTATCTTTAAACAACTTTTTTTCCAGTAATAACCATTGAATTATTTTAATGTAAGGAGAACTAAGATGAATCAGATCCAGTGTTTTGTACTACCCATTACAATATGCTGCAGTGGTACATTACCCTGAGCTGGAATATTTATTTTCTTCTCAGTTATGTATACTAAATGTGATTCATGTGCCACTAACGCATCTAGGAATGAGATTTTTTAATTCTGCCTTATGCATAGACTTTTATGACAAGCCTTACAATAAAACAAACAATGTGGACAATATTTGTTAATACTATCATCATAAAATCAGCTAACATCTAAATTACACTTTGTAGTTGCTTCTCATAATGTCTGCCTCCTCAGACTCCAGGATTTCATTTCAGTCAACATACTCTGCCCTGCTAAATTGCTTCTCAGCCCAACTATTTGTTTGCTGCTCTTCCATCCTAAACAATTCTGAACAACTACCAAACCCTCATCTTTCTTGCACGCATCCATATTTGAAGAAATAAAAGGAAACAGAGCAGTGCTGGATTCTCAATATGTCCCTTCAGAGAGAAGCTTAATGAAACAATGTTTTAAAATAATATATCCTATTGTTGGGGTTACAATGAGATATTAATTCAGTAGTAAAAGAATGTGTAACAGGATAACAGCTACTATGAAATTATTATCCAGAGAGCAATCAACAAGCATTTTCTCACATGGCATTGTAATTATTCTTTCTACATGATGCAAAAAAATAAAGTAAGGGTATTTACAGAGGAGAAACTTTTCTTTACATATAATGTAAATTGGTATATGGAACAGAGAACTCATGGAGTGTCATGATTTTTTTTCTCAATGTTCCCTGCTGAGCAGTGCCACAATTAATCAAGCTTTCTAGGTTTTAGTTAATTGCTGGACTCCAATAAATTGGTTTGTACTGGCACTGGTCCAGGTCTGATAATTTCACAGCCTTGCAAACTGCTGCATGTTCACACAAGAACCTTGAAAGCAGGGAGCTGGGATAGAAAAGAATAAAAGAAACTCTTGTTCTGTGACGTTCCATTAATACTTTAAAAGCCAGCCTACCAGCAACAGTGTCTTCACTGTTTGTTTTTCTCCATGTATTTTATACTGATGTTTTTAATGATGAAATTAAGTCCTCCCTTTCCTCACTTTAAAATTTATTTTGTAGCTGGTTATTCTCAAAGAGCTATTTCTAATTTCACCATTATCATCTCGGACATTTCCACTGTTCCCATCCTCTGTTGAAAATTCCTTGTGACTTTTTGACACAGCTCAGCTATTTTTTCTGTCTCTGCAATTTTGTTCATGTGAAAGGATCACCGTCTTCTGGTGAAGGAAAGTTCAAGACTGGCTTTATGAACTAGACAAGAGAAAGGAGTGGTGTCCCCCTCTGGCCTAACTCAGTGCTGGTGAGCGCTCTCATGGTCAGTTGGACACTGAGGCAGAGGCCAGCTTGGATTTCCCTAAGCCTGCAGTCAGAATCAAGCAGGCTGGTGTCACAGTTTAGTGCAAGTCAACACATTAGGGTCTGTTATGAGTAAGTACACAATATTGTTACCAGAGGGAAAGACAGCTCCACAGCTATTAGTTCATTTTACAACTGAGCTCAGTTACATGAACGACTTTGTGTCCTCAGCTCTCACTGGTAGCAATGGGATTTGCAAGTCCTCAGCCCCTGGCAGGCTCTGGCTCCATGCTGGCACATATTTGACTTTGTTCTCCCTAGAGAAGAGATCAATCATTTGGCAAGTTCAGTTTTACTAATGGGTTTCAAAAGCACTCTCACACCAGCAAATTTCTAAGCAAAAGAATTGCATAATAGCCGAGGTGTTCAGTAATGTTGTTATTGTCTCTGGCTTACCAAGGTGAGATTAGCAGCACTAATCACGGTTTATAAAAGTATATTTGAATTGCAATTGGAGTCTCCTTCAGCCTACCTTGACTCCTTCTGTCATACATTGGGAGACAGGACTGACTGGGTTTATCTGGTGGATGCCAGCTGCAAAGAAATGCCTCAGCAAGTGGATCTTTATCATGGTATGATTAATCCGTAAGGCTTGTTCTAGCATTTCTTGTGCATAGCAGGACTAAAAGCAAATCACTGGGATTCTTTTAAACTCCTGAAATTTTTTACCAAGTGTGATTCTAGTCAACAATTGCAATGGCAAGAAAGAACATATGTTGTTTTTGTGTGAACTATGCCACCTTCTGCTGTTTTCAAGAATGTGTGGTAGTGAAAAAACAAGGTGAAAATGAAGGTGAAGCTGATCCCAGAACTCAGAAATAATTACTTATACAGATTCTTTGATATTGCTTTTCAATTGCTGAAAATAGTCACTGAGATGCTATTGCATGTTATATGGATCTACACTTTGCTGGAAGCACTAATTGTGCTTCCTGCCCACAAAACACTGCCCATATAGGAATTATAGATGAAAGTCTGGACTGAAGATTTGAACTTTCTATTCATGCATCTTATGAATATACCAAAGTAATCTATATTCCTACAAACTGTCTTGAAGCTTTTGACATGACAGGTATGAAGGAGAATTCTAGGATCATAGTTACAGCTGCACACACACTGTGGTGGTAATAGTTATCTTATAAATATCTGCGATAGATTAGATTAGAATAGATTAGATTAGTTTAGTTTAGAAACATCTGCAGATGAACACTTTGAGGAAATGATGAGCACATGCAAAATTCAGGAGGGCCTCACCTCTGAGTGCATATATTTATTCTGCACCTACATATTGGGATTCTCAACACCTCACCTAGCAAAGTGTCATTTACTCTAGGATGGAATGAAACATTGTGTGGTTCCCTTCTCCTGCATTTTCATTGCTGCTGGCAGGTTTTGTAAATCTCTTCTCACTTGTGTATTTGGAAGTTAATTTAAAGAGATATCTTTTATTTGCATTTTTTGACAGAAAAGTGAAAGACTTTCAGCTGCTTTTCAGTCCCATCTGAATATATCCACAACAAGGTAATGAGGAACTGGGCTGCAGTTTGACATTTTATGTAATGCTGTTGTTTAGCAAACTGAATTGAAATCTCACTATATCCATCTGTCTCACTGGCAAATAAATTAATTAATTTCTAGTGCTAGGGGACTGACAACACAGTGGATGAAATCCATGCTACAGAAAAAAACAGGAGGGTGGGGAATACTCATGACCATCCAATGCCATAATCACAAAATCATGCACATCTGAAGCCCTTTTTGTTCAACAGTATTTGTAAAGCCTGCTTGGTGAACATCCAGACTGTATTCCCAGTATGATAACTGGGGGGGCTGATCCAAACCACAAAAAGTAATTTAGAGATTTTTATAAAATCCTGGGAATAATTTTTTAGCATCTTAAGATACATTTTCCAAAGGGCTTCACTGAATTCATGGAAATGCAAAAATCAAAGGAATTCATTATGCTAAGAATTTCCTTTCGTACATTTTTAGAGTGAGAATTTGACCATAGATAAACAGAAGAAAAAAAATAGACAGGGGTGTTGTGTCGCATGTCTAATATCTCTCAGAGCTCCATGTCTGTTCCAATTAAGAAAACTCCACATGGTGTGTAAACATGTTAGCATTGGCATGAATCTTTTAGGCTGTTTTTTTTTCCCCTCACAAGAACTGAGAAATAATAGCAGGATACCTACATGCTGCTCAGTCACTGTGAGGCACAGCACAGGGACATAGACTTCTACTGGCAGTGTCACATGATTTATCTGCTTAATTCCATTATCTTTAATGAGAATTGCATGGATAAATCTCTGTGCTTTTAAAAACTTAGGGCATCCTTCAATCTTTAATGCTTACTATTGGGAGTAATTCTTTCTTGTCTGGACACCAGAATGCAGAGCATATTCAAGCAGTGAATTCTGCTTGGCAGCATGAAGGGTAACAACTGCAGATCTGATGCTTCTCCAGAGCTCTCTGTATCAAACGTGTGCAGCAGCCCGGAACTTCACAAGCTGCAGTGACAGCCCACTGCTGAGCAAGAGCACAGAGTAAGGGGTTTGCTAAGTTGTCAATGCTGTGGTCTAAGGGGGTAAGACAGACCCCTACCATGGGGCTGTGTTAGATGTGAGACAAGGCAAAGCATAACAGGCTGTGGCAACACACCAAGAGTGGTGGCTTGTCCTTGTACTTCTTGGTGAGACTTGGCCAGAGCTGGGAGAAAAGGAAGAGCTCGGGCATAGGTGTAGCACTACCAGGATCCAGGGGCACTGGCAGACCTTGCCAGCTCAGAAGGGTCACTCACCAAGAGGCCACCTGTAAACATTCCATTCATGCACCATGTCCAGCATGTGCCACATTATTCTTTGGTCTAACAACTGCAACCCTTGCTGCAGCACTATGCCATGGGAAGATGAAGGACAGGAAAAAGATGCAGCCATTGTATGTGACCAAGAGAGATGCCAGACTGCATCTTCAGTCAAAAGTCCTCAGGGACGTCCCAGCAACTGATGAACAGCTTGAGCAGCAGGACCAGGACTGGGAGTCAGACTAGAGCAGCCTGCCCTTGGAAGTCTGGGTTTCCACCAAGTTGCCAGTTCAGCGAGTCCCAAAACTTCACTTGAGAGAAAGGCTCTTTCAGCCAATTCTCTACAACCTAAATCTGCCAGAGTGGATAAAGAGCTCCAGTTCAAATATCTCTATATTCAGCAAAGGTCTTGCACCTGAATTAGTATCTCCAGAGACCATCAGACAGCAGCATCTTCTGAAACAGTCTTACAGAATGCAGTGGAAAGTGCTGGCATCTATAGCAACTTTCCCAAAGCACTCTTCAGGCCAAATAAGGAATTTCTTCTCAAAGCATCCCTCTGCAAAAGAATTCAGGTCACACAGTCTATAGAAAATATTTCACTTCTCATTACTACTAAACTGACTAGGCATAAAGAGTACTGCAACAATTACTGTTGTCTTTACACACACTGGACTTTGTATCAGCACAGAGAAGAAAATACATGGAGTAAATGCTGTCTGGAGAACACTGACTACAGTTGGGTAGCTGTGTTGGGTGGATTGTTCTGGAGAATGTCTCTGCAGTAAAACTGAGCTCTGCCCAGGCCCAAAGTTGCATTTACATAAAGTCATGTATGTAGCTGCTATCAACCCAAACTATTAAGCCTGTCTACAAAGACCTGTGGATTCCTACTCACAAAGATTTAGAACAGGGTCAGTTCAGTCACACATCTGAGTGTCTATGTTGCTCATATGCAATTTATCTCACAGGCTGAGCCTGAGCAGTCTAACCCAGCACAACACCTAAAGGAAAAACATTACTGCAGCCCCACAATTTAGAAGCACATGCATGTGCTTAACTCTGCTCCATGAGCATGGACATTCCTGTGTGGGACTGGAGCTTGCACAGAGCAGGTTCTCTGCTTTCATGTGCAAGTTACAGTAATACTTCTGATTCAGAGTTACTGTTTCTCCATTTGCCCACCCCTGTTTCATACAGTGGCTCTCCCAAAACTATCAGCCTGCAGCCATAGGCATCACATTGGGGACTAAGACCTTTAAGCAATGTTTTTTCCTTAGGAACATGGATTACTGCCTGTGAACAGCAAGACAGTGGCAGAGTGACACAGAAGTAGGCATGGAGCAGTGTTTTCAAAATGCTTAGCTCCAGAACTTTCTCTTTTCATTATTTAATATTAAAACTTGTATAGTTGCATTTGACTGACACACAGCCTTGATTACTCATGAAGTCACACTACAAAAGCCTTAGTAAGTCATCTATCCTTTCCTCATGCTAGTATAAGGTTTCACCATACACTGTACCTTCAGTGTTTTGTCCAGCTAAGGTACAATGGAAGAAATGAAAGTTCTGCTCAATTTTCAGCCTTCTGAAAATATCTACTAAGCCTGAGAGGTGTACGACCTCCCAGCAGTGCTTCCCAAACACCCTGGTCCTAAACTAGGGGAAATAGGTTGTAATTTGTTTCTCCACATGATGTCTTTTCATACCTCACCC